>CM041776.1:86313815-86701904 GCA_023374045.1 Limonium bicolor
TCTTGAAGTTTTGAAAAGATAGAAAGAAGAGCTTGAGCTAACTAAGAAGAATATGTAATTTGTTTTGGTTTTGGAGCTAAAATGAGCAAGATGTGTGCAAAGGAAGTTGAAGCTAGCATGGGGCTGCTATTCACGTCAATGGAGAAGGGAGAGAGCAACTCAAAACCGGTGGGAACAAGAGAGAATGAAGAGGTGAGGAGAGAGGTAAGTAAAGTGAGATATTTATGTATAAAGTAAATAGTAGTTTTTACTTTATCTTATAATTTCCTTTCTTATTTGCTCATGTGGTGAATCATCACCTTAAAAACCGGCCACCCCCTTTTAATTAAGCTAGTCATGGTCTTGTTTGACCAACTAAATAAACTAAATTGACTTACTTTGACTAATGTCTTAAACTAGCACTATTTAGTTACTATTCACTAACCAAGGCACATATTTGTGAAATTTTTGATTTCCCATTGATTTAGACTTCCTAATGTGATACTAATTAGTACACATGTTAATTAAAGAGTAATGATGGACATTTAGCCACTCAAAACCCATTTACAAGACAATTTTTCAAAAATGTGCTTTAAGACTCCTTAAAGCACATTTTGTGTTTTAACTTGTTTTCAAGCTTGGTTTTCTTTGTTAATTGATTTAAAATGACCATTAGGATATTACTAAGGTCTTAGAACAATATTTGGGTACTCACCCAAGTCTCTCCAAGCTTAGAGCACGTTTTTGCTTAAACTGCTCTTTTGGTGTTTCCTTATGTTTTCTTTGGTTAGAAATGTTTCTAAGGCATTATTTAGCCTCCTTATAACTTAGTTTATCACTTAAACACCATATCTAAGTTTGGGGTATTTCAATCTACCCCCCTTAAAAGAACTTTGTCCCCAAAGTTCACATATATGCTTAACCATTCACGGTACTCAATTCCCTTAATCTTAACACCACATCTTATATTCACATTCACACATCTCAAGACTCGAAGGTCAATCTCAAATACAATACATAAGTATTATACATAACTCAAACTTAACACCAAAGTGTAGCAACTTACACAAATTCACATCTTAAACAACCAAACAAACGACAACAAGTTCGTTTCCTAACTCAAAAGCGAGGAAGCTCTACCCCCCTTAAAAGGGGTACGCCCCGTACCCTATACAGACGATCTAGTCAGTAAACAAAGAAGGGTACTTCGCCCTCATCTTATCCTCTAATTCCCACGTGGCCTCTTCGACATCCTGGTTAGACCAGAGAACCTTCACCAGTCGCACTGACTTGTGGCGAGTGTCCCTAGTCTTACTGTCCAAGATTCTCTGAGGAGTCTCCACGGATCTCATATTTGGTTCTAAAGTCAACCTCTCAGGTTCTAACACGTGGGAGGGGTGGTGCATGTATTTCTTTAGTTGTGAAACATGAAAACATCATGCACTTTACCCAGTTCAGCAGGTATTCAACCTGTAAGCAACCGGGCCCACCCGCTCCGTAATCTCATAAGGACCAACAAACTTCGGGCTTAATTTGCCCTTCTGCCCAAACCTGAATACACCCTTCATCGGTGAAACTCGCAGAAATACCTGGTCGCCCACTGCGAACTCCAGGTCCCGTCGTCGAACATCAGCATACGACTTCTGCCTATCTTGAGCAGCTTTCATGTTCTCCCTGATTTGCTGAACTTCAGCCTTAACTTGCTCTAAGTACTCTGGTCCTATAATGACCGTCTCACTCGACTCATCCCAGCAGAGCGGTGTACGACATGGTCTACCGTACAACGCTTGAAAAGGTGCCATCTTGATCGAAGCGTGATAGCTGTTGTTGTATGAAAACTCGATCAGATGTAGTTGTCAATCCAACTGCCCTGGAAGTCTAAGGCACATGCCCTCAGCATGTCCTCGAGTGTCTGAATAGTACGCTCAGTCTGACCATCTGTCTGAGGATGGAACGCGGTACTCAGCTTGAGTTCTGTACCCAACGCTTCTCTGGTAGCTCTCCAGTACCTCGAAAGGAATCTGGTATCTCTATCTGACACTATGCTCTTCGGTATCCCGTGATGTCTCATGATTCTTTCTCAAACAACTCAGCTAATTTGGTCACCTTCCAAGTATCCTTCATCGGTATGAATCGGGCTACTTTGGTAAGGCGATCCACCACCACCCATATCATGTTGAGACCTCCCCTAGCAGGTGGGAGTCCAACTACAAAGTCCATGGAGATATCATGGAACTTCCACTCCGGAACTGGCATCGACTGTACCATTCCGCCCGGTCGTCGGTGCTCGAATTTTACCTTCTGGCATGTGAGACACCTCAAGACGAACTCGGTAACATCTGTCTTCATCCCCGACCACCAGAAGTATCTCTTCATGTCTTTATACATTTAGAGGCTCCCGGATGGATGGAAACTGAAGAACAGTGTGATTCCCTAAGTATACGGTCTTTCAGATCCGTGTTGCCCCGTGGTATGCACAACCGGCCCTTAAGTCTGATCAGATCATCGTCGTGAAGTCTGAAGTCATATTTCTGACTCTCAAAGGTACCATCTGTCAGCTTCTGTCTGACCTCCCTCATGTACTCATCTGTCCTCTGAGCCTCTCGCACCTCATCAACCAAGCTGGAGAAAGAACTAGCGAATGGAGTGAGTGTGCTCGACGGCTCAGGGCGTCTGCTACAACATTGGCCTTTCCCTCTTTGTATTGGAGGTCAATGTCATAGTCTTTCAGAAACTCTAACCATCTCCTCTGTCGAGATTCAACTCCTTCTGAGTAATATGTATCTTAAGCTCTTATGATCGGTGTAGATCGTCACACTAACCCCGTATAAGTAGTGGCGCCATATCTTCAAAGCGAAGACTACAGCTCCCAGCTCCAAATCATGTGTGGGGTAGTTCTCCTCATGTTTCTTCAACTGGCGTGAGGCATATGCCACCACTTTGCCATGTTGCATAAGCACGCAACCCAGCCCTCTGCCGGATGCATCACAGTAAACCTCAAAGCCCTCTGTACCGTCTGGAATGGTCAGAACTGGTGCAGTGGTCAGTGAGTCCTTCAAACTCTGAAATGATTTCTCACAGTCAGCCGTCCATACGAACGGTGCATCTTTCTTCATCAGACTGGTCATCGGCTTTGCGACCTTGCTGAAATCCCTAACAAACCTCCTGTAGTAACCTGCCAGACCGAGAAAGCTCCGGATGTCGGTAACAGTCTTCGGCCTTGGCCAAGTACGTACGGCATCAATCTTTGCTGGATCCACTGAGATCCCAGCATCTGAGATGACATGACCTAGGAAAGAGACCTGGTCAAGCCAAAACTCACATTTGGAGAACTTAGCATATAGCTGGTTCTCCCTCAATATCTCCAATACCTCCTCAGATGTTCCTCATGTTCAACCTTAGATTTGAATATCAATATCATCATAAACCACAACCGACTTGTCCAGCTGCTCCCGGAACAAGCGGTTCATCAGATCCATAAACTTCGCCGGTGCGTTCGACAAACCGAATGGCATCACTGTAAACTCATAGTGGCCGTATCGTGTCCGGAATGCCGTCTTCTCAATCTCCCTCCTTAATGGCTATCTGATGATACCCCGATCTGAGATCAATCTTGGAAACACAGATGCTCCCTTCAACTGATCGAACAGATCGTCAATGCGGGGTAGTGGATACTTATTCTTCACTGTCACTGCATTCAGCTCTCTGTAGTCGATGCAGAGGCGGAGACTACCATCCTTCTTCTTCACGAAGAGGACTGGCGCTCCCCATGGTGACACACTTGGTCTATAAATCCCTTATCCAACAATCTTCAGTTGTTCCTTTAACTCATCATTTCTGCCGGAGCCATACGGTATGGTGCCTTGGCTATCGGTCCGGTACCAGGTAGCAGCTCGATGGTGAACTCTACCTCCCGAGTGGGTGGCATGCCGGGCAGTTCCCGTGGAAATAGGTCGGGGAACTCCGACACTACCGGTAAGTCGGGGTCGAACTCGGGGTCTCTCTCTATGTCCTGTACATAGCAGAGTACACTTCTTCCTTTCTCCTCAATTCCTTATACATTGCCATGGCGGTGATGATCTTAGTCGAAGGCTCTCTGGGCCTCTGGCGGTATGATATTGTTACCCCAGACGGACTCCTGAGCAGCAGTCTATGCTCGGCGCAGAGGATACGACCCTTGTGCCGCTCCAACCAGTTCATCCCGAAGATAACATCAAATCCTAGCTCACTGAACTCAATAAAACTGACTGGAAAGTCTTCCCCCTTAATTCTGACAATGGCTCCTCGGTAGTAACGAGTGCAACGAACCTTCTCCTTAGACGGGAGCGTAACCGTGAAGTCGGGTAGCTCATCAGCGTCTAGCCCCAACCTGCTCGCGAAAGATGCCGAGACAAAGGTATGCGAGGCCCCTGAGTCGAAGAGAACTGATGCCTCAATCCCATTAATCGGAAAGGTGCCGGTGAGGATAGTGCCGCTGGCGTCGGCCTGTGCCTCTGTAAGTATGCTTAATGCACCTTCCGTACCGAGTCCATAACCTAATTGTGTTCATAAGCTTCATGAGTATTGATGGTATAACAAGAGTCGAAACAATTTATATGACCATCCTGTTTACAACATGTACTTCAATCTTACATCCCATTCCTCATCTGATTCTAACACTACATGTCTAATATTGTCTAAAGGTTAGGTTTAATCTCCCAGGTCTCATATGCGTCGCATTGATTACTGCTGACGGTGTTGTATTCAACTTGATTCTCTTAATACCATGGTATAGCATCCTTGACTCTCCTCCCATAACTAACACATCTCCAGACTTAAGTACCAACTTATTCGCACGGTCCGCACGCTTCTGCTCGCCGTATAAAAACTCTGCATCATCCCCAATGGACCAAGACACTACGGGTATCCCTCTTCGAGAGACTCCGAGGTCTCGTCCTTATCCTGGTGTAGTCCAAGTCGCCCATCCTTCTCATAGAAGTTCACAATGCAAATGTCTGCTTGAATGTCTGGAATCGGTTCAGCTTCCAACTGCTGAGCGATTTCCAATTTGTGTAATAACTGGATGGAACTCTTCGGGTATTCCCGGTGGTGAGACTCCATCTTGCATCCTCGTGGTTTGATAGTTCTTGGCATACGGATTCCAATCCTTGCCTAAGCTCATCATTTTTAATTTCATCCTTGCTCCCCCTAGGTACTCCGGTGTGTAAAAACCTCCCGGTCCCATTCCTAGTTGACTGCATTTCCTGATGATGGCTATTTGCGCTTCGGGTGTCAGGTATCCCCTTAATAAAATCATACCTAGGCGGATAACCTGACATTGTTCGGTTGGAAAGTCTATGGTTTCGATGTCGGTGTGCTCCGGGTTAGGTGTAGATGGTATTGGATAGCAGATGTTGAAGCTTCCTAAAGTGGCAGTAGGTCATATCTTACTTAAGTTCTAATCTTATCTCATTCACTTAACTCAATTTTTCACCAAACATGCATGATAATGCGGTAAGCAGGCAATTATATTACTAAGTGGTTATAGTGGTACCTGGCCTCGATGAGGGTTCAGGCTCATCGTCCCGGTCCACCAAGTGTAGTGTGGGTCCCGACTTCTGGGTCACCCGTGGGTTCTTGTCTGCAGCTTGCTGCACCTTCCTCTGACCGTCAGATCCAGCTCCCTGATCGGTCTTGCCCTTGCCCCTGGTATCGGGCCTATAGGCTCTGCTAGCGGGGTTCCGGAAGCACTCATATGCTCGGTGTCCGTATACCCCACAATAGTTGCACTCCACCTTATTCCCCTTGCAATCGAGCCCGGGGTGGTCCCTGTGACACCACCTACAGATGTAGCGTCGCTGGTAGCCACCACCGGCTCCCTTCTCAGTCTCAGATCCTGATCATTCACAATATCAATACTCATATCTCAAACGGTTACTAATTGTTTCTTAACTCAATCAATACCAATCCCTTACCCTTTGGCGCCCTAGAGCGCAGGGGTGTAGCTGCGTAAGCATACGTCAACTTCAATGGCTCTTCCGGAGCCTTCTCCTTTTCCTCCTTCCCCTTTTGATTCTGACTTTTCTGGGCCTGAGGCTGGTACTTCTGTTTCTTGTACCCACCTTGCCCTTGGCTCTCCGTGCTCTTACCAGCACTCTTCCTCTTAGCATTCTCCTCGTCCCTCAGCTGGACGGTTATCTCAACCTTAGCAGCGGCATGATAGCACTCCTGCTTTCCACAGTATTAGTCACTCTTATTTCTCATAATCTAAATCTTACTCATTTACTTACTCAAATCTCAATCATTCTTATTACCTGCAAGGTAGTGTAACTCGTCGGCCCCATGCCGTAGCGGAGTCGATGGCTAAGCCCGCCATAGAAGCGGTCCACCAGGATCTGGTCTGAATATCCAAGACCTGGCAGAAGACGGAGCAAGGCGGTGAACTCTGAGTAATACTCGTCCACCGTCATCTTGTCGGTCTGCTTAAGCGCATCCAACTGCAAGCGCTTCTTCGTCTGGACATGGGCGGGGTAGTACTTTGCTCGTAGCAAGGCGGTGTACTGCTCCCAGCCGAACTCTGGATTGGCCACATGCTCGGCCCTCACCAGCTTCCACCAATCGCCTGCCGCCCCCTTCAGATAGAAAGCAGCCAGACGCACCTTGATCCCAGCAGGGACGTCAAGGGTCTCAAAGGCGGTCTCCAGCTCGGAGATGTACGCCTCAAGCTTGGCGGGATCGGTCTCCCCCTTAAAGTGTGCGGGTCGAAGGTCTGCAAGACTCTTCACCCAATTTGGTTCCCGGGTTGTGGCGGTGGAGGTGGTGCACCCACACCAGGCTGATAGCCCATATGCCCTAAGCGGCAGCTACGATCTCGGATCGTCTGCCCTCCCGTATCTCTGAAGCATCATCGCCTGGCCACGACCTCGGCCTCCTCTAGGACGTCCTGCCATCTGAACAAGCATAACTCACATTAGATTCGCATCCACCACTGTTTCGGTTAACAATTTATAACGTCCGTAGACGGTAAAGACGATCCACACTTATTAGTGGTCATCTGACTCTACTCACTCTAACTTCTCACACCCTTAACCCATCACTTATTTCTTAACTTATATCCTAACTCGGTGGTTTCTTATGTCCGGTATTTCTTGATCAGAGCGTAACTACGCTCTGATACCACTTTTTGTAACACCCGTCCAAAGCCAATCGTGGTTATCGCAAACTTAACACTTAATCGAATTCGTCGCAGCGGAAATAACAAACACCTGGACCTTGCCACGGTCTGATCGTTAGAACATACCGGCCTTATAATATTACAACACTTATCCAAAAAGAACAACCGACCAATCACCACCAACCAAAATACCACCAACCAACCGAGTATAAGTACTAAGTCACAATCACAACCTTACATCAGTTTCAATATAAACAGACGGGAGCACAAGCGCAACCCGTACTCAAAATAAACAACCCATCCTAAGTCTAACCGCTCCTACTCTCGTGGTGCGTCTTCATGGGCCTCTTACCTGCAAGTGTAAAAACAGCCCCCAAAGGGGGTCAGCACGAATGCTGGTACTCCCTCTCATGGCCCCCAAGCTAACGGGGCTACGACGACTAATTGTCGATAGCATGGAAATTGATTAAGTACACAAGCATGATATGAAGTGCAATAAACAACAATCCACAGATGAACATACATAGTTCACACACAATGAACGACACAAGCGTTCCCTTATCAAACGGGTTAGTAACCCCCTCCTTAGTCCTGATTTCCTTAACCTCAGTTCCTTATCTTACCTCAATCTTAACCTCAACTTATTCTCAGTATACAAACCGTTCCTGGAAGGGAATGGTTGTAGCTTAATCTCAAACCTAGGATTTAGGTGATCCTACCGCACCATCTTAATGCCACCTACCCTGGACCGGAGTCCAGCGTAGCTGAGCCGGCAACCGGCCCTAGGCTACAAGTCCGAAGACAAGTCCTTAAGCGGAGGGCGGATCTGATTCAGATACCGTCCCCCTTTCCTTAGCATGCATGACCGGAGTCAGTCCCGGGTTTCCTCACTCAAATTCCAGTTAGTAGAAATCTTAGACACCATGTGTTAGTTAAACCTTAACGGGTATTAACCAACAATCACCAATACTTAACTCTTATTCTTAACTTAGTAAGTACTAAACTTGGTTAGTATCAATCTCAAGTCTCGTGGGTTAGTGCAAAGAAAACACATACACAACGAGAACAAATATAACCGGTTGCATGCTTTATCTTGTCTTAGTCATAGCAAGTAAACAGATTGCACACAAGCCGAGGGACACCTCGTTAGCAAGCAGGTCACAAGAAAGATTGTACCATTCACCGTCGTTCGTCCCGGTTGTTTAATACTCCTCCGGTTTCCAACTTTCAAGTCCTAAAATATCCATCCAACTTAAATGATTAAGTATCTATACATTGCTTAACTTATTTAACTTATTTAACCCTTAGTGGTCCCCAATTAACACTTCTTAAGTCTTATAACTTAATCTTGCAACTTAACCTTAAGCTTATGAACTTATATTTAACTTAACTTAATCCCCTTAGGTTCTTAGGTTTCTAATCATCAATGCCCTCTAAATGGTGTACCATTAATACCATTAAACATCCTTAGAATTTAAAGTTTTTATTTTAAGTGTTAAGGGTCGTCCGACCTACCGCCCGACCCACCAACTGGGTCGGACCCTTCCAGTAACTTTCGGGTTTGAAAAACTCCACTTGTCCAACCCATGTCCGACCCAACCAACTGGGTCGGACCATTCCAGAAATCCTCCCGTCTTTAAAAACTCTTCCGTCCGACCCACCGTCCGACCCAACCAACTGGGTCGGACCATTCCAGAAACATTTACGGTGGCTTAACAGAGGTCCGTCCGACCCAGAACTGGGTCGGACCACTACAGACCTTACTCTTAAGTTGTTCTTTCAATTCCAAATTTTTTTCCCAAGCCTCCTAATGTGTTCTAACATCATCTAGACCCTTAAACCCACCTTAAACCATCTTCCATACTCATTAAAACAACCTCCAAAGATCATTCCAATCCTTTACTCAATTCTTACAACAACTACTAGCACTTAACACTTATTTCTTTCCTAGATTTCAACATCCCTTTCACCTAGAACTTCTACTAGCCAAAAGTTCCCTCCTTAAGAACTTGACCACACCATATACACCACTTTCCACCCCTATTACATTTTCCAAGCCTTCCTCAAATTCTAAACTCTAGTTTCTACCTAAATCATCTCAAAGTTTTACGCTCATTCACATCAAACTTACTAAAGTTTCCTAACTTCTTTTATGCATTTACTTAAGGCTCCTTCATAAGCTTATGCTTCCATCCATCAACACATTATTTCCTTCCTAGTTGTTTACCAACATTTACCTAAGTCCTAAATGCCCAAGTACATCCTTTTGATTCCTAGTACTTCCTTAGTCATGAAATCTCCTTAGAGCATCTTAAACACTTAAGTTCTTCACTAAATTTTGCCATGGGTTCTCTAGTATATTGTTGCACCCAAACACTTGGCTTTTCACCATCAAACAACCAATATCACCCAAATTCTCATCACAACACCTTAACACACAATTTACACCAAAACTACACCACATCATTACATGGTGTATAAACTTAAATGCTTGCCACTTAGGCCCTTAAATGACAATAATCTTAACCACTGAATTTCCACATATACTTGCCTTTAACCTGCGAATACACACAACAAGGCTCCCATTGAAATAAAATGCTTCTTGTAATTCACCTTGATATTCTTAAACTATCTCCTGTTTCTCATTTGCTCCTTAGTCAAAAGTTCACAAGTATAGTCATTGTTCTTTCTCCTAGGTTTTATAACCCCTTTTTCCCAATGTAAACTCTACACTAAGCTCATCACATATCTAAATCCCATTCCCTTAAACAATAAAACACCTTAAGGTGAGTAATTTACCTTATTCTTTCATAAGCTCGCAAACTTTCCTACTCAGGTTTTTCCTTGCTCAATCTCCGTCACCACGTAAACTCTCCTTGCCAATGTTATAACCAATATCCAATGACTCCAATGAGTACTAGATAATACATTAACCCTAAGGAACAAACCCTTGGTTAAAAATGTGCTTTAAGGTATTAAGGTGATTATTTTACCTTGGTTTCTCAAGACAAGCTTGGATATGAAGCAAGAAGGACCTCCTCTATCCTTTGGAGAGTAGAAAACAAGCTAGAACAAGGCATTAAAATGAAGCCTCATGAGCATGTATTTTCAGTCATGAAGAAAAAGTGATGGAAACCTAGATTTTATTACACTTTCTTTACCTTAAGAGAATGGAGAAGCCAATGGAGTCTCCAAGCTTGAGTTTCCTCCTCTAATGGTGGTTTGGATTGGCACCAAAATGGAGCTCTTGATGTTTTGAAAAGATAGAAAGAAAGAGTTTGAGCTAACTAAGAAGAATATGTAATTTGTTTTGGTTTTGGAGCTAAAATGAGCAAGATGTGTGCAAAGGAAGTTGAAGCTGGCATGGGGCTGCTCTTCACGTCAATGGAGAAGGGAGATAGCAACTCAAAACCGGTGGGAACAAGAGAGAATGAAGAGGTGAGGAGAGGTAAGTAAAGTGAGATATTTATGTATAAAGTAAATAGTAGTTTTTACTTTATCTTATAATTTCCTTTCTTATTTGCTCATGTGGTGAATCATCACCATAAAAAAACCGGCCACCCCCTTTTAATTAAGCTATTCATGGTCTTGTTTGACCAAATAAATAAACTAAATTGACGTACTTTGACTAATGTCTTAAACTAGCACTATTTAGTTACTATTCATTAACCAAGGCACATATTTGTGAAATTTTTGATTTCTCATTGAGTTAGACTTCCTAATGTGATACTAATTAGAACACGTGTTAATTAAAGAGTAATGATGGACATTTAGCCACTCAAAACCCATTTACAAGACAATTTTTCAAAAATGTGCTTTAAGACTCCTTAAAGCACATTTTGTGTTTTAACTTGTTTTCAAGCTTGGTTTTCTTTGTTAATTGATTTAAAATGACCATTAGGATATTACTAAGGTCTTAGAACAATATTTGTGTACTCACACATGTCTCTCCAAGCTTAGAGCACGTTTTTGCTTAAACTGCTCTTTTGGTGTTTCCTTATGTTTTCTTTGGTTAGGAATATTTCTTAATGTTTCTAAGGCATTATTTAGCCTCCTTATAACTTAGTTTATCACTTAAACACCATATTAAGTTTGGGGTATTTCAGAGAGCTTGAATAAGTATCAAGAGAGGACTCCACCAAGCCCTTTGGAGATTGAAATGAACCTATGAAAGAACCATAAGAAGACACCATTACATGGTGAATTTTCGGCCAACCCAAAAACAAGAAGAAATGGAGTTTTCTTTGAGTTTCAATACCTTGAAGCAAAGGAGAACAATAAGATGTAAAAATATAAGCTTAAGCTCCTCCCATGGAGATTCCTCTTGGCACCGAAATGGAGCTCTTGGAATTTTGAGAAGATAGAATTGAAGAGGTTGGCAAGACTAAGAGAATGATGGTCTTGGAATTAATTTTGGTACATGGTGCTAGGAGATATAAACTATGCAAGTTGAGAAATGGTGAAGTTGCTGTAGCATAACTGGTGGAGAAGGAAGAAGAAGATTGGAGATCGTGGGAAATGAAGAGGGAAAGAAGAGAATGAGAAGGGAACTTGCTTTTTGGAGATATTTAAGCTAAAAACAAATAGTAACTTTTGCTTTATCATTTACTTAACTCATTTATTTGTTTAGGTGTGGTGAGTCACCCATGAAAACCGGCCCCCTTAGTGTTTTAGGCTAAGTCATGGTCTTTGTTGACCAACAAGACAACTTATATTGACTTATATTGTAAACTAGCTTATTTTTGTTACTATTCACAAACTAAGGCACATATTTGTGAAATTTTTGATTTCCCATAGATTTAGACTTCCTAATGTGATACTAAGTAGTACAAATATTAATTAAAGAGTAATGATGTACATTTAGCCACTCAAAACCCATTTACAAGACAATTTTTCAAAAATGTGCTTTAAGACTCCTTAAAGCACATTTTGTATTTTAACTTGTTTTAAATCTTGGTTTTCCTTGGTAATTGATTTAATATCTTCATTAACATGTATATAAGGTCTTGGTAGGATCTCAGAGTCTAAACCAAGGTTATCCCAAGCTTAGAGCACATTTTTGCTCTTATTGACTTTAAGGTATTTATTTGTGTTTTGTTTGGTTTAATTGTCTACCAAAGTTTCATAAGGACTTAATTAGCCTTATTAAATCATAATTGAATGTTATAAAGTCTTGGTAGGCTCTTTGGGTCCTAACCAAGTTCACTCCAAGCTTAGAGCATGTTTTTGCTCACACTGTGTCTTAGAGCTTTGTTGCGTTTACTATGGTTTAAATTGTACAATGACGTTTCTAAGGCACTTTTTAGCCTTTAAATACCATAGTTTAACATTTAAACAACATATCAAGGTTTGGGGTATTTCAATCTACCCCCCTTAAAAGAACTTCGTCCTCGAAGTTCACACTTCCCCTCCATCGATTGAATTAGTACACGGGGATTACTTACAAAATAATACTTCCATAACCAAACATACTTTACATCACAACCTCGGACTTAACGGTCCGGGCAACATATCCACATCCATACATAACATAACATACTTACAAGATAACCTCGGACTCTCAGATCTGGGTAACATAACAACATTTAGACATATAGGTCTAGGTAACATAACAAAATTCAGAACTCAACCACATTAGGACTCAAGGTCAAAATAATATTTATTACACATACCACACAACATGTCTTAGCATGTATAGCAATCAGAAATACCTTTTATATACACTGTGATCCCGCATATTCCTTTAGGAGATCAAAACAATCACTTAATCTTTAACATATATACTTCTCACGTCACCGGTCCGAAGACGAAGGCTCGTATGTCCTCAGTTCATGAGCAAATACTACAAACATATTCTTTATAAGGTTAAGTAAGAGAACTTTCTTTAATTAAAGTAACAATCGAAGGTTATGAAAATACCAATTGAAAATCCTTTTTGAAAACGCATACAACTCCAAGTCCAACTTATGCTCTTTGCTTCTTTTCTTAGCGTGGTTATTTGTGACCACTTATGGGGAGCTTCAAGAATCATCCAACCCTGATGTGATCAGCATCAGTGTTGAACTATCCTTCCACCCCAATTTGTGTTCAGCTTCCCTTGATCACATGTAAATCAAGTTCCACCTCCCACTTCATATTCAAGCATCAAATAATACACCCATTTACAATTTTCTATCTTTTTTTTTTGTCAATCTAGTCATAATCATTACATCTCCAAAGGATAGAACACCGTCTATCAGTTATCTCCATTCACTTTAATCTGTGGCCTAGGAAATCTTATTCTCGCTAGGTTCTATATCGGTTTCATACCCTTTCATGAGTCACTATATTACATATATACATATATTTTATCAAAATACAACACACGGTTTTACATTTATACACTGTCGGGGTTTTTGTTCCCTAGGAGTTTCTTTACTCCCTTATACTTGTACTACAACACACAATTGTTAACAAAATAAACACACTTATCACAATGGTATTCGCATCTCTTGTGCGCAATTACCACAATTAAACCATGAATGAATGCGTATGTACCAATCATCCAAACAAATCATTTTGTGTTATGCACAACATAGTTCACGTACACTTGTACGGTAAAACACACTAAGCGGTTTTGCGCTCTACCCCCCTTAAAAGGGATTACGCCCACGTAATCAACCACTGGATATTGGTTTAAAATGTTCTGCCGTCGTGAAGTATTTTAGCTTGCACGCGGCCTGTTATACAATGCGTTCTGGTTAGGGGGCCTTAACCATATTGGCGGTTTAGTCGCTAAACCAAGAATTCTCATCGGAGCTTATTTAACTCATAACCGGTTTCGGTCCTGGCCTGTGAGGCTTATAGGCATTGATAATTAGCCATTTTTTCGTATTCACAATGCGTATTCGGTATCTGAAGCATGGGTTCACTGGCCTCTACTGCAGAACTCTGATAACTTAGTGTTTAGTTTGCCCCATTGGTTGTTGTTACTGTATTGTACATCTCCCATTTATTGTAATAATGGTTTCTCAACCGACGCGTGGTATCTCTTACCGTGAGCGAATTCGGTGAGTTATTAAACTTCCCATCCACATCTCTGACAATTTACTGTGTATACAGCTATGTATTTCACAATGATTGACTTGTTTCCCTTCCGACTTACCGTCAGTTGAGGTTGAGCTGCTACCTAATGTGTAGCGCTCTCTTGGTTATTTCCAGCACTTGAGGTATATTCCATACCGATATTTGGTAGTTAGTGCTACTGTAGTCACTTACTGTTAATCATTGCCTCCACATTTGGTTTTGTCATGTATTCTTTCATTGGTGTGGCCTTGCATTTCCTATGCATCGGTCATTATAAAATTATTCTTCCACAATTACCATGTTCCCAATTCCTAGCTATCCCACTTGATCATTGCTGCGCAAGTGCAATACCAAAACACTCAGTCATACAGAGTGCAGAGGCGTAAACCCTTGGCAGTAAATCTCTCATGCGATTCGCAACGGAATTTACATTGTGCTCCACTGAGGTTCTTATCTCATAATACTGGGTACTGGCTTACTGTCTGGTTCATTTGTTAACACTTACCGTTGTATCACCACTGGATCTAACTCATAACTTGGCTCATTCACCATTTTATCATTTAACAATACTTATACAACGGTCGCTTACTGCGCACCGTATACTTACTCATTATACAGCATCAACTTACACTGCATCCGCTTTTATATTAGCTTCTGCCATTACACTGTGTTTCGCCACTTATTTGGCTGCTTGATGAATACGCTATTCCTTGAGTCTTTATGCTCCTCGGGCGAACCATTACTTTGTTACCCTCACTCGAGTTATAAATCAGCGTTACTCAGCTCGGTGCTTCACATTATGCACATATGCTAGCAATATAGCTGCTCTCCCACAATAACAACATGGTCAATCCTTAACATATTTCTTGAACTTGGTTCATATAACTACCGCTGTTGCGGTCTCACAATATCGAGAGGTATCCCCATTCTTAATGCAGTGGTTCGTTCCCCCCCCATTCACTTATACAACATAAACTACTGTAATCAATCAACTTACATAACACATTTGTTCGTGGCTTATAGGCCTTATTGCCTCGAGCTCGGCTCATTGTAGGCTGTTCACACACATGTACTTCTCTGTACAACATTACATAGTTTATAGGTTGTATTGGGCTCCATGACAGGGTCGTTGCATCACGTTTCTTTTCATGGGATGCCCCTTAGGATTATCAGTCCGTCTCCTGACAACTTATGTTTAAACTGAGTGTTAGTTTCAAACTTTGTGTTTCTGTCACGTTATTTCGTCCAATGATTGTTGATCCAAACACCCACAAGGATTGCTCCTAGGTGTTACTAAGTTATGCCATTACCTCTGGCTTGCACCTACTGGTGTCTTTAGTTAACTACGCCGTTTTGCGTTCTCAGCTGGGTTTACTATCCTCGTCTGTGAAGATTGTCACTCCCTGATAGCCCAGGTGGTCACTCCAGGAGTTTCATCCTGTAACACCCCAACCATAACCTTCACACTTAAACAATAATCGCAGCGGAAAACATAAACTTAACCATTTACCAAAAAGGGCGGTGTTACACGCCGTTAGCCACCCACGTGGCTAACAAGGCAGTTACATACAATGTATCGGTCTGATTACAATAATCCCGAGCATAATTACAACCTTCCAAAAATCACCTATCCAAAAAGAATCACAATATACCGAGTGTAACTGTACAAAAATCACCCACTAATTCTACATCCACCAAAATATTCGACCTCGAGTGTACAGGCACCCGGGTTCAACTTCCAAAAATGACAAAAATACAACAACCTAGGATCTAAAGCCATTCTACTTCCTCGATCCTCATCCTGCAAATAAACATAGCCCCCAAAGGGGGTCAGCAACCTTTTGCTGGCATGGTTAATGTGCAGCCCGCTGACTACCGGGATACATGCAACTATTTGTCATGATAACATGGCGTTGATTTTAACATACAACATGCATATATTAGCAAGAGTTACTGCAGAACAATAACAACACATACATAGTGAAAACAATTCACTTTAGGAAACAACCAACATGGTTAGTCAACTTGTAAGCCTAGAGGATGACTTCATCCTCATGTTAAGCTTAACACATATCACATTACTGTTTTGTTAGTCGAATGAACAACTTTAACTTAAAAGATGAGACGGGTGTAGTGACCCGAACACATCAAACACATAGTTTCCCCCTAGCCAGAGCGGAAGTCAGGTAGGTAAGCTTTAGCTAAGCTAATGGGAGGTTGAAATCCAAAAAGGAGTACAACCCTAACATAAGGAGAGAGCCGAATCTGATTCAGATATCGACCCCGTACATACACGCGTGACCGGAACGACCGGATTCCTCACTCCCCGGTTAGCACTCGTTAGAAGTCCCACGGTGGGAACTTAACACAACCTCACACAAATAAGTTTTTAAGTCCAGTTAGACATACGAGGGAAGCAAGGCATGGTTCAGCAACACAACAACAACTAAACACACATAGTCGCGGTTAGAACGTTCCTTAGGTTGGAATCGTTATCCGGATACCGTTCTTACGTCCCTAGCTTTGGTTAACTAACAGTTAGCACGCATACGAGGTCACCGGTATCGGTACGCACACATACAATAATAACAAGAACTGTAAACTCTTTCATGATTTAATCTTACAAGGTTGTAAACACACAGAAAAACAAGCAACACACAAGCCGGTGTAAACCGGTAGGCAACAGACTGCAAGAAAACCATACCTTGGTCCTTGCCGCTCTAGTGTTCCACCGTAGGTTCCTAAACATGATTATAACGTCGGTTAATTAATTTACTTAACTTCGAGCTTTACTAAGTATTTTACATGATTATATGACATGTTTTAAATGCCTAAACTTACCCTAGATTACCTTCATTATACCCCCTAGGATTAACTACATTTGCCATATTTGTTTCCATTTTTTTTGTAGGTTTTGGTCTATCCAACCCACCGTCCGACCCACCAACTGGGTCGGACCCTTCCAGTAACCTTCGGGTCTGAAAATCTCTACTTGGTCCGACTCATGTCCGGCCCAACCATCTGGGTCGGACCATTACAGAAACATTACCGTCTTTAATCTCTCCCGTCCGACCCATGTCCGACCCAACCAGTGGGTCGGACCATTCCAGAAGCAATTACGAGTGACCAACAGAGGCCGTCCGACCCAACTGTGGGTCGGACCTCTGGGTCGGACGCCACCAGAATCTGCCCAAAATTGTCAAATCTTTTCCAAACTTCTCCACAAGCCTCCTAGTGTGTTCTAACATCATTTGGCACACTAAAACCTTCCTATATCCCCTTCCAAATTCATTTACAAGTTTATTTCTAAGTTCCTCAAATACTCTCTCAAAACACTTGTAGTTCACTAGTTTGCTCCCACCTAGAATGCATTTGAACCATATATTTCTACACAAATTTTGACATGATCTCCCCATAATTTTACATGTTCCCACTCATCTTTAACCCACTAAAACACTCCAACCATCAATTCATCCAAGGCACCAAAACACACTTAAAATTCACCATTTAAACCACAATAGCCCTCAATATTCATAAACCTTAAAGCTTGGCTCTTAGGCCCTTAAACAACATTAAATTAAACACTGAATTTCCTCATATTATTAGCAACACCTGCATTTCACTGAACATTTATATTTCAAACATAAACACACCAAACACACACTAGTTCAAGGTAAGTTAATTACCTTGGGTTTTCTTTCCAAACTTTCCCCTTCTCTTTACTTCTTGTTCCACAACCGATTTCCAATGGGTTTGTTGTTACACTAATGACCATGCCAAAATAATTACAATGAGTATGGAGGGTTCATGAATATTATTCCATTAACCCTAGAATCAATATTTGAAACATCATAGGAGGGAATTACCTTCTACTTCAAGATGAAGTTTTTGGTAATGGAATTTGGGCTAGCTCCAACACTTCTAAAAGATTGAACAAGCTAAAATGGAGAGAAAACAATGGTGTTTAGTACCCACCAAAATCGGCCACCATAGAGAATAGGGAAATGAATGGATTTTTGAGTTCTTTCTTACCTTAGAACAACAAGAAGACGTTTGGCTTCAAGAATATGAAGTTTCTCTTCAAAATGTGGTATACCCATGGAGATGAAGTATGGAGTTTTGAGATTTAAAGGTGGAAAATAATCCCCAAGATGAGAGGAGTATTTTGGTGTAAAAATTTCTTGATTTGGAGCTAGGATGATGAAGTTACAAGGAGTGAAGTTGGGGTTATCCCTTGGCTTGCAAATCGCCATTAGAGGAGCAAAAGAAGAAAGGCTGGGAGAGAGGGAAGCAAATCGTGGGACACAAGAGAATGAGGGAGAGAGGAGTGAGAGAGGTATGGTGTGAGAGAGAATAAAGTAATGCACTTTATTATTTTTGTCTTGTAGCTAATAGAGTGAGGTAAATAAAAGAGAGGGGGGGACCAAATCGTGAGACACAAGGAGAGAGGGAAAATTTGATTTTTATTTTACAATGTGAGAGAGTGGCACTTGGTCATTAGCAGATAACACCCGTTAATTCCCGAACTGTCAGTTTTAACAGTCCGGGTCCGGTTTCCGGATTTTTTTTTATTTATTTTTATGGTCCTAGACCTTGACTAATATTTAATTATACCATATGATTGACTATAAATTTTTATTAGTCCTTTAAACCCGTTTAAAATCACATTTCCCGGGTTTCTCGAAAAACGTGCTTTAAGCTCGTTTTGCATTTTTAATCCACTATTTGGATCCGTTTCCTTCGGGAATTTTTCCCACATGTTCTTAATGACTAAAATAAGCCTTAAAATATAATAATTATATAATTAACTAACATATTAAGGTTTGGGGTATTTCAATCTACCCCCCTTAAAAGAACTTTGTCCCCAAAGTTCACACTTCCCACGCATCTTAATTAGAACGGGGATTACTTTTGAAACAACGCTTCCATAACAAACATACAAACATTCTTTACATCACATCGGACACAAGGTCCCCATAACAAACATCACTTAGACTCAAGGTCTATAACATAACAACATAGACATGTATTTCAATACATGCCGTACATACATAACCGAAACGGCTCTACCCCCCTTAAATAGGGGTACGCCCCGTACCCTATACATACAAATACTAAGAAGTAAACACGACGGGTACTTCGCCCTCATTTCCTCCAGCTCCCAAGTGGCCTCCTCGACTTCCTGGTTAGACCAGAGAACCTTCACCAATCTCACAGACTTATGGCGAGTGTCTCGAGTCTTAGTGTCCAGGATGTACGGGAGTCTCCACTGATCGCATGGTCGGCTCTAGTGTTAGCCTTCGGGCTGAAGTACATGAGACGGATGAGACATATATTTCTTCAACTGGGACACATGAAATACATCATGTACCTTGCCCAGCTCAGCAGGTAAATCGAGTCTGTAGGCTACCGGGCCTATCCGCTCCGTCACAACATAAGGCCCCACATATTTGGGCTCAATTTGCCTTTCTGGCCAAAACGAAACACTCCCTTCATGGGGGATACTCTAAGAAATATCGCCCACGGCGAACTCCAGGTCACGTCTGCGCACATCGGCGTACGATTTCTGCCTATCCTGAGCTGCCTTCATGTTAGCCCGGATCTGACGTACTTCTGCTTGTACTTGCTCCAAATACTCAGGTCCTATAATGACCGTCTCACTCGACTCATCCCAGCATAATGGCGTGCGGCATGGTCTACCGTACAAAGCCTGGAAGGGAGACATCTTGATCGAAGCATGGTAACTGTTGTTGTAGCTGAACTCGATCAGATGTAACTTATCAATCCAGCTGGTCTGAAAGTCAAGTGCACATGCACGTAACATATCCTCAAGCGTCTGTATGGTGCGCTCACTCTGACCATCTGTCTGTGGGTGGAACGCCGTACTCAACTTCAGTTCGGTACCAAGCGCTTCCCGTGTACTTCTCCAGTACCTCGAGAGGAATCTGGTATCCCTATCAGACACGATAGTCTTCGGTACTCCATGATGTCGTACTATCTCACGGTCGAAGAGCTCTGCTAGCTTCGCCACTTTCCAGGTGTCCTTCATCGGAATGAATCGGGCCACCTTGGTCAGTCGGTCAACAACGACCCAAATCATATTAAGCCTCCCCGAGTAGGCGGAAGCCCAACAACGAAGTCCATGGAAATATCATGGAACTTCCATTCAGGAACGGGCATTGGCTGTACCATGCCACCAGGACGACGGTGCTCAAACTTGACCTTCTGGCAAGTGAGACACCTAACAACATAATCTGTCACATCTTTCTTCATACCGGTCCACCAGAAATATCTCTTCATACTCTTGTACATCTTTGAAGCTCCGGGGTGAATAGAAGTAGAAGAACAGTGTGATTCACTCAGTATGCGCTCCTTCAGCTCAGCGCTACTTCGTGGAATACAAAGTCGGCCATTCAGCCTGATCAAATCATCATCATGTAGTCGGAAATCATACTTTTGGCTCTCGAATGTGCCGTCCATAAGTTTCTGTTTGATCTCTTGCATGTACTGATCTGACATCTGAGCACTCCGCACCTCTTCAACCAAGCTAGAGTGAGAGATTAGCGAATGGAGAGAGTGTGCTCGGCGACTCAATGCATCAGCTACAATGTTTGCTTTACCTTCCTTGTACTGAAGGTTAATATCGTAATCAGTAAGGAATTCAACCCATCTTCTTTGCCTCATGTTCAGCTCCTTCTGAGTGAACAGGTATTTCAAACTCTTGTGATCTGAATAGATCGTCACATTCACTCCGTACAAATGGTGTCGCCATATCTTCAAGGCGAAGACAATGGCACCCAATTCTAAATCATGTGTAGGATAATTTTCTTCATGTCGCTTCAACTGTCGGGAGGCGTAGGCCACGACCTTCCCGTGTTGCATCAAAACACAACCCATACCTTACCTGACGCATCACAGTACACCTCAAAACCATCAGTACCCTCTGGTATAGTAAGAACTGGTGCAGAAGTCAAAGCATCCTTGAGACTCTGGAATGAGCTCTCACAGTCAACTGTCCACTCAAACGGTGCATCCTTCTTCATTAAGGATGTCAATGGTTTAGAAACACTGGAAAAATTCTTACAAACCTCCTATAATACCCTGCTAGACCGAGGAAGCTCCGGATGTCGGTAACCGTCTTCGGTCTAGGCCAGGTGCGCACAGCATCAATCTTGGCCGGATCCACAGCGATCCCGGCCTCAGAAATAACATGACCAAGAAAAGAGACTTGGTCCAACCAAAATTCACACTTCGAGAACTTCGCATAAGCTGGTTCTCTCTCAATGTTGCAATACACTCCTCAGGTGATTTTCATGCTCAACCTTGGACTTAGAGTAAATAAGAATATCATCGATGAAGACAACTACTGACTTATCCAACTGATCTCGAAACAAACGATTCATCAAGTCCATAAACTTTGCCGGTGCATTAGATAAACCAAACGGCATGACCGTGAATTCATAGTGTCCATATCTGGTTCGGAATGCGGTCTTCTCAATATCACTGTCCCTGATAGCAATCTGATGGTAACCCGATCGCAGATCGATCTTAGAGAACACAGATGCACCTCTCAGCTGATCAAACAAATCATCGATACGTGGCAATGGGTAACGGTTCTTCACCGTCACAGCATTCAGCTCTCTGTAATCGATGCAGAGGCGGAGACTCCCATCCTTTTTCTTCACAAAAAGGACTGGTGCTCCCCATGGTGAAACGCTAGGGCGGATAAATCCCTTGTCGAGTAGGTCTCGCAGCTGCTCTTTGAGCTCTGTCATCTCAGCTGGAGCCATACGGTAGGGCGCCTTCGCTATAGGTCCGGTGCCCGGCACCAAGTCAATCTCAAACTCAACTGCCCGTGTAGGCGGCATGCCTGGGAGCTCCTTAGGAAAGACATCAGGAAACTCCGACACAACCGGTACATCTGGGCTAAACTCAGGGTCTCTCTCTATGTCCTGGACATAGCAGAGGTATACATCATTCTTTCTTCTGATTTCATGATACATGGCCATGGCGGAGATGATCTGTGTCGAAGGCTCCCTGGGCCTCTGGCGGTATGAAATGGTAACCCCAGACGGACTCCGAAGAAGCAGACGGTGCTCGGCACATAGGATTCTGCCCTTGTACCGCTCCAACCAGTTCATCCCGACAATTACATCAAACCGAGCCCCTCGAACTCTATCAAGTCGATCGGGAACTCTTCATTCTTAATTCGTACAACAACATCTCGGTGGTAGCGGGTACACCTGATCCGCTCTTTCGACGGGAGAGTGACTAGGAAGTCTTGCATCTCTCACCGTCTAACCCCAGCCTCTTCGCAAATGATAGCGAGATAAAAGTGTGTGAGGCTCCGGAGTCGAACAAGACCGAGGCGTCCACGCCATTAACTGGGAAGGTACCGGTGAGGATGGTGCCGCTCTTGCCGGCCTCTGCCTCATTGCAGACACTCAGTATACCTCCCGTCCCGAGTGCACAGCCTAATTTATTTCAGAAACTTATAAGTATAACGGTAATAACACGGGTGGTTTACTCAAGGAATCAACACTGCTTTATTCATAAAACTCGTCTTTACATCATGATGGGTATTACATTTGGCTACATCGCTTGATAACTTAGCATACTCAATGCATCACATACTTAACATACAACTGACTTCACACTTTACATGGTTACACATAACTTCAAAACTGTCTAAAGGTTAAGTTCAAACGTCCGGGTTTCATGTGTGTGGCATTGATTATTGTCGGAGGCGCTGTATTCAACTTGATCTTCTTGATACCATGATACAGCATCCTTGACTGCCCACCCATGATTAACACATCACCAGACTCCAATACTAGCTTCCTTGCGAGGTCCGCACGCTTCTGCTCGCCATACATAAACACTGCGGTATCACCAATGGACCAAGACACCACAGGTACTCCCTTACTAAGAGACTCGGGTGTCTCGTCCTTGTCTTGGTGTAAACCCAACCTTCCACCTTTTTCGTAGAAGTTTACAATACATAATCGCCTGATACTTGGAATTCGTTCCGATTCAACTTGCTGAGCAATTCCCACGGTGTGGTTAACAACCGCAAGGAACTCCTCAGGTATACTTGGTATGGTAGCTCCATCTTCAGCTCGTGTGTCCTGATATGACTTGGTGTAAGGGTTCCAATCCTTACCCATGCACATCATCTTTAAATTCATTTTCGCCCCACTTGGGTATTCGGGTGTGTAGAAACCTCCTGGTGCTACTCCAAGCTCGTTGCACCGTCGAATGATATGGATTTGTGCTTCGGGTGTCAAGTATCCTTTTAATAATATCATACCTGGTTGGATAACCTGACACTGTTCTGTCGGATAGTCGGCGATGTCGATGGCGGTATCTCCGGGGTTCGGTGTGGGCGGGATTGGATAACAAATATTGAAGGTTCCTAAGGTTTAGAATTTCCTAATTTAGGTGGTTTTCACATTATACTTTAACTCATTTACTTATGTGGTCATACATTTAGACTCACTAACACACATGCATGGAATGCGGTATGCAATCACTTATCTCACTTAACAGTTTAAGGGGTACCTGGTCTAGAAGACGATCCTGGTGCCTCTGACCGGTCCACCACGTTCAAGGCAGCCTTGCCTGCTCCCGGCCCCTTCCCCTTCTGGGAATCAGTATTCCCTTGCCCTGAGGATGGCTGATAAGTAGCTTTCGGGCCTTCAGTGGTCGCAGTGGCCTTACCCTTCCATTGCCCCCTAGGCCTATAGTTTCTGCCATCGGGGTTACTGTAGCACTCGAAGTCACGGTGCCCCAGTTTCTTGCAGTAGTGACACTGCACATCGTTCCCCTTGCAATCCTTGCCGGGATGGTCACCTTTGCACCACTTACAGAAGTAGTGGCGCTCCGGTCCAGAGCCCGTACTGGCTGCTATCACAACACATAATCAATACACACTTTACAACTTAACAACACACATTTAAATCCGATTTCAAAATCAAGTGGTTACCCTTCATAGGCTGAGAGCGTAAGGGCTTAGCGCATAGGCGTATGTGAGCTTCAGCGGCTCCTCAGCGGTGGTGGACTGGGCTTGGCCCTTGCCACCCTTGCTGGTCCTTCTGGTGCTGAGGGTATGGTTTCCTCTTCTTCCCTCCTTGGTACCCTTGCGAGCTTTGGCCCTCGCTCGAGACCTTGCGCTTATGCGCATTCTCCTCGTCCCTCAGACGGACGGTGATCTCCACCTTAGCAGCGGCATGATAGCACTCCTGAAGTATCAAGGTGTTAGTCATGCCCCGCATACATTTACACACTCACATATAACATAACTCATCCACACTTAGACATTGAAGATACCTGCAAGGTATTGTACTCGGCTGGCCCCATGCCATAGCGTAGGCGGTGGCTCAACCCACTGTAGAAACGGTTCACTAAGACCCGGTTCGAGTAACCTAGGTCGGGTAGAGATGAACAAGGTCGGTGAAGGGGTGTAGTAGTCGTCCACCGTCATTTTGTCTCCTTGCTTTAAACTGTCGAGCTCCAGGCGCTTTGCCTCTTGCACATGCACTGGGTAGTACTTGGCCCGTAGCAATGCCGTGTACTGCTCCCATCCAAACTCCGGGTCGGCCACTTTCTCGGCCCGTACAAGTTTCCACCATTCCTAGCCGAACCCTTCAAGTAAAGCAGCAAGACGGACCTTGGCATCAGCAGGAACGGCCAAGGTCTCGTAGGCGGTCTCTCCGAGATATACGCCTCTAGTTTGGAAGGGTCGGTCTCCCTTTGAAAGACGGGGGCCTAATCGGCCAACGCTTTCACCCAATTAGTCTCGCGTGGCTGTGTGTGGTGGTGGTGGTGGTTCAGGCTGATCCTGACCAACGGGCTGTTGTTGCCCTTGCTGTACCGCAGCTACAATCTGAGGTACTACTTGTGCTAGGGCGGCCGCTACAGCTTCGGCCATCATCTGAGCGGTGGGATTATCCCTCGTATCTCCTGGACCAGGCCCTCCACGGCCTTGTCCCCGCGGTCGCCCTGCCATCTGAACATACATGAGAGCACATTAGTATTGTGCTTACAAACTTATCGTACCACATGTTTATAACGTCCTTTGGACGACAAGGTTTAAATTCCTAACTCGGTATATCCCTAAGCTCGGTAATCGGTAATCAGAGCGATACTTCGCTCTGATACCACTTTTTGTAACACCCCAACCATAACCTTCACACTTAAACAATAATCGCAGCGGAAACATAAACTTAACCATTACCAAAAGGGCGGTGTTACACGCCGTTAGCCACCCACGTGGCTAACAAGGCAGTTACATACAATGTATCGGTCTGATTACGATAATCCCGAGCATAATTACAACCTTCCAAAAATCACCTATCCAAAAGAATCACAATATACCGAGTGTAACTGTAAAAAATCACCACTGATTCTACATCCACCAAAATATTCGACCTCGAGTGTACAGGCACTACTCGGGTTCAATCCAAAAATGACAAAAATATCAACAACCTAGGATCTAAAGCCATTGCTTCCTCGATCCTCATCCTGCAAATAAACATAGCCCCCAAAGGGGGTCAGCAACCTTTTGCTGGCATGGTTAACGTGCAGCCCGCTGACTACCGGGATACACGCAACTATTTGTCATGATAACATGGCGTTGATTTTAACATACAACATGCATATTTAGCAAGAGTTATTGCAGAACAATAACAACACATACATAGTGAAAACAATTCACTTTAGGAAACAACCAACATGGTTAGTCAACTTGTAAGCCTAGGATGACTTCATCCTCATGTTAAGCTTAACACATATCACATTACTGTTTTGTTAGTCGAATGAACAACTTAACTTAAAAGATGAGACGGGTGTAGTGACCCGAACACATCAACACATATTTCCCCCTAGCCCGAGTGGAAGTCAGGTAGGTAAGCTTTGGCTAAGCTAATGGGAGGTTGAAATCCAAAAAGGAGTACAACCCTAACATAAGGAGAGAGCCGAATCTGATTCAGATATCGATCCCCGTACATACACGCGCGACCGGAACGACCGGATTCCTCACTCCCCCGGTTAGCACTTGTTAGAAGTCCCACGGTGGGAACTCAACACAACCTCACACGAATAAGTGTTTAAGTCCAGTTAGACATACGAGGGAAGCAAGGCATGATTCAGCAACACACACAACAACAAACACACATTGCCGCGGTTAGAACGTTCCTTAGGTTGGAAGCGTTATTACCGGATACCGTTCTCTTACGTTCCTAGCTTTGGTTAACTAACAGTTAGCACGCATACGAGGTCACCGGTATCGGTACGCACACATCATAATAATAACAAGAACTGTAAACTCGTTTCATGATTTAATCTTACAAGGTTGTAAACACACAGAAAAACAACAACACACAAGCCGGTGTAAACCGGTAGGCAACAGACTGCAAGAAAACCATACCTTGGTCCTTGCCGCTCTAGTGTTCCACCGTACGTTGTTCCTAAACATGATTGATAACGTCGGTTAATTAATTTACTTAACTTCGAGCTTTACTAAGTATTTTACATGATTATATGACATGTTTTAAATGCCTAAACTTACCCTAGATTACCTTCATTATACCCCCTAGGATTAACTACATTTGCCATATTTTTTTCCATTTTTTTTGTAGGTTTTGGTCTATCCAACCCACCGTCCGACCCACCAACTGGGTCGGACCCTTCCAGTAACCTTCGGGTCTGAAAATCTCTACTTGGTCCGACTCATGTCCGGCCCAACCATCTGGGTCGGACCATTACAGAAACATTACCGTCTTTTAATCTCTCCCGTCCGACCCATGTCCGACCCAACCAGCTGGGTCGGACCATTCCAGAAGCAATTACGAGTGACCAACAGAGGCCGTCCGACCCAACTGTGGGTCGGACCTCTGGGTCGGACGCCACCAGAATCTGCCCAAAATTGTCAAATCTTTTCCAAACTTCTCCACAAGCCTCCAAGTGTGTTCTAACATCATTTGGCACACTAAAACCTTCATATATCCCCTTCCAAATTCATTTACAAGTTTATTTCTAAGTTCCTCAAATACTCTCTCAAAACACTTGTAGTTCACTAGTTTGCTCCAACCTAGAAGTGCATTTGAACCATTATATTTCTACACAAATTTTGACATGATCTCCCCATTATTTTTACATGTTCCCACTCATCATTTAACCCACTAAAACACTCCAACCATCAATTCATTCCAAGGCACCAAAACACACTTAAAATTCACCATTTAAACCACAATAGCCCTCAATATTCATAAACCTTAAAAGCTTGGCTCTTAGGCCCTTAAACAACATTAAATTAAACACTGAATTTCCTCATATTATTAGAAACACCTGCATTTCACTGAGCATTTATATTTGCACCAAGATAAAACACAAAATCCTTAAAACACCACATAGCTTAAGGTAAGTTATTTACCTTGGATTTCTTTCAAATATCCCTCCTCCTCACTTCTTGTTCCACAACCGATTTCCAATGGGTTTGTTTGTTACATTAATGACCATGCCAAAATAATTACAATGAGTATGGAGGGTTCATGAATATTATTCCATTAACCCTAGAATCAATATTTGAAACATCATAGGAGGGAATTACCTTCTACTTCAAGATGAAGTTTTTGGTAATGGAATTTGGGCTGGCTCCAACACTTCTAAAAGATTGAACAAGCTAAAATGGAGAGAAAACAATGGTGTTTAGTACCCACCAAAATTGGCCACCATAGAGAATAGGGAATGAATGGATTTTTGAGTTCTTTCTTACCTTAGAACAACAAGAAGACGTTTGGCTTCAAGAATATGAAGTTTGCTCTTCAAGGTGTGGTATACCCATGGAGATGAAGTATGAAGTTTTGAGATTTTAAAAGGTGGAAAATAACCCCCAAGATGAGAGGAGTATTTTGGTGTAAAAATTTCTTGATTTGGAGCTAGGATGATGAAGTTACAAGGAGGTGAAGTTGGGGTTATCCCTTGGCTTGCAAATCGCCATTAGAGGAGAAAAATGAAGAAAAAAGGCTGGGAGAGAGGGAAGCAAATCGTGGGACACAAGAGAATGAGTGAGAGAGGGTATGGTGTGAGAGAGAGAATAAAGTAATGCCCTTTATTATTTTTGTCTTGTAGCTAATAGAGTGAGGTCAAATAAAAGAGAGAGGGGGAGACCAATTCGTGAGACACAAGGAGAGAGCGGGAAAATCTGACATTATTTTACAATGTGAGAGAGTGGCACTTGATCATTAGCAGATAACACCCGTTAATTCTCGAACTGTCAGTTTTAACAGTCCGGGTCCGGTTTCCAGATTTTTTTGTTTTATTTATTTTTATGGTCCTAGACCTTGACTAATATTTAATTATAGCCATATGATTGACTATAAATTTTTATTAGTCCTTTAAACCCGTTTAAAATCACATTTCCCGGGTTTCTCGAAAAACGTGCTTTAAAGCTCATTTTGCATTTTTAATCCACTATTTGGATCCGTTTCCTTCGGGAATTTTTCCCACATGTTCATAATGACTAAAATAAGCCTTAAAATATAATAACTATATCATTAACTAACATATTAAGGTTTGGGGTATTTCACATCCCGTTCGTTGCACTTTAATGTGTCCACATTAGGCATCTGCCTTGTCAGGTATAGGTTGGGTCACCGTTCCAGTTATCATGTTTATCCCTGAGGATCCTTAAGACATATGCTATGTCTTTACATAGCAGTTAGTGCACTTCGCACCTTATGACTCTTAAACATTTTCCTTGAAATGAATTCACTAATTCCTTTAGTCTCATTAACTTAACTGAGTTCCTTTACTTTAACCATTCTTGGTAATCTGTTACTCTTGTTTGAGTTTTACTGCTGACCGTAGTATGGAGTCGACTACTTCCCGTGTCCCGGACTCTACTTGTATACATATGTGGGGTACCCTACTGATACATTACTACTTACCCAACTAACCCATAAGTAGGTCTGTCAGGCCCACACGCTCCTATCGGAGTGCGGTTGTCCCACATTTCAGTTGGTACACTCATAGTGTCCGTCACACGCCTAGGTGAAGTATTCTGTTGCCAACTCCCTTATATCATCCTGTGATAATATGCATTCCGTGATTACCGGTTTCCTTCCAGTTATTCAAAAGTGAACTGGGTGTAACCTACCTACCATGTGGCGATGAGGCTGGTGTAGGTCTTCTGGTTTGGTTTAAAAAAGGTTAGAAATAAGTATTGGTTTGAAAGAAACTTTGGTTTTAAAAGAAAAGAGTTTGAAATAAATCTGAGTTGAAAGAAAAATTCTCGTGGTTTTACAACTTCTTCTTGCCTTAGCCAAGTCTAGCTTCTTGCTGACTGGTGTATTTTCAATTACAAAGGTTAGGTTGTTAAGCCCTTCCACAGTTATGATGATCTCACTTAACTCCGTGGTACTATACTAAGTACTTGGTAGTTGTTAACATTTTCCCGAACAGCCCTTGTCATAGCAGCACTTGCCACGGCAAGTGCGCCATGCTAACTAGCTATCGGTTCAACACATACCGTTGCGGTACTGTTTTTACCCGCACTGTCATCAGTGGCCTTGTTGGCCCTCACTTTGACCTTACAGTCTTAACAATAAATCCTCTGAGCGACTTTTCACTATCTTCACATGATAATCATTAACTAGGGTGTTTCCCATTCTTGGAGTCCCCTTTTTACGTAGTATTGTATTTTCTTCGTAGGCTGTTCCACGCATTTGTCGTCGTTACTGAGACTTTTCTCTTGTTTGGGTACTACGTTGTAGCCCCTTAGTCGGTTAGTATACCGTCAGTGTATCATTTAACATTTGTAGTCCCGTAGGCACTCGTCTCAGGTTTCATTACTTCACTCCTTGCCTGTTGCACAGTTGGTGCGTTGCAAGCTGGTTGTTCTCGACTGCTCGGCATGTCGACCCAGGTTGCCGGAAATTTCATTCTTCTATACACAAGATTCTTCATTCTTCGCTATTAAATGCGGTTAACATTGTTTAGAGGGTAACCGGCTCCGGGATTCCCACTTTTCGGGATCTACCGTATGACAGGTTCTCTGTACCTTTAGAGGTACTTAATAACAGCCAGATGGGGTTTTCCCGAGTAAGAGAGGACTTTTATCTCTCTGGCGTTCTTCCCAAGTTACAAAACAGGGATTGTGGAGGGCAGGAAGGATATTGTAGGTTTCCAGTACACACTGGTAATTCCTAACTAGCTTATCTCTCACGCTATCACTCAACCCTTAACCCAAAGTACTAAAATCCTAACTCGGTACATCCTAAGCTCGGTAATTCAGTCATCAGAGCGATACTTCGCTTTGTTACCACTTTTTGTAACACCCCAACTAACAACAACACACTCAACAACAAACTGCAGCGGAAAACTTAACTCATCACATTACTTAACTCTTTGGTGTTACACGCCGTTAGCCACCCACATGACTAACTAGGCTAATACATATACATTGTATCAGTCTGATGGACCAGATTCCCGAGCATCTACACATTACTATACCTTTCCATTAACAACATCCAATATACATAAACATTCCAACTGTACCGAATATTTACAACCTAATGCCGACAACAATTTCGGTCTTACTACACCTACAATACATACTCAATTTTAATGGCTACCCATGTACAAACAACTACCCCGTCCTACTCTCGAACGGCTTCCAGCTCCTCGTACCTGAAACAGAAAAGAGAATAAAGGGTGGCCTCCCTAGGGGGCTCAGCACCTTTGCTGGTATGGTAATCCTGCAGCCCGCATGCTACCGGGCCACGCACAACTAATTGTCGTCTTAGCATGTGGTTGATTATATTTAAATCATGCATGAAAACCATAAACACATAACAAAATTCATACCCATAACAACGGGCTCAAACAAACAGTCAACACATCTACACTCATTAGATCACCCATTGTGTTCCTTAACCCTAGAGGGTTTCTCCTCTAATGGATCTATTTCCTTAATAGACGACACTTACCCACTAATCGAGTTATCCTTAAACGCCTCCTATTATAAACTGGGATTCATATCCATGATCCACCTACTCCACACAACAACTCATTCCACATTTAACGTACATATAACATAACACCGCAATAAGAATTGCAGTACAACAATAACACATAACATAACGGGAACGGTTATCTTTAGGAACCGACCCAAACATAGTTAGTTCACTTGTAGAGCCTAGAGAATGCTGCCAAACTCATGATAAGCTCGTTACATAACTCGTTACTGTCCTGTTAGATGAACGGATAACTTAATCCCAAGGTGCGTCGGATATAGTAATCCAAGCACACCAAACAAACATAGTATGCCCCTGAGCCCGACGTGAGTCAGTAAAATAGCCTTGGTTAAGCTAAAGGGAAGGTTGAGAACCAAAAGAAAAACAACCATAACATACGGAGAGGATCGAACCTGATATGACAACGACCCCCATACTCACACGTGTGGCCGGAACTACCGGACTCCTCACTCCCCGGTTAGCACTTGTTAGAAGTCTCATTATTGGACTTAGCACATTAATTCACAAATAGGTGGTTAGGTCGAGTTAGACATGCACAAGGGTAGTGAACATACTAACACGCACAAACAACACATAACTTACTCATGCATAGCCGTGGTTAGAACGTTCCCATGGTTTGGGTCGTTAAATCCGAATACCGATCTCTCATGTGATCCTAGATTTGGTTAGCTAAGGTTTAACACTTTCGAGGTTAAACGGTATCGGAATTAAATACGCAACATAAATGAATTGCTATAAACTCATTACATGTTTTTATCTTACAAGGTGCCAAACACACAGAAAAACACATTGGCATACAAGCCGGTGTAATCTGGTAGGACACAGGTTGCAAGAAAACCATACCTTGGCCCTTGTTGCATACGAGTCCCGCCAAATGTAGTTCCTAAACATGATTAGTAGTGTCGGTTAATTAACTTATTTAACTTTTGAAAAACTAAAATGTTTTTACATGATCATATGTCATGTTTCCTTACTTAATTCACACTTGATTATCCTTGTTATACCCACTAGGGTTTACTACATAAGTCACTCTTGTTTGTTTTTTTTTACAAGTTTTTGGTCCGACCGACCTTACCGACCGACCTTACACAAGGTCAGTCCATTCCAGAATATATTACCGTTTGAAAGTTTTACCCCGACCGACCTTGCAAGTCCGGTCCCCAAGGTCGGTCCATTCTCGAGAGTTTTCCCCGTTGAAAATTTAGGCCCGACCGACCTTGTCAAGGTCGGTCCCAAGTTCGGTCGATTCCAGGGACTCAATTCGTACCCAAAATACAAGCCCGACCAACCTTGTAAGTCCGGTCCCCAAGGTCGGTCCATTCCAGAAACTCTTTCCGGTAGTGTAAACTGAGCTCGACCGACCTTGCAGGTCCGGTTCCTAAGATCGGTCGGCTCCAGACCTTTGTTTCTACATTCCCATTTGACTCCAAACTTCACCCCATATACCCTAGTATGTTCTAACCTCATTTGGGCACTTCAAACTCACCTTTAGCCTTCCATTAAACTCATTAAATCACTCACCAATACCACCTCAAACATTACACAAATTCTTATAAAAAGGTTAACACTTGTAATGTTTTTCACTAAGTTTCTTTGTGGTGTCTTATACCTATAATAATCGTTATCCCAAAATGTTTCCTTACCACCATTACCACTACTCCAAAGACATTTTTCCTTTGATCACTAAAACTTGCACAAAACTTAGCACTTCACATAACACAACCTTGTTGTGCTTAAAACACCCATTTGATTTCTATGCCCAAGGCGTCTTAACACTTAAGAACACCTTAATTCACATTCCTTCACCACCTTAAAGCTTAACCATTCCTAGTGCCATCTAGGTCACAAAATCTCATTATTACACATAAACTCCTTTGTTTATCAACTAAGTTTTGCAATAACTTCTCTTGTATACTCTCACACCCAAACACTTAGGTTTTCACCTTTTTACAACCAAGAACCATTAATCATTTAATACACACAAACATATTGTTTTTCATCCTTTAACCATCCAAGACATTCTTATTCACAAAGAATGTTCTTTACACACATCTAAACCTTTAAACTACACTACATCACAATATAGTGCATAAACTTAAATTGCTTGGCACTTAGGCCCTTAAATAGCATGGCTCTTAGGCCCTTAAATTGCATAAACCTTAAACACTGAATTTCCCACATATATATTGCCTTTGACCTGCAAATACACTCAACATCACATATGCCTTTTAATAATTCCCTTAAGAACAATTCACTAGCTCCTTTGCCATTGGCTCCTTAGGTATTTTATTAAGCATATCAAGCTCATTTTTCCTAAGGCATTCAAACTACATTAGGTTAGCACATTTACCTCTTTTCTTCAAGATTTTTACTTGAACACTCTTGTTCTTCCTTGTTTGGAAATCGACAAGAGGACTTGGTTACTTGTCAATGTTCTAATCAATACACAAGTAAAGCCAATGAGCATTCAAGCTTCGTGCTTAAACTCGTTTACAAACCCTAAGTTATATATATTGTCTTAACACATTAGGATAGTTGTTTTACCTTGGAAATAAAGAGAGCTGTAATAAGTATCAAGAGAGGACTCCACCAAGCCCTTTGGAGATTGAAATGAAGCTATGAAAGAACCAAAAGAAGACACCATTACATGGTGAATTTTCGGCCAACCCAAAAACAAGAGGAAATGGAGTTTTCTTTGAGTTTCATTACCTTGAAGCAAAGGAGAACAATATGATGTAAAAATATAAGCTCAAGCTCCTCCCATGGAGATTCCTCTTGGCACCGAAATGGAGCTCTTGGAATTTTGAGAAGATAGAATTGAAGAGCTTGGCAAGACTAAGAGAATGATGGTCTTGGAATTAATTTTGGTACATGGAGCTAGGAGATATAAACTATGGAAGTTGAGAAATGGTGAAGTTGCTGTAGCATAACCGGTGGAGAAGGAAGAAGAAGATTGGATACCGTGGGAAATGAAGAGGGAAAGAAGAGAATGAGAAGGGAACTTGCTTTTTGGAGATATTTAAGCTAAAAGCAAATAGTAACTTTTGCTTTATCATTTACTTAACACATTTATTTGTTTAGGTGTGGTGCGTCAGCCATGAAAACCGCCCCCCTTAGTGTTTTAGGCTAAGTCATGGTCTTTGTTGACCAACAAGACAACTTATATTGACTTATATTGTAAACTAGCTTATTTTTGTTACTATTCACAAACTAAGGCACATATTTGTGAAATTTTTGATTTCCCATTGATTTAGACTTCCTAATGTGATACTAAGTAGTACACATATTAATTAAAGAGTAATGATGGACATTTAGCCACTCAAAACCCATTTACAAGACAATTTTTCAAAAATGTGCTTTAAGACTCCTTAAAGCACATTTTGTGTTTTAACTTGTTTTCAATCTTTGTTTTCCTTGGTAATTGATTTAATATCTTCATTAACACGTATATAAGGTCTTGGTAGGCTCTCAGAGTCTAAACCAAGGTTATCCCAAGCTTAGAGCAAATTTTTGCTCTTATTGACTTTAAGGTATTTATTTGTGTTTTGTTTGGTTTAATTGTCTACCAAAGTTTCCTAAGGACTTAATTAGCCTTATTAATTCATAATTGAATGTTATAAAGTCTTGGTAGGCTCTTTGGGTCCTAACCAAGTTCACTCCAAGCTTAGAGCATGTTTTTGCTCACATTGTGTCTTAGTGCTTTATTGCGTTTACTATGGTTTAAATTTTTCACTGACGTTTCTAAGGCACTTTTTAGCCTTTAAATACCATAGTTTAACATTTAAACAACATATCAAGGTTTGGGGTATTTCAGCCACCCCTATCTTTACTGCTTTCTTTTCTTTTGTTTGTTTTTCTGTACCTTTCTTTTTCTTTTTCTTTGATTTATTTTACTTTTGTTTGTTAAAACTAACAGTAGAACACGCGAATGCAGGTGAAGTGGTAATGGTTATATTAGGCAGTGTTTTAATTTATTAAATTGTTAAATTTCATGTTTCTCTGAGCTGTGCAGCATTCTTAAATGATTCCTTTACATGTCACCTCTACTGCGAAACACATGGCTATAAGTACAGGAAATGGAACCACACTACTTGCGAACGTCTGCTAAGCTTGAATTATGGGGAGTATTCTTTCTCTAAATATAATTCACACGATTCAAATACTCTTTGTCGTTCGAGTTAGTGCACTCTATTCTGTGGTTGTACATGCCCAGTGATAAATTAGCGATTTTTACTCTGCACAACACACATACTGTCTGTGACTCATGAAGAATCTCTCGACCCCTGCAAAACTTCAAGTGTGAGGAAGAACATCTTCCTCAATCTATAACATCAGGGGAGTCTCAGTTCCTAATTTAACTTATTAAGGTTCTAGCTTTCTTGCGTTGAGGGTTAATTATTGTATATGCATCTATTATGAGTCCATCATGTTTTGAAAGCTCTTTTCACTGTTTTTCTTCTATGACCAATGAGGACATTGCTCCTCTTAAGTGTGAGGAAGGAAAGACCATTCCCTGTAAACATGCTAGTTGTTCTTTAATGCCACACTTGCTTATTGCTGCTCTAATGCCTGTGCACACCGAGTGAAATTAAACCAAGTGAAAACCGTAGGAATATTTTTGCTTGATGAGGTTTGTATAAATAATTTTATTTAAAAAATACTCTCTTTTCACTAAAATATGGTAGATTGGCTAGTTGTGGAAACCAGATTATTTTAGCTTGGGATCTTGGAAATGAAGTGAATGTTTGGAATGAAAAGGATAAGTCAAGGTACTCCACTGATCAAAATTTTTTTTCCTAACAATAGCAGGCCTCGTCTATCCGGTTATTAAGTCTTAAGGGTGCTTTAACACCTATCTACCTAAGGTCTCGGGATCTGGGATAGTTGGCCCAACACCATCTCAAGGATAGAGAGAAAAGTCTGGGTTACGGAATAACTCTGCAATTTGTTTCAATATTAGCTTGTTTTATACATAATTCTTGAAGAAGAATGCTTTCACTTACAGAAGAGATAATTGCAGTTAAATTTATTCTTTTGATCATGAGTGCGTGGTGTTGAAAGGTATTACGGAATAAGGCATTACTTCACACCCCTTGTCATCCAAAGGTTAGAGGAATGAAAATTGGTGGAAAGCCCCAAGCTAAGTTAACTTGTTTTCTACAATTTAGTTTCTCTATGCTTTTACAAAATTGTTCTTGCTTCACTGTTTGTGAAAACCTACCTCTAGAGAGCAAGATTATTCTTTCATTTATCACTTTGTTTGATCTCGCCCTACACTTGTTTAAATTTTGAGATTATTTGACGGTTTTAGAGATATTTTTATTCTTTATTTGCTTGAGGACAAGCAAAAGCTTAAGTGCGAGGAAGTTGATAAGTGTGAAACATATAGGCTTTTAAGGGCTTAATTACCTTATAATCTGCTACAATTTATGTAATGTTTCTCACTTATTCTGTGTTTTTCCTAAGATTGATGTTTGATATGAACCGATGCATTTTATATGCTAAATATAGGAAAAGCCCAGATAAATGAAGATTTTACATCATAAGGATTGCAACACAACAAACGGGGAATAAATCCGGAAAAATAGGCGAAGATTGGTCACGTCCGGGTCAAGATAGCCCGACACAAATCCGGACATCACATTTCCGGATCCGGACGCAAGCCGGACGTGACCTAAAATCCAGATCTGAGAGTTCTCTGTCTTGTCCGGATCCGGACAGCGATCCGGACATATTCCAAGTTTCAGATCTAAAAGTTCTGTGTCACGTCCGGATCCGGACAACGATCCGGACGTCACACATAAATGAAAAATAAAAGCGCATGACGCTGATAATCGGGCTTTCGGCGCAATTATCAGCCGAGCGGCGGTTTAGCCCATACCTCAGCGTTTATTAATACACGGCCATCCTCAATTAATGATGAACACACCAAACTTCCACTAACCTATGTCTATTCCTAAGCCTATTTAAGCAGTCACTCAGTCTTCATTCCAATTCGTCCCAGACTCTCAGAGTCTAAACATTACTCATCCTCTCCTCTCTCTCCATATCATCCTTTCATCCACCACAATCCTTCATCTCCATTCATAAACCTTCTCCCGCAAACCTTCCCCCTCACTCACAGACAGAAACCAGCTCGTGGGCCTTCATTTAGCCACGTCCGGATCAACGTCCGGATCCGGACAAGGCCAGGACAAGGCGTCCGGATCTACGTCTGACCCAATAAAGCCGGACGTGACACAGACGAGAGTGGACACGGCGACGGCTTCTAAAATCAGTTTTTCTGCTAAATCCCTCTATCCTTATGCTGTTTATACTGAGCATTGTTATTATGTCTATGGCTGAGTAGTCACTTTCATTTCGGTTTACTATGTATCTCTAGATTCATTATTTCTGAACCTTTGTGATTTTCTGCAGTACATTAGAATAAAGTTCTTTTCCTTTATGAATTCCTAAACTTGTTAATCTGATAATTATTGAGTTTATCAGTTTGTTAGCTTATATGTGAGAATTGCGGCTATCAATAGACTATAGGGAAAAGAACCAGTTAGTATAGAGATGGTAATTCCTCTAAACCACTAGCTGACCATTCACCTAGACTATGCTTAAAGCGATTAGTAAACAGTGGATTCATAACGAGAGTTAGGATTCGGTCTTTGCTAATTAGAATTCGTGGAACGGGAGACCGAATACGAGTTATCCTTATTTTAGGGTTTTATTCATAATCTGTAGAAATCACTTAGGAGAAGAAAACTACAAATCTAGAGAGAAGTAGTAAACCAGAATGACCTTTTTTCGAACAAAAACCAAATCAATTATTTACCTGTTATTTATTGTTTATTGAAATCTTTTACAACATTCATCATCACACACAAAAACCCCAATTTCGTGTTATTTATATTATTTTTGTTTGTGTGTAAGTAGAAATTAAACTGGCCACTGCCTCCTTGGATTCGATACTCAGGGAATACTCCGAGATTTAAACTTGCTATAATCGATCGGTACACTTGCCGTTAGGTTAAACCCCCAACACAATTTACCGTTAGGTTTTACCCCAACAGTATTGCTCAGGTAGTAGTGCACAGTGAAGTATTCTTACACCTTGAGCATTGAATATCAGCTTCTTGATTTGATCATCCGTTATGCTGTCGATAGATATATCTTGTCCTTGAGTATTGTGGAAGGTGTACTCTCCATGTGTTATTACCCTCCACATTCCTGGATCGTTAGATTTGATATGAAATTCCATTTTATTCTTCCAGGGAGTGTAGTTGTCTTCATTGAAGAGTGGTGGTCAATTTGGTGCAGAACCTTCTTCTGCTGCTAGTACGCTTGCGTGAGTTATCTTGGTCCTCTCCCAAAGTAGTTAGCTTTCTAGAAGAGACCTGCTCTGATACCAATTGAAACTAATTAGTGCACCCGATGCGTCCCCGACCGGTCATGGATGTATCTATGAATCGATTTGATATTGATAGTTTAGGGATGGACATGAGATAATCTTAAACTAGACCTCCCTTGCCCCACACACGGGCTCCCGGGACAGTTTCAACTTTACCCTTAAAGTCGTCAACCCTCTCCTGACTATCGGCCTACGGTTCAACGATCGTTCCCCAACCTGCCAACCTATCAAATACCCACTGTATTGATACTCTAACCCAGTCCTCTCTAGCTCACCAACTCTCTAGCACTTTCACACACTCTAATCTGATCCACACTTGCCCAGATTATCTCTATCTTTTTTTCTTGTACAGGCTTGCATACATATGGAAAAAATGCAAGTATATATACACAGTTGTTATGATGTAACTACCATCCTATTAATCCCTAGACTTCAAGGAGTCGACTACAACTTTGATTATTCACATAGCAGCCACACTAGACTTGTAGAGATTCTTCAACTTGATCTAGAGGCTTGTGCTACGTGTCGACTCATGGTTGGTCACGTTTGGTGGAAGCCGTCTTGATCTGTCGCACCACACTTGTGTGCCCTACTTGCTTGATTCTGTTTAGCAAATTAAATGCTCATAAATTCCCTCTTCTGAATTCATTACAGCTATGTAATGATGTTCATTTATAGCTTTGCTATCTTGTGTATTAATGAACTTCTCCTTTTGTCGTGAGCTTGTCTTGAACAAGTTGCCTAAGTGGTTATATGTGTTTTATCTGAAAGTGTCGATCATTAGCAGTCTTTTGTCTTTGATTTTCACCTTTAAGCATAAGAGATATCTTCATGCGGTGTCTGACCGGTTGTATGTGCTAGAAGTTCTACCGGAGTTCTCTCTGACGGGTGCCCGACTGGTAGGGCACATGTCGTGGATTTAGCGCGCTTGCAACCTGACGTGCTAAGCGACTCATAACTTAAGTGTGCTTGCAACCTTGCGTGCTAAGCCACTTATTCACCTGTATATCTGAATCATGAATCTTGACAAATGTATTAGATAGATAATACAAGGTTTGCTATCATCAAAACTAAAGGATCTTGTCTTAACAATTAGTCTACCAAATACACATAGTATTCATTCACCAACCCAGTCCTACCCAGCTCACCAACTTTCTAGTACTTACACACTTAGTCTAACTTACACTTGCTCTAGTTATCTCTCTTTTTCATGTATGACCAAGTTAATTTGTGTAAGATGTTATATATCATATTTATACAAGTAAGTTAAGATGTGTAACAAACAACCTATGATCTCCAAGAGTCTAGGAGTCGTTTGCTTCTTCGTCACAGCAAAATAGCCACGCTCGAATATAGGCTGATCTCAACTTGCTTTGAAACCATCAGGACATGTGTCACTCTATGGTTGGACACGTTGGAGGTGTGTGCTCAGGTGGTCGGTCACCACTTGCACTCTCCACTTGCCTGATCTTGTTTGCCTCATTAATGCTCATTAATGCTCTCCCAGGCTTTATTTATTGCTGCGTAATGAGTGCCTCTTAATATCCCTGGCCTTGTCTTGTTATCTTGTTCATTAATGTGCAAGACTTTGTCGTGAGCTAGTTGCTTGTGTGGATGCATGAGTGTGCATGAGTTTGTCGGCACACTGTATGTCTCTTGTCCATCTACTGCGTCTGATGCATCAGAGATATGGTTATGTAGTATTTGACTTCTTGTGTGTACTAGAAGTTCTATCGGAGCTCTCCTAAATAGGTACCCGACTGGATGGGCACATGCCATGAACGGAGTGTGCTTGCAACCTTGCGTGCTAAGCCACTCCTCTACCTGTTTATCTGAATTATAAGCTCAACAAACATATTAGATAAACAACACAGGTCTGCTATCATCAAAACTAAAGGATCTTGACTTAACAAAGACACTGCTGGAAAGTGTGTTTTAAACCACATCCCTTAAACCACGGTTATTTACAAACCATCATTTATACTGATTATAAATGTCGGTTCACCTACAACGGTCATTTAAATTGACTATAAATGGCGGTTCTGTGTGAACTGTCATTTATAGTATCACGCCACTTAGTATAAATGACGGTTATGGGGGAACCGTCATTTATACTCAGTCACGCCAATGTGAACCGTCATATATGGTATTGTGTCACTAACTATAAATGACGGTTCTGGGGGAACCGTCATTTATACTCAGTTACGCCACAGACTATATATGACAATTCTGGGTGAAACGTCATTTAAAGTATCGCGCCACTGAGTATAAATTTCGATTTTCTACAGAACCATCATTTATAGTCTAAGCGGGAATTTTAGTTTTTGGCTAAAAAACCCGCGCCTCGTTTTATTCACTTTACATATCTTCTTACACTGTAATTTTTTTCAACTGTAAACCATCGAACAAGGAACATATCCTCTACGCCTCTCTTCTAGGTTTCTTCACTCACGGTAATTTTTCAATCCTAACTTGCGAACAAGGAACATGCTTTGCGCCTCGTCTTCATTCTTTAGATTTCAAGGTAATTTTGCAACCCACACTGGCGAACAAGGAACATGCTCTGTGCCTCTTCCTCATTCTCTATATTTCACGGTAATTTTGCAACCCACGCCAACGAACAAAGAACATGCTTTAAGTTTCTTCCTTAACTTCACTCACCGTAATTTTTGCAACTCTAATCGGCGAACAAGGAACATTGCTCTACACCTCATCCATTCTCTTCAAACCACACAATAATTTTGCAACCCACTAGTGAACCGGAAACATATTGCGCCTCTTCATTCGTATTGACTCGTGATTTTGCAACTGTAATTCGCAAACAAGGCATATACATGCTCAGGCCTCTTCATTTTGTTGTGTCTTCGCTATATTAGATTAAAATTCAGTGATTACCTGCATCTTCCGCACACGAGATTGAATGCTGGGATTTAAAAAAAATTCATAGACTATAAATGACGGTTATTAGCTGCAACCGTCATTTATAGTCGGCAAAAAAAATTCAAAGATTATAAACCACAATTTCATGTATAACCATCATATAAAGTCGGTAAAATCCACGTGAATGAAGCTTTTAAATGACAGTTCTAGAACCGTGGTTTTTCGATCATATTTAAAACAACGGGTTTGAACCGTCATTTATACTCAATTTTCCTATATTCGACGGAGGTGTATACCACGATGGAGGTATATACCACCGTTTTCAACTGTGGTTTTTGAGCAAAATAACCGTGGTATAAAAGATTTTTTCCACTAGTGATATATGAGCTAGACTTGGGGATATATTCTAATCTCCTTTCTTCACTCTTTTCATACACAAAGTGTGTGTTCCTCTTACACCCCCCAGAAGGCCGAGAACAACAAGGATTTCTTCCTAACGTAAATCCATCAAAAATTGGGTTTAAGAGCCTAAACCTAGTTATGTTCATAGATCTACCCAATGGCTCACTTTCTACATATTTTTCTAGTGTTGGCTGAAGGTTTAAAGGCCTAGATCTCATTTTGTGAGCAAAGAGGTAAAGTTTCAACCTTAGAACACAGTTTTATGCTTTAAAGCCTTGGATCTTCCTTTGATTTGTTGTCCAAAGACCCCTAATATTGTGCTCCATTCACTTCTTGTTCATAAGGCCAAAGTGGAGTTTTAAAGTCCTTAAGGAGTTGGTTGAGAGTGCATCAAATTCAAGAGGAAAATATACCTTAAAGAGAATAAGCTACTAATCCAAGTCCTTAGTGCATCAAACCTTCATTAATAATCTTGGTTTGTGCCAAAACTCATACTAGACCCTTATATTAATTTAAGGCCGAGAGTTCAAGCTTGGAAAAATTAATTTTGGGCGTATAGAGGTAAGTCCCAAAGTTTAAGGTTGATTTTATGTTTTAAAGTTAATTTATGTTGGTGACTATATATGGCCGAGCTGCTAGTGATAAAATGGTCAAGATTGGCCAAGGAAATCAACTTAAAACTATGTTAGGACATTAGGCTAAGTTAAGTGGTGATTAAGTGACTTAAATGTACAAAATATTAAGTTGAAGGGGCTAAAATGGAATTATTGGAATCTTTGGGGTATAAATTAAATATGATCAAGAGTGTGCTGAGTTAAATGGTCTATAATGACCTATGTATGTGTATAAACTTGTGTTATAATATTTGGTTAAGTTACCTAAGGATTAAGGACTAAAATGACAAGTTTATAAGATTTATGTGGCAAAAATGTAATTTTTGAAAATTTTGGGTATTGTAAAAATAGGGCTGAGAAAAGGCCTTGGTTTATGGGTATTATTGTCACACTTTAAGTGAGTATTAAGGTTTGTACTATAGCCAAATGTTTAGGCTTGTATTTATAAGGTTTTGTAATATCAATGCTATAAAGGCATAGGTTATGAGATTAGTGCTATGTGCAAAAATCTGGGTTGAAAAAGGGGTCATTTGGTAATTTGACACATTTTAAGGACTTAGGAAAATTATCTAGGAGATTAGAAAGTGCTTAATATAATCAAGGACAAAAATTGACTTCAAAATGAATTATAAAATTTATATAATGATTTAATAAACCTTAGACAAAAGAAAGGTTGTTAAGGAAAACAAAATTGAGGTGCAAGGAATAATATTAGGCCGAAAATATAAGAGTTTGTTTGGTAAGAAATGGAAAAAATGTAAGTTTAAGGATATAAGGGGCAATAAATTCTAGAAAGATTGGGGCCCAATTCATAATTTTAGAAAATGTTGGGCACTTAAGAATAAATGAGATCAAATCTAGTATGGGTTAAAGTGTGGACTAAATTTGAGAAACAATAATGAAATATGAATTTAAATAAGAAATATAGTATAAATGTAAAGATTGTAAATTTTTTGGGGCGAAATTGTAATTAAGGAAAAACATAAATAAAGGTCGAATGGCATATGGGTCTGTAGGATAATTTTTGAAAGTTAAGGGGTAAGATTGGAATTAATTAAATAAAGAGTCAAAACTATACGGTAAATGGAATTAGTGGTAAATTGTAAGATTATAAAAATGAGTGGGGTCAAAATGTAAAACCCAAAAGTACTCCATAGTAGATCGAAATTAAGGGAAGATAGGTTCTGTTTGGACGTTGGAAGAAATTAGAAGTTGAACTTTGGAATAAATAAGTAAGGAATGAAAATTATAGGTTATTCAAGTAAAATGAATTAAATTGTAGACTCTGAATGACATTTGGGGCTATAATGTAATAAACAAAAGTATTGGGATATTTAGTCATGTTATGTGTGACAGTTTAAGGCATATCAAGAATTAATAAAGTTGTTATGTCATTTGGGAGAACAATAACATATGATGTAAATACATATATATGAGTATATATATATATAAGGATTATAAAATAACTAGGAAGGTAAATATCCTAATAATTATGACTTTGAAACTTAATTATGATAATAAGCTCATAAATATTTATATGTATAATATATATATATAATTGGAGGACTGGAACAATTGATCTAAAGGTTAGAATTATACAATGGTGGTTGAATTATAAATTTGGAATTATTGGAGGTTTGATATAATGTTATTAATAACAATAACAATTATAAGAACAAGTGTGTCTATATAAATACACCAAGGTTAAGTGGATAAAAGCCACTTAGTTTGACATTTGATTAGAAGAGATAATATATATATATAATCAAAGGATTGAGACTTTGGTTAATTGAGTAAAAGATTAGAGTTGTATAACTCACAAGGATTAATATAGAATTCTGAAAGTATGAGACTACATAATGTCACACTAAGAGAGAAAATTACAATATACTACATTAAGTATAAAGGGCTTAATGGTATGCCTATTGAGAAATTATGAGAACATATATACACACATGTATATATAGTCGGTAAGTTTAACTAAGAGGAAAATGTATACGAGAGAAACATAATACGAGAAACCGTTGTAACGAGTGTAATAAATAAATGACACTCTCGGTTGATCCAATTATAGGATCGGGATAGTCGGGATGATAGTCGAGACGACAGTCGGGAGTTGGACGAGCTTCTTCTCCGGTGTACGGTATGATTTTATGTCCTCTACGTGCTACCGAGTGATATCGGCTTGTGTGCTATCTGTTGAGTGAAATGACCAATAAGATAATTGCATGGAATATGACTTATTTATGTTGTTACATGGTATTACACTTATCTAACCTTGACCTTCTATGTTGTGTGCTACTAACTACACGTTAGAGTTAATATAAAACACACATAGGGTACATACGATAACGGTTAGAGAACTTAGAGGCTCAAGTATATGAACCATCTAACGGAAATCATATATAAGAATTTCCTCACTAACTTCCCGTCAATATATATAGTTGACATCCTGAATAGTGATTATTCGACCTAATACACTAAAAGTACGACGATTCTCCCATTGAGACTTCTAACGAGTTCGGGTTACGGGGGGATAGTGAGAAGTCCGAGAAGTTCTGGCCATGCACATTGTGTTTGGAGGATGGCACCTACATTGGATCAACTTCCAGATTAAATATAAGTCATTCCTGACAGAAGTTATCGGGGAAGTTTTTAACACTCGCCTACCGGGTTTAAAGGTACCAACTTAATATACATCATTCTTGACGGTGGATAAGGGAGTATTGTACTCACCAGTGGGTTTAATAGGGTTCATACATACCCCACTCAATATACGTCACTACGACAATGGTTTATTAGGGAGCTCATTACTCCTCTAACTGGATTTAAATATACTCGAATTAAGTTAAAATATTAATTAATGTAAGAGGCGATCCCGTCGTGTGGATTACCCAAAGATAAGTAAGTTAAGGTCTATTCTGAGATTCCAAAATAATCTTAAGGCCTAGGAATGAACAGAATACTAACTCCCTATTTTTATGTCTTGTTTCAGTTTTGATGAAATTTTATGATTGATTGGATGATTGAGATATGTGCTTGAGCATTGTGTGTTATAGTATTATATATTTATTGTTGTATAATCAATCGCCTGCTCATTCGACAATTAGTCGTGTGTAGCTCGTTAGCTAGCGTGTTACACGTTATCGTACTCAGCAAGTTGTGCTGAGCTCGTTGTGGCCTAACTATTTTCAGGTACACAACGAAGAACATCATTGGAGTGCTGGATTTGGGTAGTTAGTTACATACTACCCCTTTGGGTTCATTATTTAGGATTTTAATCCTGTTGTACCATTTTGATTAAATTAGAATGTTCACATGTATACTGTATAAGGAGTGTAAGTTGTGCAAATTACTATCTCTCAGTTATCACAACAAATGTGTATGTATGTATTTGAAAGGCCTAGTTAGTCACGTGGGTGACTTATGGTGGTAACACCGGGTTGGTTTAATATTCGTTGCGATTGTGTTAAGTTTGGCGTTGTTAATTTCGGCTAATTGTGGATTACGAGTTGGGGTGTTACACACTCGCCACAAGTCGGTGAGACTAGTGAAGGTTATTTGGTCTAACCACAAGGTTGACGAAGCTACTTGGGAGTTAGAGGATAAGATAAGGGCGAAGTACCCTTCATTCTTCACTTATTAGATAGTGTAGTGTAGGGTTCGTGGGTGTACCCCTATTTTAGGGGGGTAGAGCCTTTATGCTTTAGTTGTTGTACGCCCACAACCACATAGTGTTGGTTGTTGTACGGTTGGATCGTATGTGCACTTGTGTTACACTTTGGTTGTCATTGGATGTATCTGATAGGATACTTGGTTTATGTGCACTTGTGTTACAATTTTGTTGTCATTGGATGTATCTGATATGATACTTGGTTTTGTGCACTTGGGTAACACTTTTGTTGTTATTGATGTATCTTATATGATACTTGGTTGGTGTACACTGATTACACTAGTGTATTGAATTGAATGGTGCTGATGGATCACCTATATCCATATAGAGTTGAGATCGGGACTTGATCCCTAAGATGAAATTGATTTGTGGATACTTAGTGGAACTTGATTCCCTAGGATCTTTTGATTTGAGGAAACGGGACTTCGAGACAAAGTCCGTTAGGGGGTTAGATTGAAATACCTCAAATATTAATTACCTTAATTAATAAAGAATTAATTAAATGGAAGAGTTTAATGAAAGGTTAGTCATAGAATAATAAAGACTATTGAACCTTAATTCATTAAGGAACTTTATAACCTCTAACCATACATACATAAATAAATACGCATAGTCCAAAATGGGTGAAATACCCCAAACTTAGATATGGTGTTTAAGTGATAAACTAAGATATAAGAAGGCTAAATAATGCCTTAGCAACATTAAGAAACCATTTTAATCAAAGGAAACATAAGGAAACACCAAAAGAGCAGTTTAAGCAAAAACGTGCTCTAAGCTTGGAGAGACTTGGGTGAGCACCCAAATATCATTCTTAGACCTTAGTAATATCCTAATGGTCATTTTAAACCAATTACCAAAGAAAACCAAGCTTGAAAACAAGTTAAAACACAAATGTGCTTTAAGGAGTCTTAAAGCACATTTTTGAAAAATTGTCTTGTAAATGGGTTTTGGGTGGCTAAATGTCCATCATTACTCTTTAATTAACATGTTTACTAATTAGTATCACATTAGGAAGTCTAATGGGAAATCAAAAATTTCACAATTATGTGCACTAGTTTATAAATAGTAATCAAATAGTGCCTAGTTTAGTCTTTAGTCAATTTAGTTTAGTTAGTTGGTCAAACAAGACCATGAGTAGCCTAACTAAAGGGGGTGGCTGGTTTTTAAGGTGATGATTAACCACTTGATCAAATAACAAAAGAAAATAAGAGAAAAAGTAATTAAGGTTACTATTTGCTTTTAAAAAGATAACTTACCTTTTAAGCCATCTCTCTCTTCCTTTCATCATTCTTTCTTCTTCTTCACCGATTTCTCTTGCTCTCTCCCTTCTTCATTCACGTGGAAGACAACTCCATGCTAGCTCCATCTTCTTTTGCCCACATCTTGCTCATTTAAGCTCCAAAATCAAAACCAAGCACATATATCTCTTAGTTAGCTCAAGCTCTTTCTTTCTATCTTTCCAAAACTTCAAGAGCTCCATTTTGGTGCCAATCCAAACCGCCATTAGAGGAGGAAATTCAAGTTTGGAGAGATCATAGGCTTCTCCATTCTCTTAAGGTAAAGAATATGTAAGAAAAATCAAGTTCCCACCATTCCTTCACATAACCGAAAATCTATACTCATGGGGCTCCATTTTTATGCCTTGTTCTAGCTTGTTTCTTATTCTCCAAGGGCAAGAGGAGGTCCTTCTTGATTCATATCCAAGCTTGTCTTGAGAAACCAAGGTAAAACAATCAATTTAATACCTTAAAACACATTTTTAACCTAGGTTTTATTCCTTAAGGTTAGTGTGTTGTTTAGTACTCATTGGAGTCATTGAATATTGGTTAGAACATTGGCAAGGAGAACTTGATTTGGTGACCGAGATTGAGCAAGGAAAAACCTAGGGAAGAAAGTTTGTGAAACTTGAAAAAGAACAAGGTAAATTTCTTACCTTAAGGTGTTTAATGCATTAAGGGATGGGATTTAGATATGTGATAAGTTAAGCTTGGAGTCTACATTAGGAAAGGGCTATAAAAACCTAGGAGAAACAATGATTATATATGAGAACTTGTGATTAAAGAGCAAATGGGAAATGAGATAGTTAGACAATAAAAAGGTGAACTACAAGAGCATTTATACTTCAATGGGAGCCTTGTTGTGTGTATTTTCAGGTCAAAGGCTAATATAGTGGAAATTCAGTGGTTAAGATTATTGTCATTTAAGGGCCTAAGTGCCAAGCATTTTAAGTTTATACACTATATGATGGTGTGGTGTAGTTTTGGTGCAAATTGTGTGTTAAGATGATGTAATGAGAATTTGAGTGATCTTGGTTGTTTGATATTGAGAAACCAAGTGTTTAGGTGTAACAATATATTAGAGAACCCATGTCAAAATTTGATGGAGAAACTTAGGGTTTAAGAGGTTCTAAGAAAATTTCATGACTAAGGTAGTACTAGGAAACTTTAGAGGTTGTTTTGATGAAAAAGAGTGAGTTTAAGGTGTTCTTGTGATTTAGAATGACTTAGGCAACATCATGGAGGATTTAGGAATCAAAAGAGTGTTTTGGTATACACCAAAGGCAGTTTGAGAATGTGTTTAGGATATATGCAAATCTTGTTAGGAGAAGAGGAAATGATGTGTTAAAGGAGAAGAAACAAACTTATGTAGAGACTTCAAGTAGTTACATAAAGGAATTTTAGATGGTGAAAGATGCTTGGGAGATGATGTTATGGTGGTGAGGAAACATTTTGGCATAGTGGTTATGATAGGTATGAAACACCACTTAGAAAACCTAAGGAAAATATTACAAGTGTTAAGAGATTATGTAAGAAATTGGGTTATAAGGTTAGAGAAGGAGTTGGGCAAGTTTAAGATGTTATTTTGGTATTAGAATATGCCTAAGATCATGTGTGAAGTTTGGGTGATTTATGGATGAAGAGAACAAGTGTAACAAAACATAGAACAATGCAAAAGGAAGAAATCTGTAGCTGGTCCGGGACTTAAGTCCAGGGTGAAGTCCCGGACCAACCTAAAATTCAGGCCGAGAGTTGCTTCAACCATAGGGTCCGGGACTGAAGTCTTGTACGAAGTCCCAGACCACCCCCTAATTTACCCCCGAGGATTTTAGCTTGAATTGGTCCGGAACTTAGGTTCCATACAAAGTTCCAGACCACCCCATTAAAACCCCCCGAGTGTTTCAGCTTGCATTGGTCCGGGACTTAAGTCCCATACAAAGTCCCGGACCACCACATTAAAACAGCCGAGAGTTTGGACCAGGTATAGGTCCAGGACTTAGGTTGAGGACAAGGTCCCGGACCACTCTAAAAATCATGTTTAAGCTTGGAAAATGTTAGGAAATGATGGGGATGATTAAGTATTGATGTCATAAAGTTATTAAGGGCATGTTTGGTGGGTGTAATGGCTACTAAGTGGGTGAACAAGTGTAATAGATAATGAGGAAAAAGATGCACTTAGAAGATGAGTTAAAAACCATAAGGGCTTAGTGAAAAACAATGGGTAAATGTTGTTGTGTAGGGAGGTTAAGTGATTGTATTAAGTTGAATTGAATAATAACCTAAAACAGAATGAATGTTTTAGGACTTGTGAATTGGGACTTGGAAGGAGATAAACCAAACAATCGCTGATGGTGAACGGTACAGTCTTTCTTGTGACCTGCTTGCTAACGAGGTGTCCCTCGGCTTGTGTGCTATCTGTTTATTTCTTATGACTAAGACAAGATAAAGCATGCAACCGGTTATACTTGTTCTCGTTGTGAATGTGTTTTTCTTACCCTAACCCACGAGACTTGAGATTGTTACTAACTAAGTTTAGTACTTATTGAGTTAAGAAAAGGAGTTAAGTATTGGTATCTGTTGGTTAATACTCGTTAAGGTTTAACTAACACATGGTTTGTGAGATTTTCACTAACTGGAACGTAAGGGGGGGTGAGGAACCCGGGACTGACTTCGGTCATGCATGCTAAGGAAAGGGGGTCGGTATCTGAATCAGATCCGTCCTCCGCTTCTGGACTTGTCTTCGGACTTGTTGCCTAGGGTCGGTTGCCAGCTCAGCTACACTGGACTCCCGTCCAAGGTAGGTGGCATTAAGATGGTGCGGTAGGATCACCTAAATCCTAAGTTTAAGATAAGATACAACCATTTCCATTCTAGAAACGGTTCGTATACTGAGATTAAGATAAGGATAAGACTGAGGTAAGTTAAGGTGAACTGAGGTTAAGTGGAATCAGGTCTAAGGAGGTGGTTACTAACCCGCTTGGTAAAGGAACGCTTGAGCCGTTCATTTGTGTGTGAACTATGCATGTTCATCTGTGGATGGTTGTTTATTGCACTTTATATTATGATTGTGTATCTAATCAATTTCCATGCTATAGACAATTAGTCATTGTAGCCCCGTTAGCTTGGGGGCCACGAGAGAGTCGTACCAGCATTCGTGCTGACCCCCTTTGGGGGCTGTTTTTAGACTTGCAGGAAAGAGGCCCATGAAGTCACACCACGAGAGTAGGAGCGGTTAGACTTAGGATGGGTTACTTATTTGAGCACGGGTTGCGCATGTGCGCCTGTCTGTTTATATTTAAACTGATGTAAGTTTGTGTCTATGACTTAGATACTTAAACTCGGTTGGTTGGTGGTATTTGGTTGGTGGTGTTTTGGTCGGTTGTGTATTTTTGGATAAGTGTTGTAAATCGGTAAGGTTCGGTATGTTCTAATGATCAGACCGTGGCAAGGTCCCGGTGTTTGTTATTTCCGCTGCGACGTTTTTGATTAAGTGTTAAGTTTGCGATAACCACGATTGGCTTTGGACGGGGTGTTACAAAAAGTGGTATCAGAGCGTAGTTACGCTCTTATCAAGAAATACCGGACATAAATAACCACCGAGTTAGGTTATGAGTTAAGATATAAGTAATGGGTTAAGGGTGTGAGAAATTAGTGTGAGTAGAGTAGATGACCACTATTAAGTGTGGATCGTCTTTACCGTCTACGGACGTTATAAATTCGTTAACCAAAACAGTGGTGGATACGAATCTAATGTGAGTTGTGATTGTTCAGATGTTAGGAAGGAGAGGCCGAGGCCGTGGTAGAGGCGACGATGCTTCAGAGATACCGGGAGGGCAGACGATCGCAGAGATCGTAGCTGCCGCATTAGGGTACATGGGCTATCAGCCCGGTGTGGGTGCACCACCTCCACCGCCACAGCCCCGGGAACCGAATTGGGTGAAGAGCCTTACAGACCTTCGACCCGCACATTTTAAGGGGCAGACTGATCCCGCCAAGCTTGAGGCGTACATCTCCGAGCTGGAGACCGCCTTCGAGACCCTTGATGTCCTTGCGGGGATCAAGGTGCGTCTAGCTACGTTCTACCTGAAGGGGGCAGCAGGCGATTGGTGGAAGCTGGTGAGGGCCGAGCATGTGGCCAATCCAGACTTCGGCTGGGACCAGTACACAGCATTGCTACGAGTAAAGTACTATCCCGCCCATGTCCAAACGAAGAAGCGCTTGCAGTTGGATGCGCTTAAGCAGACGGACAAGATGACGGTAGACGAGTATTAGTTAGAGTTTACCGCCTTGCTTCGTCTTCTACCGGGTCTTGGATATTTAGACCAGGTGTGGAGGGTGATTTTTCGGTATGAGGGGGGGTCTATCTAAATATGGTTCTGACTGAGAAGCCTAGATCCTAAAAAATGCCATTCTGTGGAGGGTGAAAACCCGTTATTCTGGCATCCCTCAAATACCTACTACATCGTCCGTCTTTCCCAGAAAACAGGGGAATGCTAGTGAGCACTACACCCGCTCTCAATGGGCCCCACGCGGACTTATGCCTCTATAAGGCGGAAATTGACTAGAGTCGCCACCTAGTTTGACCTAAGATACTAGGAAGGAAGGGAATGAGGGTTCTAAGAACCGTTAGTTGACTCTGTGATTTGTTGCTTATGGATAGGACTTAGCTGGTCGCGTCAGAGATTCTATTGTGGGTTCGTACTGGGTTACACCCCTTAGAAGTGGCAACGACCACGACTTCGGATTGGTGCCCGAGGAAACCTCGGTCTCCAATTGTCGGGATTGCCCTCTTTCAAAACCTTTTAGAGAGATTCATTTAAAAGCCAACGGATAGGATTGAGTATGGGTTGAGGATTAGATGATTTAGAAGATTTGGAGAATGGGCTGGTCTTGGAGTTAGTTTGGTTGAAGGGTTGAGAGTTTCGAGAAGTATGAAGAACACCTTAGAGGGGGAAAGGGGTTTTTTTATTTGGAATGGGGTCGCACCCTAGATGGGCTGCCTACGTACTCAACTCCCTGCTGAGATCAGACCTTACGTAGTTCAGGATTTTAGGGTTTTGGAATTTTGATGTTTGATGTGTGAGATGTTATAGTCTGTGAGACGCTCGGGTCTATGAGACGTTTTGAAATCTTGAGACGTCGAAATCTGTGAGACACTCGGATCTGTGGGACACTCGGGTCTATGAGATGCTCTGGTCTGTGAGATATTCGAATCATTGGAATAACAAAGTCTGTGAGACGCTCAGGTCTGTGAGACATTCGAGTTCGTGAGATGTTCGAGTCTATGAGACGCTCGGGCCTGTGAGACTTTGGAAGTTTGAATGAAGTTGGAATTTGTAAGGGGATTTGAGTTTAAGGTGAGTTGGAGTTTGAATGATTTGGGTTTGGATAATGATCTGAGTGTGTGAGGCAATTGGAATTTGGATAAAGATCTCGGGCTTTTCGGATTTGAGATTCTGAAAGGGTTGAGATTTGAGATATTTCCATTTTAGAGTGAGATGATGATGGACTGAATTGTTTGGAGGAATGATTGTCAAAATTGTTTTTCTTAAAGCTTTTGAAACCAAAGAAATCATTTTTTATTGTAAAAGGGCGGATAATCCCGAGGGATTACCCTATGTACCCCCTCGAACACGACACTCAATTAATAATAAGTGCCGAGGCTCGAAAGATGGGGCAATGAATTTATGTCGAAAATAGGGTTCAGAGAAAAACACCATGAAGGAGATGTTCTCGGTTCGAACCCTAATAACGTCTCTAACTCCCGAGTTTTAAAACATTAAAATCAAACATTGAAATCGAGTGGAAGGAGCTAGACGATTCTAAAATCCCGGCTGCAACTAGGAAGGCCGTCTTACTTCCCTAGCGCCCCGCCTTGTAGAAATCTAGGCTGCAATTAGGGGAGGTTTTGTCGCCCTAATGCCCCGCCTAAAGAGATCCAGACTGCGACAAGGGAGGTGTATGACCCCAGTGCCCCGCCTCGGTTTTTATTAGAAAGAAGACAAGTGATGTCTAACAGGAAGAAAACATTCTTTGAAGGTGATAGACATTACATGTTCCCGCGAAAACATCTTATTTTTAGTTTGAAAACTGAGTTGGAAATGTTTAGAGTTGTTCGGAATTCTCGATGAAGAAACACTGATTTTGAGAAATACTTTTAGGAGAAAACTTTCTGTATATATAAGAAGAACTTTCTGCATTTGAGAAGAGTTTTCTGTGATGTGAGAAGAGTTTTTCCTTTAAAATTCCACAAAATAGTTCTTTTGAAAACTGAAGAATTTGGATGAAATAGTTGTTTGAAATCTAGGAAGATAGATTTTTTGGATTTTGGATTTTTGGAATTTACAAATTGAGTTTGAGTTGAAAGGAATCAGTTTTTAAAATGAGTTGGATTCGATTTGATTTTGGTTTGATTCTTATAGACTTGATTGACCTTTATGAGTTTGGTTTTGGGCCAGCTTTGAATTGGGCCGGACCGGGTATTGGGCTAGATTTGAGTAAGGCTTGGGCTTTATTGACATTTGAAGTGAATTGATGCTTAGATCTTGAAATTGACTGATTTTTTTGAATGAAATTTGATGATGATTTTTTATTAGAATTGGAATGTTGATTGTGCATTTTATTCTGACATTAAGGGATGATTCGAAAAGTTTTGAGGAAAAGGGTATTCCTCACGTGGACCGTGTCTAGGACCCGTATGCATTGAGGATACCCCAAACCTAAGGCTTTTCTACAAAGGGTGACCTATGGCTAACTAGGGCTTCCTAGGTATTGGGCCTCTATATTGGACTAGGTCCAACAATTACCAAGCTAATCTATGACATGTAACATATATGCAAATAGATAATCATGAACTCAAAAGTGAAGATAAGATAGACACAAAATGAACTTAAACCGCAGAATTTGGGTGTATGTACTTGTTTCTCGATATCTGAATTTTAGATTTATTCAATATTATTATTGCCGTGCTCAGACAGAAAGAATATCGTCCACTTTTTTATACAGTTAATTAAGCTAAACCCCTTACTCATATGGAAAAGGCACCGACGTCATTGCACTAACCAAAACAAAATCACGTTCCAGTAGAATAATTAAGCTAAAACATGAAGTCTTATATGCACACCAAGATAGTCATTCATAGAGAGTCCCATAAACAGTTACGAGCTCAATTAATCAACAAAGTCTATGAACCAACCGTAGCTCCCAGAATCAGCAGGAAGATGCTTAGCCATGTATATGAAGTAAATAGTCGAATGCACTCATCAGGCAATTAATAAGGTTATTTGGGTACAGAGTAAATACCGGGAGGAGGAGAGCGATGCTTTCTGTAAAGGGAAAGGGCAAATAACAAACAAACACATAATATGTATTAGTATCAAATGACAGGATATTGGTTGAAATAAAACAGTGAAATGTTGTAATCTGAAAGTAATGAATCTGAAAGGAACAATTAGTGAATCAACGTGGCCATATCAGATGAGGGTCTCTACAATCTAGATGAGGAGTTTCCTGTAGAGGCTAGCATAGCCAAGGCAACAATAAACCAAGAAACACGCATTAGCTCGCAATTGGTAAGAGGTCTAACAAAACGAAATACATAAAAAAATGCAGAAGCTAGAGAGTGTGAGTTTAGATGCAGCATGATAAATTCATTTGGACCATGGGCTAGAGTCGAACTGGATTTCAGGGAGACAAACACCAACTCCAACAGTTAATTCAGATGGGAGATTATCTGAAGTGATGAGAATACAAATAGGTCTCTGAGAGACCATTTCAAATCAATACAAGTCTGATCCAGAGCTGGGTTTCGGGACACAAATTTCAGGTCAGCAAGGACAGAGGCTCGGGGCTCAAACCTCTTTCGTACAAATGGAGTATTCAGACAACTCTATACCTGATCAAGTCAAACAACACAGTGCACAGATGAACAGAAGATATAAAATCGAGGTTATTAACTGAGACTTGAGTCTCACCTGGTGAGAATTTATTCCCAGAACCAAAGAAACTACATGACGGCCAGGTAGGTGTTCACCGAATTGTCACACGAAAACCAAATTAGACATATCGACAGAATAAAACGATATATGCATAATGACTGAAAATGCCTCAAAAGTATATAGTTAACTCCTACAATGAACTAAGGCCGAAACACACGTAAAACAGCAAACAAGATGATGGTCCGAAAACGAGAAGGAGAAAGTGGATTAAGAGCCGCGAGAACTGAAAGTAGTAGCTTACGCTTCTACTGATTCGGAGGCGAACAAGGAGAGGGATTATTTTGGACTGAAAGAATGATAATGCTAATATTAAGGGAGAGTGAAATGAGAGATTGAGGTGGAGTGTGTCGCAAATGACGAGAATGAAAGGCGGAGCATCAAGTGCCTTATTCACCAGTTGGTCGAAATTATCGATGAAGAGAATGGAGGAGGGCAGTTACGGTGCTTTAGTGAAGAAGATGGTTTCAATTTCTGGGCATGAGCATCTTCTACTGGGTTCTTCATATTGGAATCGAAGGCTATGATGTGTGAAGAAGTGAATGTGGTAAAAGTAGGTGCATCGGTTTTGCTCTCGTCTCTGTTTGCTTTCGAGACAGGAAAGAGAGATGAAGTGGGTTCGATTTTTTCCTCTTTGCCAGTTCGAGTCGCAAAATTACCGGTGAAGATAAATGGAGGATACGCTGTTGAAGAGATTCGCCGGTGTGTTTCGTGTTCGCCAATGGCTTACAAAAAAAAAACCGTGGATGAAGAGATTGATGAAGGCGCTGGGCTTTTGACGAGAATGGAGGCGGGTGAAGCGCAGCGAGGAAGAAGCAGGAAGAAGATGAAGGTGGTTGATTATGGGTTAGGAGATTCGAAGGAAGGAGGCGATGTTTCCTATTCGCCAGTCGGATTGCAAAATTGCTGGGAGAGAAGAATGGAGGAGGCGCTAGCATCTGTTTCTTCCTCCTCAGTTTTGTTCGCCGGTTGGGTTGAAGAGGTTGAGAGTGTAGGGATTGATCGGAGAAGATGCCGAGGGAAGAAGATGGAGGTCGAGAAGGGAAGTTCTGAGATGGAGATCGAGAAGGAAGGAGAAGGTGGGGGCGGCCCATCGTTCTTAGTTGGCCGGATGGGGATTTAACGGGCTCGCCATCTTCAACAGCTTCTCGTTTGACCGAGGACATGCAGAGATTTTTTTGGGGAGGATAATTCAACAATTATACCCATACTCTGTAGTCTGTCATTGGCACTTTCAAGAAGAAAAAAAAAGAATGCCCATACTGGGGGATTAATCATGACGGAGTGGACCGACACTAGCAGCGAGGAAAGAGAATAATAAAAAAAAATTCTGGTAGATAAAACGGGTTCTGTTACTATTGGGAATCAAACTCGGTATTCCCCGCACCCCTCTTGCACACTTAACCGATTGAGCTGCGACTGATTTCAGTAGATAGTAGAGGAGAAACAAATAAAAGTCATGTCGTGTGCTGAAATAATAAAGAAAATGCTTCTAGTCTATGCTAGGAATCGAACCCAAGATCTGTGGGTTGTATGACGGGTACCTTAACCAGTTACGCTATGTCGGATTTCAGTATGTTCATGCGAGAAATAATACAAGAGCCCTAATTTCAACTGGATAACTCCTCTAAAAATGCTAAGAGTTTGAAAGAAGGTATAAAGAGAAAAAAAAAAAGAAGACTAATCTAATGGCATGAAATTATGGAACGTAAATAATAAGATAAGTAAATAGAACAAGATGAATGGGTTTAAAACCGGATTATTGTTGGAAAATTCATTTTTGGAAAATCGCGTTTTTCGTGAAATGCTTTGAAAAAGGTTATAAAATGACGGTTTCGTTATGGCACGCATGCTAATATGTTTTGAAAAAGAAAGGCGACGACCCCTCTTATTTCGTTTCTTATTTCGGAATTTGCTTTATGGGGTGAGAATTTTTGGTGTCTACACCAGGTACTGGTGGACCACTTCTATGGCGGGCTTAGCCATCGACTCCGCTACGGCATGGGGCCGACGAGCTACACTACCTTGCAGGTAATAAGAATGAGTAAGATATAATTAAGTGAATAAGGTTTAGTTTGTGAAAAATAAGAGGAACTAATACTTTGGAAAGTATGAGTGCTATCATGCCGCTGCTAAGGTTGAGATAACCGTCCAGTTGAGGGACGAGGACAACGCTAAGAGAAAGAACACCGGGAAGAGCACCGAGCATCAATGGCAAGGAGGGTACAAGAAACAGAAGTACCAGCCTCAAGCCCAGAAAGGTCAGAACCAAAAAGGGAAGGAGGAAAAGGAGAAGGCTCCAGAAGAGGCACTGAAGTTGACATATGCATATGCAGCTAAGCCCCTGCGCTCAAGGGCGCCAAAGGGTAAGGAAGTTAATATAGAGTGAGTTAAGAGACAATTAGCAACCGTTTAAGATATGAGTACTAACTTTGTGAATGAATAGGATCTGAGACTGATAAGGGAGCCGGTGGTGGCTACTAGTGACGCTACATCTGTCAGTGGTGTCACAAGGACCACCCCGGGCTCGATTGTAAGGGAAACAAGGTTGATTGCAACTACTGTGGGGTGTACGGGCACCGAGCATACGAGTACTTCCGGAACCCCCCTAGCAGAGCCTTTAGGCCCGAGATGAGGGGCAAGGGCAAGACTGATCAAGGAGTTGGATCTGACAGTTAGAAGAGAGTGCAGCAAGCTGCAGACAAGAACCCAAGGGTAGCCTAGAAGTCGGGACCCACACTACACATGGTAGACCGAGATGATGAGCCTGAACCCTCATCGAGACCAGGTACTGCTAAAACCGTTAAGTGATATAATTACCTGCTTACCGCATTATCATGCATGTTTGGTGAATAATTGAGTTAAGTGAGAATAAGATAAGATTAGAACTTAAGTGAGATATGACCTATTACCACCTTAGGAAACTTCAACATTTGCTATCCAATGCCTTCAACACCTAACCCGGAATACACCGACATCGAAACCCGAGACTTTCTGACCGGACAATGTCAGGTTATTCGCCCAGGTATGGTTTTACTAAGGGGATACCTGACACCAACAACACAAATAGACATCATCAGGAGATGCAGTCAACTAGGAGTGGGACCGGGAGGTTTTTATACACCGGAGTACCTAGGAGGAGCAAGAATGAAGCTAAAGATGATGAGCTTAGGCAAGGATTGGAATCCATATGCCAAGACTTACCAAACCATAAGGACACAAGATGGAGTCTCACCACTGGGCATACACGAAGAGTTCCATCCGGTAAATATACGAGTCATGGAAATCGCTCAGCAGTTGGAAGCTGAACCGATTCCAGATATACAAGGAGACATTTGCATTGTAAACTTCTACGAAAAAGACGGGCGACTCAGACTACACCAGGATAAGGATGAGACAACGGAGTCTCTCGAAAGAGGGATACCCGTAGTGTCTTGGTCAAATGGGGATGATGCAGAGTTTTTATACGGTGAGCAGAAGCGTGCAGACCGTGCAAATAAGTTAGTACTTAAGTCTGGAGATGTATTCATTATGGGAGGAGAATCGAGGATGTTGTATCATGGGATTAAGAGGATTAAGCTGAATACAACACCGTCAGCAGTGATTAATGCGACGCATATGAAACCAGGACGGTTAAACCTAACCTTTAGACAATATTAGCCATGTAACGTTTTTAGTATGAGACAAGGAACAAGTTGTAAGAAAGAAGCACATGTTGTAAACAGGATGGTTATTAATAAAATAACAGTGTTGTTCATATAATTTGTTACGACTCTTATTATACCATCATTACTCATGAAAGCTTGTGAACACAATTAGGTTATGGACTCGGTACGGAAGGTGCGCTAAGCATACTTACAGAGGCACAGGCCGACGCCAGCGGTACTATCCTCACCGGCACCTTTCCGATTAATGAGATTGAGGCATCTGTTCTCTTCGACTCAAGGGCCTCGCATACCTTTGTATCGGCATCTTTTGCGAGAAGGTTGGGGCTAGACGCCGATGAGCTACACGACTTCACGGTTACGCTCCCGTCTAAGGAGAAGCTTCGTTGCACTCGCTACTACCGAGGAGCCATCGTCAGAATTAAGGGAGAAGATTTTCCAGTTAGTTTCATCGAGTTCAAAGAGTTGGGGTTTGATGATATTTTTGGGATGAATTGGTTGGAGTGGCACAAGGGACGTATCCTCTGCGCCGAGCATCGACTGCTGCTCAGGAGTCCATCTGGGGTAACAATATCATACCGCCAGAAGCCCAGAGAGCCTTCGACTAAGATCATCACCGCCATGGCAATGTACAAGGAATTGTGGAGGAAGGAGGAAGTGTACCTCTGCTATGTATAGGACATAGAGAGAGACCCCGAGTTTGACCCCAACTTACCGGTAGTGTCGAAGTTCCCCGACCTATTTCCATGGGAACTACCCGGCATGCCACCCACTCGGGAGGTAGAGTTCACCATCGAGCTGCTACCTGGAACCGGACCGATAGCCAAGGCACCATACCGTATGGCTCCGGCAGAAATGATTGAGTTAAAGGAACAATTGAAGGACTTATTAGACAAAGGGTTCATAAGACCCAGTGTATCACCATGGGGAGAGCCAGTTCTCTTCGTGAAGAAGAAGGATGGTAGTCTCCGCCTCCGCATCGACTACAGAGAGTTGAATGCAGTGACTGTAAAGAATAAGTATCCACTACCCCGCATTGACGATCTGTTTGATCAGTTGAAGGCAGCATTTGTGTTTTCCAAGATTGACCTTAGATCGGGGTATCATCAGATAGCCATCAAGGAGGCAGATATTAAGAAGACGGCATTCCGGACACGATACGGCCACTATGAGTTTACAGTGATGCCGTTCGGTTTGTCGAACGCACCGGTGAAGTTTATGGACCTGATGAACCGCTTGTTCCGGGAGCAGCTGGACAAGTCGGTTGTGGTGTTTATTGTTGATATTTTGATATACTCGAAATCGAAGATTGAGCACGAGGAACACTTGAGGAGAGTATTAGAGATATTAAGGGAGAACCAGCTATATGCTAAGTTCTCCAAGTGTGAGTTTTGGCTTGACCAGGTCTCTTTCCTGGGTCATGTCATCTCAGATGCTGGGATCTCAGTGGATCCAGCAAAGATTGATGTCGTGCGTACTTGGCCAAGACTGAAGACTGTTACCGATATCCGGAGCTTTCTCGGTCTGGCAGGTTACTACTGGAGGTTTGTTAAAGATTTCAGCAAGGTCGCAAAGCCGATGACCAGTCTGATGAAGAAAGATGCACCGTTTGTATAGACGGCTGACTGTGAGAGATCATTCCACAGTTTGAAAGACTCACTGACCACTGCACCGGTTCTGACCATTCTAGACGGTACGGAGGGCTTTGAGGTTTACTGTGATGCATCTGGCAGAGGGCTGGGTTACGTGCTCATGCAACATGGCAAGGTGGTGGCATATGCCTCATGCCAGTTGAAGAAACATGAGGAGAACTACCCCACACATGATTTAGAGTTGGGAGTTGTAGTTTTCGCTTTGAAGATATGGCGCCATTGCTTATACGGGGTTAGTGTGACGATCTACACCGATCACAAGAGCTTGAAATACATATTCACTCAGAAGGAGTTGAATCTCAGACAAAGGAGATGGTTAGTGTTTCTGAAAGACTATAACATTGACCTCCAACACAAAGAAGGGAAGGCCAATGTTGTAGCACACGCCTTGAGCCGTCGAGCACACTCACTCCATTTTCTAGTCTCTTTCTCCAGCTTGGTTGATGAGGTGCGAGAGGCTCAGAGGGCAGATGAGTATATGAGAGAGGTCAGACAGAAGATGATAGATGGTACCTTTGAGAGTCAGAAATATGACTTCAGACTTCACGACGATGATCTGATCAGACTTAAGGGCCGGTTATGCATACCACGGGGCAACACGGATCTGAAAGACCGTATAGTTAGAGAATCACACTGTTCTTCAGTTTCCATCCATCCGGGAGCATCTAAGATGTATAAAGACATGAAGAGATACTTCTGGTGGTCGGGAATGAAGAGAGATGTTACCGAGTTCGTCTTGAGGTGTCTCACATGCCAGAAGGTGAAATTCAAGCACCGACGACCGGGCGGAGTGGTACATTCGATGCCAGTTCCGGAGTGGAAGTTCCATGATATCTCCATGGACTTTGTAGTTAGACTCCCACCTGCTAGGGGAGGTCTCAACATGATATGGTAGGTGGTGGATCGCCTTACCAAAGTTGCCCGATTCATACCGATGAAGGATACTTGGAAGGTGACCAAATTAGCTAAGTTGTTTGAGAAAGAAATCATGAGACATCATGGGATACCAAAGACCATAGTGTCGGATAGAGATACCAGATTCCTTTCGAGGTACTGGAGAGCAACTAGAGAAGCGTTGGGTACAGAGCTGAAGCTGAGTACCGCATTCCATCCTCAGACAGATGGTCAGATGGAGCGTACGATTCAGACACTCGAGGACATGCTGAGGGCATGTGCCTTAGACTTCCAGGGCAGTTGGATTGACAAATTACATCTGATCGAGTTTTCATACAACAACAGCTATCACGCTTCGATCAAGATGGCACCTTTTCAAGCGTTGTACGGTAGACCATGTCATACACCGCTCTTCTAGGATGAGTCGAGTGAGACGGTCATTATAGGACCTGAATATTTAGAACAACTTAAGGCTGAAGTTCTGCAAATTAGGGAGAATATGAAAGCTGCTCAAGATAGGCAGAAGTCGTATGCTGATGTTCGACGACGAGACCTGGAGTTCGCAGTGGGTGACCGGGTATTTCTGTGGGTGCCACCAATGAAGGGAGTGTTTAGATTCGGGCAGAAGGGCAAGGTGAGCACTAAATTTTTTGGTCCTTATGAGATTACGGAGCGGGTGGGCCCGGTTGCTTACAGGTTGAATTTACCTGCTGAACTGGGTAAAGTGCATGATGTTTTTCATGTTTCACAACTAAAGAAATACATGCACCACCCCTCCCATGTGTTAGAACCTGAAATGTTGACGTTGGAGCCGAATATGAGATCCGTGGAGACTACTAAGAGAATCTTGGATAGTAAGACTAGGGACACTCGCCATAAGTTAGTGCGACTGGTGAAGAAGCCACGTGGGAATTAGAGGATAAGATGAGGGCGAAGTACCCTTCTTTGTTTACTGACTAGATCTTCTGTATAGGGTACGGGGCGTACCCCTTTTTAAGGGGGGTAGAAGCTTCCTCGCTTTTGAGTTAGGAAACGAACATGTTTGTCGTTTGTTTGGTTGTGTAAGATGTGATTTTGTGTAAGTTGCTACACTTTGGTGATAAGTTTGAGATATGTATAATACTTATGTATTGTATTTGTGATTGACCTTTGGGTCTTGAGATGTGTGAATGAGAATATAAGATGTGGTATTAAGATTAAGAAATTGAGTACCGTGAATGATTTAGTACACGTGTGAACTTTGGGGACAAAGTTCTTTTAAGTGGGGTAGATTGAAATACCCCAAACTTAGATATGGTGTTTAAGTGATAAAACAAGATATAAGAAGGCTAAATAATGCCTTAGAAACATTAAGAAACCATTTTAATCAAATGAAACATAAGGAAACACCAAAAGAGCAGTTTAAGCAAAAACGTGCTCTAAGCTTGGAGAGACTTGGGTGAGCACCCAAATATCATTCTTAGACCTTAGTAATATCCTAATGGGCATTTTAAACCAATTACCAAAGAAAAACAAGCTTGAAAACAAGTTAAAACACAAAATGTGCTTTAAGGAGTCTTAAAGCACATTTTTGAAAAATTGTTTTGTAAATGGGTTTTGAGTGGCTAAATGTCCATCATTACTCTTTAATTAACATGTGTACTAATTAGTATCACATTAGGAAGTCTAAATCAATGGGAAATCAAAAATTTCACAATTATGTGCACTAGTTTGTGAATAGTAATCAAATAGTGCCTAGTTTAGTCTTTAGTCAATTTAGTTTAGTTAGTTGGTCAAACAAGACCATGACTAGTTTAACTAAAGGGGGTGGCCAGTTTTTAAGGTGATGATTCACCACTTGATCAAATAACAAAAGAAAGGAAGAGAAAAAGTAATTAAGGTTACTATTTGCTTTTAAAAAGAAAACTTAGCTTTTAAGCCATCTCTCTCCTCCTTTCTTCATTCTTTCTTCTTCTTCACCGATTTCTCTTGCTCTCTCCCTTCTTCATTCACGTGGAAGACAACTCCATGCTAGCTCCATCTTCTTTTGCCCACATCTTGCTCATTTAAGCTCCAAAATCAAAACCAAGCACATATATCTCTTAGTTAGCTCAAGCTCTTTCTTTCTATCTTTCCAAAACTTCAAGAGCTCCATTTTGGTGCCAAGCCAAACCGCCATTAGAGGGGGAAATTCAAGTTTGGAGAGTTCATAGGCTTCTCCATTCTCTTAAGGTAAAGAATATGTAAGAAAAATCAAGTTCCCACCTTTCCTTCACATAACCGAAAATCTATACTCATGGGGCTCCATTTTTATGCCTTGTTCTAGCTTGTTTCTAATTCTCCAAGGGCAAGAGGAGGTCCTTCTTGATTAATATCCAAGCTTGTCTTGAGAAACCAAGGTAAAACAATCAATTTAATACCTTAAAACACATTTTAACCTAGGTTTTATTCCTTAAGGTTAGTGTGTTGTTTAGTACTCATTGGATTCATTGAATATTGGTTAGAACATTGGCAAGGAGAACTTGATTTGGTGACCGAGATTGAGCAAGGAAAAACCTAAGGAAGAAAGTTTGTGAAGCTTGAAAAAGAACAAGGTAAATGTCTTACCTTAAGGTGTTTAATGCATTAAGGGATGGGATTTAGATATGTGATAAGTTAAGCTTGGAGTCTACATTAGGAAAGGGCTATAAAAACCTAGGAGAAACAATGATTATATATGAGAACTTGTGATTAAAGAGCAAATGGGAAATGAGATAGTTATACAATAAAAAGGTGAACTACAAGAGCATTTATATTTCAATGGGAGCCTTGTTGTGTGTATTTGCAGGTCAAAGGCTAATATATATGGAAATTCAGTGGTTAAGATTATTGTCATTTAAGGGCATAAGTGCCAAGCATTTTAAGTTTATACACTATATGATGGTGTGGTGTAGTTTTGGTGCAAATTATGTGTTAAGATGATGTAATGAGAATTCGAGTGATCTTGGTTGTTTGATGTTGAAAAATCAAGTGTTTAGGTGTAACAATATACTAGAGAACCCATGTCAAAATTTGATGGAGAAACTTAGGGTATAAGAGGTTCTAAGGAAATTTCATGACTAAGGTAGTACTAGGAAACTTTAGGGGTTGTTTTGATGAAAAAGAGTGAGTTTAAGGTGTTCTTGTGAGTTAGAATGACTTAGGCAACATCATGGAGGATTTAGGAATCAAAAGAGTGTTTTGGTATACACCAAAGGCAGTTTGAGAATGAGTTTAGGATATATGCAAATCTTGTTAGGAGAAGAGGAAATGATGTGTTAAAGGAGAAGGAACAAACTTATGTAGAGACTTCAAGTAGTTACATAAAGGAATTTTAGATGGTGAAAGATGCTTGGGAGATGATGTTATGGTGGTGAGGAAACATTTTGGCATAGTGGTTATGATAGGTATGAAACACCACTTAGAAAACCTAAGGAAAATATTACAAGTGTTAAGAGATTATGTAAGAAATTGGGTTATAAGGTTAAAGAAGGAGTTGGGCAAGTTTAGGATGTTATTTTGGTATTAGAATATGCCTAAGATCATGTGTGAAGTTTGGGTGATTTATGGATGAAGAGAACAAGTGTAACAAAACTTAGAACAATGCAAAAGGAAGAAATCTGTAGCTGGTCCGGGACTTAAGTCCAGGGTGATGTCCCAGACCAACCTAAAATTCAGGCCGAGAGTTGCTTCAACCATAGGGTCCGGGACTGAAGTCTTGTAAGAAGTCCCGGACCACCCCCTAATTTACCCCCGAGGATTTTAGCTTGAATTGGTCCGGAACTTAGGTTCCATACAAAGTTCCGGACCACCCCATTAAAACCCCCCGAGTGTTTCAGCTTGCATTGGTCCGGGACTTAAGTCCCATACAAAGTCCCGAACCGCCACATTAAAACAGCCGAGAGTTTGGACCAGGTATAGGTCCGGGACTTAGGTTGAGGACAAGGTCCCGGACCACTCTAAAAATCATGTTTAAGCTTGGAAAATGTTAGGAAATGATGGGGATGATTAAGTATTGATGTTATAAAGCTATCAAGAGCATGTTTGGTGGGTGTAATGGCTACTAAGTGGGTGAACAAGTGTAATAGATAATGAGGAAAAAGATGCACTTAGAAGATGAGTTTAAAACCATAAGGGCTTAGTGAAAAACAATGGGTAAATGTTGTTGTCTAGGGAGGTTAAGTAATTGTATTAAGTTGAATTGAATAATAACCTAAAACTGAATGAATGTTTTAGGACTTGTGAATTGGGACTTGGAAGGAGATAAACCAAACAATCGACGACAGTGAACGGTACTGTCTTTCTTGTAACCTGCTTGCTAACGAGGTGTCCCTCGGCTTGTGTGCTATCTGTTTATTTGCTATGACTAAGACAAGATAAAGCATGCAACCGGTTATACTTGTTCTCGTTGTGAATGTGTTTTTCTTACAATAACCCACGAGACTTGAGATTGTTACTAACTAAGTTTAGTACTTATTGAGTTAAGAAAAGGAGTTAAGTATTGGTATCTGGTATCTGTTGGTTAATACCCGTTAAGTTTTAACTAACACATGGTTTGTGAGATTTTCACTAACTGGAACTTAAAGGGGGGTGAGGAACCTCGGACTGACTCCGGTCATGCATGCTAAGGAAAGGGGGTCGGTATCTGAATCAGATTCGTCCTCCGCTTCAGGACTTGTCTTCGGACTTGTTGCCTAGGGTCGGTTGCCGGCTCAGCTACACTGGACTCCCGTCCAAGGTAGGTGGCATTAAGATGGTGCGGTAGGATCACCTAAATCCTAAGTTTAAGATAAGATACAACCATTTCCATTCTAGAAACGGTTCGTATACTGAGATTAAGATAAGGATAAGACTGAGGTAAGTTAAGGTGAATTGAGGTTAAGTGGAATCTGGTCTAAGGAGGTGGTTACTAACCCGCTTGGTAAGGGAACGGTTGAGTCGTTCAATTGTGTGTGAACTATGCATGTTCATCTGTGGATGGTTTTTTATTGCACTTCATATTATGATTGTGTATCTAATCAATTTCCATGCTATCGACAATTAGTCATCGTAGCCCCGTTAGCTTGGGGGCCATGAGAGAGTCGTACCAGCATTCGTGCTGACCCCCTTTGGGGGCTGTTTTTTCACTTGTAGGTAAAAGGCCCATGAAGTCACACCACGAGAGTAGGAGCGGTTAGACTTAGGATGGGTTACTTATTTTGAGCACGGGTTGCGCATGTGCGCCTGTCTGTTTATATTTAAACTGATGTAAGTTTATGTCTATGAGTTAGATACTTAAACTCGGTTGGTTGGTGGTATTTTGGTTGGTGGTGTTTAGGTCGGTTGTGTATTTTTGGATAAGTGTTGTAAATCGGTAATGTTCGGTATGTTCTAATGATCAGACCGTGGCAAGGTCCCGGTGTTTGTTATTTCCGCTGCGATGTTTTTGATTAAGTGTTAAGTTTGCGATAACCACGATTGGCTTTGGACGGGGTGTTACAATGGGCATTAAACCCCAAATAAAATAATGGACTAAAGAGGGAACATTTATCAGGAAAAAACAACTCCTAAAGCTAGTGTAACATGTAATACATTAATACATGATTTAAGGACACAAATCATGAGAGAAGTTTATGTAACATATTTTATATAGTCAAAATAATTTATAAGTGCAATAGCCACTTAGAAATACACCTAAGGACAAGGTATCAACATGTGTTACAAACCTAACACATGAAACAAGTCCAAAATGTAGAACAATGAAGTCATAATATTAAAAACACGGAAAAAGACCATTTTACCCTCCTTGTAAAATGTGGCCGGTTTTAACATTGGTCAAACAAGAGACCAATCTTCATTTGATGATTTAGTAGATATTTTCATTAAGAAAGGACATTAGTCGTTACTTTCATATGCCACCTTTCATCCTTACCTTTTAAGTAAAAATCAACTCATCTTTGCTCCCTCCTCTCTCATCGTTGCCGCCAGGCCTTACCTTTCTTCCTCCTTGATCTTCATCTTCTTCCTCTTGTTTTTCTTCAAGAACTCATCCATGGCAACAATGGTGGAGTGAGCTCCTTTCACCCTTTTTGCTTAAATCTTCCACCTTCTTCATCTACAAGCCAAGGAGAACATAGAACCACTTTCCTTGTGACAAAAAATAAAATTCTAACCAGATTTGAAGGAAAAATTTGGTCACCAAGCAAAGGAGATGGAGCCTATCTAAGATCAACCAAGACAAAGGTAAAAATGTGCTTTAAGCACTACGCCCTTCAATGAATTAATTATGGCTGAAAACCAAGGATTCTTCTAACCTATCTTTCCACTCTTTTCATACACAAAATGATGGTCTTCATCCACCCTCATGATGGCCGAAAATATTCATCTTGCTTCTTAAGGTAAAGTCTCAAAATTTGAGGTTTTTCATGCTTAAACATTGTTCCACTCATAGATCTACCCAAGAACTCACTTCCTAACTATATTAATCAGCTTGGCCGAGACTTTGAAGAAAAAATCTCCAACCTTGAGCTACAAGGTAAGATATCACACTTTAGGGTTCTTTTTATACCTTAAGCTCTAGATCTACCTTCTATTATGTTATGGAGTCCAAATACCATTGGGGTATGCTTAATATTTCTGAAAAGTGAGGGTTGGGTTTGAAATAATTAAGTGAAGAATTAGAATTAAAAGGTAAATATAATTAGTTGTAAATTGTAAAGGTTAGAAAAGATATAGGGCTAAACCATAAATAAGGAAAATTCTTGGTTGAATTCTAATTTTAGATAGTTTATGTGTTGTTTAGAAAATTGGAGGAAATGGGAAGTGAAACTTAGGAATAATTAAGTGGGAAATTAAAAACTATAGATTACATAAGTATAAAGTGATTAAATTATGGGGAAATAATGTAACAAACAAATACATTGGAGTATATTAACATGCTATGCTTGACATAGTAAATAAATACCATAGGAACTAGTAAGATTATTATGTAACATTTGGATGGGTAACACACAAATATAATAAATCTAAGTATGTATGTATATATATATATATGAATTATAAAATAAACTAGGAAGATTAATGTAATATAAGAGTGGCATTGAGATTTATTGGAACAAGCTCACATATAAATAATCAAGGATTGGAATTTTGGAACAATTAAATAAGAGATTTGGGTTATACAATTGAGATTGAATTGTAAGGGTTAGAATTACTTGGAGGATTAATATAATGTTATGAATAACATTAACAATTATAAGAATATAAGTGTGCACGTGGATACACAAAAATTAAGAGGATAAATGTAACATTAATGAAATACCCCGAAATTAGAAACAGTGATTAATTAGGCTAATGAAGATTTTAGAAGCTTAATTATGCCTAAATAAACACGAGGGAGCAATTCCCCAAGAAAAAGGATCCTTAAAACGGATTAAAAGCACAAATGAACCTTAAAGAGCATTTTTCGAGGAAACTGGGAAAACAAGACTTTAAGCGGGCTAAATAAACCCGTAATAATTTTAATCAACCAAATGTCTATATTTACACATTAATGAAGGTCTAGCACCAATAAAACCAATTAAAGAAGAAAATTCCAGAAGACGGATTCCGGTCAGTAAGAATTGTAAAAACGAGAAGTAGTGGGGTGTGAAGTGTAATAAAGCTAAAATAATGTGTCCCCTTTTGAAAAAAAAATCAGATTCTCCCCCTTGTGTGTGAGTGTGGCCGGTTCCCTCCCCCTCTCTCACTTTCTTATTTCTTCCTAATATGCTAAAAGACAAACTAAATAATGGGGAAAAGTAAAAAGGTGAGTGTAGTCTCTCTTCTCCCTCATTCCTCACTTCACTCACTGTAACACCCCTACTACGCACTTAACAACTAACCGAAATCACAGCGGAAATAAACAACTAGAACAATAACTAAACGGGTTGGTGCTACACGCCGTTATCCACCCACGTGGCTAACAAGGCAGAATACGTACAAATTGTACCGGTCTGATGATCAGACTCCCGAGCATAGAACTAAAAACCATAATACATAATCAACAATACCGAGTATTAATATTTACATCCACAACTGTATAACTGTCAAAACACCGCCACTGTTATAACAACGGTACCACAATATACCGCCCCGGGAGCATAGGTGCATCCGAGGCCCGAACATCCAAAACTATAAAAAGTATTTCATAAACCTAGAATCTAGAGCCACTCCGCCTCTTCGATACTCATCCTGCAACATAGGAAAAACAATATGGCATGACTGGTATGGCTAACGTGCAGCCCATCGACTACCGGGATACACGCAACCAATTGTCATGATAACATGGCATTGATTTTTAACAAACAACTTACATAACATAGCAATAAGAATTGCATCTCAACATAAACACTTTACATAACAAGTACGGTTCTCTTTTGGAACCGAACAAAACATAGTCAATTTACCCGGTGAGCCTAGAGATTGCTGCCAAACTCATGCTAAGCTCGTTACATAACTCGTTACCGCCCAGTTAGATGAACGGTTAACTTAACCCATAGGTGTGTCGGATATAGTAATCCAAGCACACCGAACAAACATAGTACGCCCCTGAGCCCGACGTGAGTCAGTAAAATAGCCTTGGATAAGCTAAAGGGAAGGTTGGAACCAAAAAGGGGAAACAACCATAACATACAAAGAGAATCGAACCGGTTATGACATCAAATCCCATACTCACACGCATGGCCGGAACTACCGGACTCCTCACTTCCCCCGTTAGCACTTGTTAGAAGTCCCATTGTTGGAACTTAATAAGTTAATTCACAACCAAGTGTTTAGGTCTAGTTAGACACACACAAGGGTAATGAGACATAACTCACCATCATAATAATATTAACAACTGTAAACTCATTTCATGACTTAAGTCTTACAAGGTCATAAACACACAGAAAAACAAACAACACACAAGCCGGTGTAAACCGGTAGGCAACAGACTGCAAGAAAACCATACCTTGGTCCCTGCTTCGATTGGTTTCCACCGTAGGTGACTCCTATACATAATTAATAATGTCGGTTAATTAACTTACTCAACTTACAATTTACTAAGTGTTTACATGTTTTCATGACATGTTTTTATCCTTAATCTTACACTTGTTTATCTTTATTATACATACTAGGGTCTACTACATAACTCTCATTCTCTTTCTTAAACTTAAAGAAATCTTTTTTTTTTCTTTTTCTTTTAGTTCTGGTCTGGACCGCCCCACTGGGGAGGTCCCAGGGGCGGTCCACAATAGAATCTCCCACGCCTGCAGCAAACAACGGGACCTCCCCACAGGGGCGGTCCCTAGGGGCGGTCCACTACAGAACCAATTTTCTAAAGTGTTTTTCTCCCCTTTTTGAACTCCAAATTCATCCCAATTTTGTTCCTAATCATTCCACATGTTTTCCCACATGTTTTAACACCTTTTTGACACACTAAAACCCTCTCCAATCACACCATAAACTCCTCAACATTTACTCAAACCTTACCAAATCCTTAACACTTAGAACATTTTTTTCTTACACTTGTAACTTGTATTCTTGCCTAAAACTTCACCTAACCAAAGTATTCCCTCACAACCTTATAACCACCCCTTAGACATCATTTACTCTATAACCATCCCCTTTACACAAACTTCATAGGTCCTTCCCACAAGCTCTTATTTTAAACTTTCACAAGGCATTACTCTTCCATTGCTCACCAAACTTTGCACAAGACTAGCACACACTCTTACCACTACTTTGGTATACTTATAATCACCCATTTGATTCTCTAAACTCCCATGAACAATGCCCAAGTCATTCTCATACATAAGAACACCTAACTTCCCTTTCTTTCACCAAATCAACCCTTAACAATTCCTAGTGAAACCTAGGTCACCAAACTTCATCAAAACACCTAAACTTCTTACTTTCCACTCAAATTTTTGACATAGCTCTGTTAGTATTTCCTTACACACAAAACATAAGGTTTCTCATCTTTGAACACTCAAGAGCACTTATTCACATAAAAGTGTTCTTTATACGGAACTAAGCCTTAAACTACACTACATAACAATATAGTGCATAATTTAAATTGCTTGGCACTTAGGCCCTTAAATTGCTTGGCTCTTAGGCCCTTAAATTGCGTAAACCTTAAACACTGAATTTCCCACATAATATATGCCTTTGACCTGCGAATACATACAACAACACATATGCCTTTTAACAAACCCTTGTGAGTATTTTTCTAGCTCATTTACCATTGGCTCCTTAAGTAGTTTATTAAGCATTTTAAAGCTCAATTTTCCTAAGGCACATTAGGTTAGGTTATTTACCTCTTTTCCCTTCAAACTTCTTTCTTGTTTCCTTGAATAGGAAATGAGCAAGGAGCTTGATCACTTGTCAATCTTCTATCCACACACAATTAAAGGTAATGAGCATTAAGCTTCATGCTTATACTCATTAATAAACCTTAGGTTATATAATGTCTTAAAACACATAAATGAATGTTTTACCTTACTATTGAATAGGAATTGGATTAAGTAGCAAGAGAGGACTCCAACTAGTCCTTTGAAGATTGGAATGAGCTAAGAATAAACAAGAGAAGAAGAATGGTGGTCTTGAAATTATTTTTGGAGCATGGAGCTAGGAGATATGGACAATCAAAGATGGAGGTGGCATATGTGCTGTAGGAAAACCTAGAATGAAGAAGAGATGAGGATGAAGATGGTGGGAATTCTAGAGGGAAATTAAAAGTGAGGTGAGAGGTTACTTTGTTAAGATATTATAAGTAAAAGGTGAATAGTGAATTTACTTACTTTTGCTTTCTTCTTTATTTACCTTGCTAAGTGTGGTGAGTCACACTTAAAAACCGGCCCCTTGGTCAAATGAGGTATATTGTGGTCTTTGTTGACCATTTAGTTGACTTACATTGACTAATGTCTTAAACTAGCACTATTTGGTTACTATTCACTAAACAAGGCACATAATTGTGAAATTTTGGATTTCCCATTGATTTAGACTTCCTAATGTGATACTAAGTAGTACAAATGTTAATCAAAGAGTAATGATGGACATTTAGCCATTCAAAACCCATTTACAAGACAATTTTTCAAAAATGTGCTTTAAGACTCCTTAATGCACATTTTGTGTTTTAACTTGTTTTCAAGCTTAGTTTTCTTTGGTAATTGGTTTAATATGTTCATTAACATGTAAATAAGGTCTTGATAGGCTCTTAGAGTCTAAACCAAGGTTATCCCAAGCTTAGAGCATATTTTTGCTCTAATTGCCTTTATGGTATTTTATAATGTTTTCTATGGTTTAAATTGTTCACTAATGTTTCTAAGGCACTTTTTAGACTTATTATACCATATTTTAGTGTTTAAACAACATATAAAGGTTTGGGGTATTTCACTCACGTATCCCCCTCATTCTTCCTGAATTTTCCCTCCTCTTTCTCGACATCCATGGCGATTTATAGAGCCTTGCTCTCCCTCCTTCTCTCCTCTTGTTCAAAGCTTAACTCTTGTCCAAATGCAATAAAAATTACCCCATTGGACTCCTACTACCTAGGAGAGTATTCCTCTCTTTTCAAAAATCAGAAAACACCACTTTCATCTCCATGGGTGTACTCCATTTTGGAGCTTGAAGACTACCATTTGGAGCTCCTTCACCCCCTTGTCATTCTAAGGTAAAAATAGTCTTAAAACTCCATCTTTTCCAGCCCTTTTTGGCAAAACGAAATTTACAAGTGGAGCTCTTATTCTCCTTTTTGTTCCAGCCAGTTGTAACCTTTCAAGTAGTGTTGGAGCTTATTGTTTTTGCTGCTCAAAACTTCACCTAGAAGTTCGAAAGGTAACACTCTTTAAGCTTTAAACATGTATGTAAACCGTAGATTAATAATAGCTAGTTTTAAATGAAAGTTGCTGTGTATTGGTATGGGCTGTAGCATTTCTGAAATTGTGAAGAAAGAACAAGGAAAAGAAAGAAGAAAGGAGAAAGAAAGGAAAGAAAGGAAAAGCTAGAAATACAAGGTAATTGCTCTTACCTTGAACTAGTTGGTATGCCATAGTGTAACAGATTTTAACTACTTGAAATGAGTAATGTATATGGTTTTGAGTAGTAGTTAGGATGTAGTATAAAGAGGAAGAGAATTAAAATGTTTTGAAGCTTCTGAAAGATGATTAAAAGCTTGGGAAAACCTTTTTAGGAATAAATATGTATATGCAGAAAAATTTAGTGTATTGTAGTGTTTGGAATGATGTGGAGAAGTTGGAAGTTGTGTATTAATGCCTTGAATAAACAGGTTGTGTAAGTGGTAATGCGAGAACAAAACAATGTGGTAAGAAAGTGAAAATTATAGGGGAGACTTTGTCGAAATTTAGGCAGGAACTAATTGACTTAGAAGATTAATGTGAGTAGTTTTCCATGATTGAAAATAGATTGAGAAAGAGTTAAGTAGGGGGAAGAACTAAGGTATGCGAGGATGTAAATTGAACTCTAGAAATAGCATTAGTTGAGGAAGTGTTGAATAACAAGAGTGAGTTTCAAAATCTGTAGCATTGAAGAAACAAAAACTAGTATAAGTGCCGGAATGAAAGTGAGGAAATTGTGTAAGTTAACAAAGAAATGAGTAGTGAGATTAGTAGGTGGTTTAAGGAAGTTTAGAGCGCCAAAATTGATGCTAAACAAGTTAGTAATGCCTTGGAGAAGATTGGGAAGCAATAGGTAAAGAAAGGAGCAGCAAAACAAATTAAAATGAACATACTGGAGCCGACCTCCCTTGGGACCTCCCTTGGCAAGGTCGGTCGAGCCTGTATTTTTCAAAGGCGGAAGTCTACTGACTTCGACCGACCTTGGGACTGAACTTGGCAATGTCGGTCGAGTCATAAAATTGTAAACCCAGAAGTCTACTATCTTCGACCGACCTTGGGACCTACCCTGCAAGGTCGGTCGAGTCTAAAAAATGAAGAACAAAAACTTTCTGACTTCGACCGACCCTAGGACCGACCTTGGGTAAGGTTGGTTGAAGTTGAATTTTCCAGTATCGTACCCTACTGACTTCAACCGACCTTGGGGCCGACCCTGGGTAAGGTCGGTCGAGTCATACAAAAAAAAAGAATGGCAATCATATTTATATGTATATACATATACATACATATATATATATATATATATATATATATATATATATATATATATATATACATATAGTAGTACACCATTGATGGAGCAATAATGGTAAGAAAGTAAGTACATGAGTAAGAAAGCAAGTTTAAGAAATAATGAGAAAAGAATGATTATCATAATCAAGTATGCATTGTAGGAACTAGTAAGTGTATATGGGAAGCATTAAGGAAGGAATGAGTTAGGTCAATAATAGATCATTGACCATACAACTCCATGTATGTTATAGGAATCGAATAGTTGAATTCCGAAGGGAAACCGGAAGTATGAGTACGATGGTAAACGGTATGATTTTCTCATGCCCCGTATGCTACCTTGGCTACTCTGATTTGTGTGCTTATGTGATCACCTAATAAGATAAATGCACGAATCGGGTTTTAGTGCACTTACTTGTGTTTGCGCTATATTGTTCTTGTTGTATTATCTTGAACATTTAGTTTGTATAATCCATGAAATGAATGGATGAGGATGAAGTGTATGGTTAGCTTGATGTGTAATGTATTAACCCTTGGTATGGAAGTAATGACTTCTGCTAATTCCTAACTACCTAACCTTCTAACTTGAGTTATTGGTAATAATGGAATGAGTAGAAGTCCGATATAGTTTCGGCCACACGTGAGGATAAGAAGACACAAGAGGTTGGATCCGAATCCTGGCCTTAATCTTTTCCATGGACTAAACCCCTTAAATGGGTAGCATCCTAGATTAGTGAGCCACCCTAAAGCCCGGTGGTGGGATATAGTAGTCCTTGTCCGGAGGTCATACCGACTTGACTTGAGTAAGTAAGTAAGTAAGTAAAGTATTTGTAAGAGTAAAGGTCTTGGCTAGTGTAAGTCATTGACCACGAGTAAAAGAGTAAAGTACGCCCGATTAACCCGGGTGATGAAAGAAGCTAACAAGCATTGTGTATGTATTGGAGAGGTGTATCTCTGTATTTCGGTAAGTATGAACGGTGGACTTGTGTTGTCTACCTTGTGTGTATTGAATGAATGTATGTATGCTCTACGAGGTAATTGTAATATTGTGTATAAAAGCATGTATGTATGTATGTATGAATAAAACGAATAGCATGTATTCGACTAAGTAGTCGGCGTACCCCTGTTACACGTGGGGTATGCGAATTTCATATGCAGCGTTTTGTTGAGCCCCTTGGGGCACTGTTTTGACTTTCCAGGTACCCGAAGCTGATTTGGTTGAGGTTGAGACCGGCTTGCTATGCTTAGTTAGCTAGGGTTAACTTGCTGATAGTAAGGAATTGTATAAGGCTACAGCCTTTTGAATTGTCGGTGTACCAAGCGGTACACCCTTATGTATTTGGGAAAGTATGTAGTTTTTTGAGAAATGGGTAAATGTTAGACTCTTAATGAGTATGTATAGACATGTGGAAGATGGTATATATTGGTATTTTGCTTAGAAAACTTGGTATCATGTATTGTGAATATTGAACAATGTATCAAATGGAGAATGGTATGTACTTGGTTTAGAATTGGAGTTTGATTTGTATTGCGTTGTACTCGGGTATTCCGATCCATTAGACCGATGTTGTAATGGAAGTAGGCCTTGTTAGTCACGTGGGTGGCTAACGGCATTGTATCACCCGGCGTTGTGGAAGTATCCGCTGCGTAAGTATGGAAGTACAAGGAGATTAGATGGTAATGACAGGATTAGTGGTAGGGGTGTTACAATTAATGTGACATTTGAATTAATGAGGATACATATATATATATAGTTAATAACTTAAGAAAGCGGGATCCTACTAAACAAAAAACCATTATATCCAAAAACGCTAAGTAATTAACACATACCATTAATCCAATTATAGGAACGGGATAACCGGGGACGTTAGCCGGAAGTAGGAAAGTGTGTAATTGGTGAAGGTATGGTTTCGTTGTACCCTACGTGTTATTGAGTTTACTTCGGCTTGTTTGCTATCTGTTGTGTGAAAATGACCAATAACATAATTGCATGGAATATGATTTATTGCATTGTTTTGTGTTATTGCAATTGCTAACTTTGACTTTTAACTAACTACACTTTAGAGTAGATATAAAACACACACAAGGAACATTTGATAACGGTAGAAAATACCAAAAGGATTAAGGGAAAAGAATTACTTAACGTTAAAATAACATTGGAGGATTACTCACTGACCTCCTTTGTATACTTAGCCGACATCCATTTCCATGATGATTCAAACTAATACTTGATACTACTAACGAACTTGGTTGCTGGGGGGTTGAGAGGAAATCCGGGACATTACCAACCACTCGTGGAGTTAGTTGGAGGACGGTATCTGCATCAAATCCGACTTCCACTGTTCTTGTATCCCAGAGTTACAGATTGGCTCGGCGTCCTTGGCATTATATCATCGACGAGGAATTTTGATAGTACGTCACTACAATGGAAGTTGTTGTTTAGTTATTGTACTCAATTTGGATAGGGTTTAGAAATACCCGACTTAACATATGTCACACTAACGGTATTTGATTTGAGAGCTTCATACTCGCCAAACAGGGTTCATACATACCCGAACACCTTTGATAAGTGAATTTGGAAGAGGCAATCCTATTGTGAGGGTTGTCTAAGGATATATTGGTTAAGGTCATATACGGGGTTTCAAATATAACCACAAGGCCTAAGATTGAACAGAGAACTGACTCACCATATTGATGTCTTGCTCTTTTCTTGATGAAATGTTTGACTTGTAACGTTTTGGTTGAGTGATTTTTATTATATGTTTTTATGTTATGTATTTACTGCACTTAATTATATTGTTTAATTAATCGACCGCATGTTCACTTGACAATTAGTCGTGTATAGCCCGGTAACACTCGGGTTACACGTTATCATACTTAGCGCTTGTGTTGAACACGTTGTGTTTGAGGTACTTGATCGTCGATGGGACCCATTCGGAGTGTAGACGTGGTATAAATATTTTTGGTATACTTTTGGGTTGTGAATATGTATATATATATTGAGCATTTTTATATGCATACACTTGCTAGTTAAGTACGAGTTACACTTGAAATTTAGATTCAGAACTTAGTAGAACTCGATATGTATTGTAAATGGCGTTGGACTTTCCAGTTATTCATACTGTAACATTTGTGTTTGAAGGCTTTGTCAATCATGTGGGTGACTAGCAGCGGTAACACCAATTGTTGGATGTTTTTTCCGCTGCATATAGTCAGACGTTAGTATTATTGTTAAACGCTAATATTTGAATTACGAGTTGGGGTGTTACACCAGCGGTCACCAGAAAAAGTGTATCGAAAAAATAAAATACCATTCCATTCTAGGATCTGGAGATTTAGATTAGAGGGACTTGGGGAAGGAAATACCATTTCATTAAAGCGGCCAATTTACCCTAGGAAACCTGATCTGTATTCGTTGACTAACAAAAATTTAGACATGTTCTATTGAGCAATTCTGTAGGATCAGTCAACCGGGTCCAGACGGGTTCTTGGCACCACCTCGGTTGTCCTAACAAATGCACATCAGAGACTCGGACGAGCATTGATTATTTGCAAGCACTTTAGGAAAAAGCTATATAGCTTTTTGTTTTTCTAAAATGCACCCAACCAACTATGGTTAAGTTCTAGTCGTAGTTTGATTGAGGTGGCCAATGCTAGGATAACTTCTGGTCGAAGTAAGTCGTGGGATGCCTTGTAAGGCAGTAGCTTCTTGGAAAATGTACTTGAAGCACTAATCTTTGATCTAGGCTTGGTGGAGCTCGGTTTGGCTTATCAACGTTTGACCAGCTCTTTGTCTTAAGCCGACTTCTTATTGTAAATGGAATAAATTTCACATTGATATCTGTGAAAGGATGTTTTACTTGATTTAAAGTATTTCCAAGTATAAAAAGAAGAATAAGTATAATAAAGAAGGAATAAAATGAAGAATAAAATAATCGGAAAATAACTCATTGGGTTGCCTCCCAAGCAGTTGTCCTTTCGTGTAGCCGTTGTCTAAACTTTATGTATGGTGCTTTAAGTGTTGTGGGTTTCTCCTCCCAAAAGGCTTGAGGCCATTCTCCACAAGGTGCTTTCTTTTCGGTGTCTCCATCCTTGTGTGAGGTGTCAACGAGCACGTTTATAGTGACGAGGAAGGGTCTTTTGAGGATGAAGGATGTGGGTGCTTCCTTTTTAATGTCAAAGATGACAAATTTAGTCATAAGGAAAGTAGAATTTATCAATCTTGACTAGCACGTCCTCACTAATTTTGTGTGGTGTGACAAAGGAGTGAAAATTTTGAAGTATCATACGAGTTCTTTTCATTTCCCCGATATAAAGTTTCTCATTAGCTTCAAATGTATGATGCTAACACTTGACTTTGGGTCGCACAAGTTGGTAGGGATTGTGTTGGCGCCTAGGATGCAAGGGATGATGATGCTCCAGAGATCCTAGCACTTTGAAGAGGAGTTCTTTAGACAAAGGAAGAACTTACTTCTTTGATCAATTAAGGCTCTGTTCGGCATGGTTTTTTTGCGGGTGTTTTGTAGCTGTTTTGATCTGGTTGTTTTGGTTGGCTGTTTTGCAATGGTATGTTGGTTGTTTTATGCTGACATATTAGTGGCTGTTTTGAAAACTATTGTTTGGTAGTGTGGTTGTTTAGTCTGGCATATATGAAATACCCCAAACTTAGATATGGTGTTTAAATGATAAACTAAGTTATAAGGAGGCTAAATAATGCCTTAGAAACATTAAGAAACATTCCAAATCAAAGAAAATATAAGGAAACACCAAAATAGTAGTTTAAGTGAAAATGTGTTCTAAGCTTGGAGAGACTTGGGTGAGCACCCGAATATTGTTCTTAGACCTTAGTAATATCCTAATGGTCATTTTAAACCAATTACCAAAGAAAACCAAGATTGAAAACAAGTTAAAACACAAAATATTTTTGAAAAATTGTCTTGTAAATGGGTTTTGAGTGGCTAAATGTCCATCATTACTCTTTAATCAACATGTGTACTAATTAGTATCACATTATGAAGTCTAAATCAATGGGAAATCAAAATTTTCACAAATATGTGCACTAATTAGTGAATAGTAACCAAATAGTGCCTAGTTTAGTCTTTAAGCAATTAAGTCTAATTAATTGGTCAAACAAGACCATGACCAGCCTAATTAATAAAGGGGGCCGGTTTTCTAAGGGAGTGAGTCACCAAAAGTAGCCAAGTAAAGTTAGAAGAAAAAGAGAAAAGCAAGTTAGTACTATTTGCTTTTAAGGAATCAAATATCTAATATGCTATCTCTCTCCTCCTTTCTTCATTCTTCACCATCTTCATCGATTTCTCTTGCTCTCTTTCTTCTCTCTCGCGTAAGAAGCAACCTCCATGCTAGCTCCATCTTCTTTTGCCCACATCTTGCTCATTTAAGCTCCAAAATCAAAACCAAGCACATATATCTCTTAGTTAGCTCAAGCTCTTCCTTTCTATCTTTTCAAAACTTCAAGAGCCTCATTTTGGAGCCAAGGCAAATCGCCATTAGAGGAGGAAACTCACGCTTGGAGACTCCATTAGCTTCTCCATTCTCTTAAGGTAAAGAAAATGTAAGAAAATCTAGGTTTCCATCATGTTCTCTCCATGTCCAAAAATTATCACTCATGGGGTTCCATTTCTATGCCTTGTTCTAGCTTGTTTCCTACTCTTCAAAGGATAAAGGAGGTCCTTCTTGCTTCATATCCAAGCTTGTCTTGAGAAACCAAGGTAAAACAATCACCTTAATACCTTAAAGCACATTTTTAACCTAGGGATTGTTCCTTAGGGTTAATGTATTATCTAGTACTCATTGGAGTCATTGGATATTGGTTAGAACATTGGCAAGGAGAGTTTAAGTGGTAACCGAGATTGAGCAAGGAAAAACCTAAGGAGGAAAGTTTGTGAGCTTGTAAAAGAACAAGGTAAATTACTTACCTTAAGGTGTTTTATTGTTTAAGGGAATGGGATTTAGATATGTGATGAGCTTAGTGTAGAGTTTACATTAGGAAAAAGGGGTTATAAAACCTAGGAGAAAGAACAATGACTATACTTGTGAACTTTTGAATAAGGAGCAAATGAGAAAAAGGAGATAGTTTAAGAATATCAAGGTGAATTACAAGAAGCATTTTATTTCAATGGGAGCCTTTTTGTGTGTATTCGGAGGTTAAAGGCAAATATATGTGGAAATTCAGTGGTTAAGATTATTGTCATTTAAGGGCCTAAGTGCCAAGCATTTAAGTATAAACACTATGTAATGATGTGGTGTAGTTTTGGTGTAAATTGTGTGTTAAGGTGTTGTGATGAGAATTTGAGTGATATTGGTTGTTTGATGGTGAAAAGCCAAGTGCTTGGGTGCAACAATATACTAGAGAACCCATGGCAAAATTTAGTGAAGAACTTGAGTGTTTAAGATGTTCTAAGGAGATTTCATGACTAAGGAAGTACTAGGAAGTTCTAGAGGTTGTCTTGATGAAAAAGGGTGAGATTAAGGTGTTTAAATGACTTATAATGACTTTGGCATCACTATGAAGGATTTAGGAATCAAAAGAATGTACTTGGGTATTTAGGACTTAGGCAAATGTTGGTAAACAACTAGGAAGGAAATAATGTGTTGATGGATGGAAGCATAAGCTTATGAAGGAACCTTAAGTAAATGCATAAAAGAAGTTAGGAAACTTTAGTAAGTTCGATGTGAATGCGTGTAAAACTTTGAGATGATTTAGGTAGAAACTAGATTTTAGAATTTAAGGAAGGCTTGGAAAATGTAATAGGGATGCAAAGTGGTGTATATGGCGTGGTCAAGTTCTTAAGGAGGGAACCTTTGGTTAGTAGAAGTTCTAGGTGAAAGGTATGTTGAAAATGTAGGAAAGAAATAAGTGTTAAGTGTTGGTAGTTGTGGTAAGAATTGAGTAAAGGATTGGAATGATCTTTGGAGGTTGTTTTAATGAGTTTAGAGGATGATTTAAGGTGAGTTTAAGGGTCTAAATGATGTTAGAACACATTAGGAGGCTTGAGGAAAAAGTTGGAGAGGATTGCACAATTTTAGGGCTTGTTCTGGACTGGTCCGACCCAATTGGATGGATCGGACATGGGTCGGACGTCCTCTGTTAAGTCACCCGTAATTGTTCTGGAGTGGTCCGACCTAGAGGACTTGGGTCGGACATGGGTCGGACGGGTGAGTCTTAGAAGACGGGAAAGTTTCTGGAAAGGTCCGACCCAGGGGGCTTGGGTCGGATGTGGGTCGGACGAAGTAGAATTTTTCAATCCGAGAGTTGCTGGAATGGGCCGACCCAGTTAGTTGGGTCGGACGGTGGGTCGGACGACCCTTAACACTTAAAAAAAAAAAGAAATTTTGAATTCTAAGGATGATAATTGATAATAAGTTATGCCATTGGTAGGGTAGTAATGATTAGGACCCTAAGAACCTAAGGGATTAAGTTAAGTTAAGTAAAAACCTTAATGTTTAATGTTAAGTTTATAAGGTTAAGTGGCAAGGATTTAAGAGGGTATCGAATGGGAATTTTTAGGGACTAAGTGAGTTGAGTAAGGTGCAAATAACTAATGGCCTAAAAATGAATCAATGTTTTAGGTTTTTGAATTGGGACCCCGGAGAAGGTTAAACAAACGACAGACGACGGTGAACGGTACAATCTTCTTGTGACCTGCTTGCTAACGAGGTGTCCCTCGGCTTGTGTGCTATCTGTTTAATTGCTATGACTAAGACAAGATAAAGCATGCAACCGGTTATATTTGTTCTCGTTGTGAATGTGTTTTCATTTCACTAACCCACGAGACTTGAGGTTGTTACTAACTAAGTTTAGTACTTACTGAGTTTAGAATAAGAGTTAAGTATTGGTGAATGTTGGTTAATACCCGATAAGGTTTAACTAACACATGGTGGGTAAGATTTTTACTAAATGGAACTTGAGTGAGGAAAACCGGGACTGACTCCGGTCATGCATGCTAAGGAAAGGGGGACGGTATCTGAATCAGATCCGCCCTCCACTTAAGGACTTGTCTTCGGACTTGTTGCCTAGGGCCGGTTGCCGGCTCAGCTACGCTGAACTCCCGTCCAAGGTAGGTGGCATTAAGATGGTGCGGTAGGATCACCTAAATCCTAGGTTTGAGATTAAGCTACAACCATTCCCTTCTAGGAACGGTTTGTATACTGAGATTAAGTTAAGGTTAAGATTGAGGTAAGATAAGGAACTGAGGTTAAGGAAGTCCGGACTAAGGAGGGGGTTACTTGAAAATACCTATTTGGTTCCTCTAATCTCATAAACGTACAGAACTCCGAGAGTTATAGTGGTTCGGCCAATAATCCAGCCTACATCCACTTCTAGACAATATCTTTATTCCTTTCTTTGATATTACAACTTTAGAGAGCTCTCTTAGTGTTTTCTCTCTCTTCTAATCTTGTGTCCCCTTACAAGTGAGCCTCCTATCTCTATTTATAGACTTTCTAGGGTGAAGCCTTCCTCTTAACCTTTGTACATGTGATACTATTTTCTTGGAGCTCTTCCCCTAGTTTTGGCACTTCTTTCCTTATAAAGCCTTCCGGTCCCAAAGTGTAAGGCGGGATCCGGTCATGGAGTACGGGGCCGGAACACAGAACCTGATCATAGAGTGTGGAGCCGGAACAAGGTTTTGAAGGGGGCCCGGGGTCTGGATCGGAATCTGCGGCCTGGACCGTCTTGACCCTCTTGTCTTCGTCATATTCTTGCCCTTGTCATCAGTCCCACAAGTTCTACTTTTTGCTACTTAAAAAAGTGGAACTTACAAAAAGAAAAATTGAAATTTACATTCTTTCCTCATTCTTTCTATTTCTTCCCTTCTCCTATCTTCTAGTCCCACAAGTTCTTTTTCTTTTAGCTACTACAAAGAAAAATGAACTTACAAAAAGAAAGTTGGTACAGTGCAATCAAAGTCCCACAAGTATCTTCCTTCTGACAAATTGGCAATTCTGGAACATAAGCCTTTGAAAAGATGTATCTTGATGGATGAATCCCCTGATGTCTTCATAAAGAAGACCAATGGTTCCTTTAATAAGAAACATTCCCTTTTGAAAGGGCTAAATATTTTAAAGTCTTTGCTTATCCTAGCCAAAGGATGATAATTCCCTTAAAGGGAGAATAAAGATAATATATTTTCCCAACTTTGCTTATGCTAGCCAAAGGATGGTACTTGTGATTCAAGTATGGTGCAGCGTCCCACACCTAACAATGCACCCATTACAGGCGACCAGAGCTCCTGATGGGTCCAGAGATGGGTTTTTTGTTGGCTCGATGGCCGGGTTTCATTTCAACCCAAAGTGTTACTTTTCAAGGCACAAGTGCCTGCGGCTCGTTGGCCGGTGCTTTCTTTTTCTTTCAAGGCATGATAGCCTGCCGCTCGTTGGCGGGTGCTTTCTTTTTCTTTCAAGGCATGATAGCCTGCCGCTCGTTGGCGGGTGCTTTCTTTTTCTTTCAAGGCATGATAGCCTGCCGCTCGTTGGCGGGTGCTTTCTTTTTCTTTCAAGGCATGATAGCCTGCCGCTCGTTGGCGGGTGCTTTCTTTTTCTTTCAAGGCATGATAGCCTGCCGCTCGTTGGCGGGTGCTTTCTTTTTCTTTCAAGGCATGATAGCCTGCCGCTCGTTGGCGGGTGCTTTCTTTCAATACTTCAGGGGGTGATCAGCCCCCTGGTAAAAAGTACCTGCACTTTCTTTAGAGACTTTGTTAGCTCTCTTGAGGCAGAGTAGGACATGTTGCACATGATAAATATTTTACAATATCAAATCAGTTTGTAATTGAGCATAAATCAAGGTCAAGCTCAATAGACTCATGTAATAATAGACAAGAAATACTCAAGGTGGTTTTATGAGTTTCAAACATTCTTATCATGCCCGTTTGCCAGCTGAAAACATAGGCAATAGATTGGTGTAAACACTGTCTGTCCAGCAGCTCAACATTCGTGACATAGTGCCCGGGAAGAGCAAGATAAGTGGGTGAGTTATGAACACTATTTCCAAGAAGCAAGATAAGAGTAGGCAAGGCATTTTGTTTCCATAAGTTGGATTTTAACAGCAATATCATGGTGCAGTAAAACAGAATGGTGTGTGTGCGTTTTAAGAGATTGGTCCCTTTCAAGCAGGTCTTGTCATGTTCAAGAGATGGTACAAAGTCAAGCAAAACTGAAGCAGATATGAACCACTTGCCAGCTCATAATAGATCATGACTAGAGAGGTTACCATGCAAAAACTTGTTTTAAAACCTTATCATGCAGTATCTGCAATTTCAGAGTGCAGAAATATAGCACCAGAGCGTTCTAGATCAGCTAACAGCAGCAAAAAGATTGCTGCTCAACAGCTCCAAAAGTGCAGAGTAACAGAAACGGCAGTAATTGAAGGTGTGCACTGCACTAATTTTAGTTCAAACAGGCCATAATAGTTCAATAATCGTGGCAGCAAGAACACTTAAAACAGTATCAATCTGGGTAAAAGCTGGACTAACTTTGTAGCAAACTAGGAGCAGTTTTTCTGAGCAATAAGATAAAGTACATATTTAGAGAACTGCTGGTAATCATGTCTCAAAGAGGCAGTTTGCATTCTTTGCTGAAAAACAGACCTGCTAATGTGTACTGAAACCAATACAATAATGCAGTCTAACTATGACCTTAATAAAGGCAATTAAGGGATGCTTTGACAGAAGCAGAAATAATCATGTCAGAGGCCAAAAAACAGCAAAGGCATTTAATCTTATCATAGCAACGTTAAGCATATTGCAGCCAGAGTATAGTTGGAAATAAATCAACCAGTTTTCAACCAGACTTGCTCAGGTCAAACAGAAGCATATAGTTGAAGTATGGACTTTCTGTTCGTGCAATCTGCTGAGATATGCTGCTTCTAATAATAACAAAAGGCAGAGGGATAAAGGTTTCAACAAAAATTAGAATCAGATATACGACAAACATGGTCAAAGTATAACAAAGTAATCCAATGATCTAAATTAGAGGTATGTATTGTACCAATTTTCAGTTCAAAACAGATCATAATTAGGTGCAGAAATGGGGGTTTCATACTGCTGCGTAACAGTTTGCTTGAATCAGAAATCAGACCAGTGGAAAAATAGATAACAAAACCTTTGTTTTAAATCTATCCAAACCATCAGTCTTAATAGCACATATGAACCTTGAGCAAAATATTTAAAGGTTCAGTACATCCATTAATTTCAACAATTAGAGAATGGATCCAACAGAACATAAGTCTCAAAACAATGATCAGAAGCATACTGCAATCTGCGTGCCTTTTGGATGAGTGGCAACAAATGAGAGTTGCAAACAAATTTTTAATCATGCTTCAGTGAAGGCCCAACCAAACATATTTTAGTCAGAATAGCCAAAGGCTTAATTAAAGGTTATTTTAGTATATGCCCACTGTGCAGCAGTAAAATCAATGATTAGAAGCAAATGAAATGTATGATCTTTCCCCTCTGTTAACTCATTGCAGATACAGCATTACTTGTATGAAAAACTGCTGAAAACATCCATAGTAACAGTAGTAAATAGGTGCAGAACCGAAGCAGATGCAAAAGTTTTATTCAAACTGTAGCGGTGCTTTTTTCTGTCAAAAGATCAGCTGTAATCGAGACAAACTATTCCAGAACTTATATGATCTCTTTATGGCACGTTTTGCACCGAACAGCAATAATAGATCTCGACCATATAAGACAGCTAAACTGTGTATATAGTGTAATCATAGTGGGAGAGGTAATTGTGTAAGTTTCACTGCTCAAATTATGCCATTCATTGGCAGTTAAGGCAAAGGTCAGAATGTACATAATGTAGAATGCTGAATTAAATTTTTCTTTGAACAGCACAAGGCAGAAGCATACAACAAGAACAGATGGGTATCGACCATCCAATAGATTTGAAAATGACAACTTAAAGAGGGCAAGGTATTGTCATGCATAACTTTTTAAAGGTGCTGCAAAATATTGTACCAGAAGTGAATCTTTTAACAGTAATAAAGCAGTTGGGAAAAGGTCATAATCGAGACCTTAATCTGGACTGGTTTTCATGATTCTAATCACTTACCATACTCATCTAAGGTCCCACAATCAGAAGCAAATGAGTCTACATACCAGTGTAATAAGTAGATGAAGAATTAGTATTTCTTTGTTTTGATACTGATTATGCAGCGGTTTCATCACTTCCTTCATACCCTTGGTCTTTCGAAAGAGCTTTTCTCTTGAATTTATGTTCCAGGCTTCATGCTCCTCTGTTGAATTCTGGCTCCGGTCCTTTTTAAAAACAATTGACTTTTCTGCACAAACATCAAATCAACAATTGTGAGTAACAGAAACCTGTAGTTTAGGATATTAACCTCTTACTGCTATATATTCTCTCGTGAGCAGACCTAAACACCACTTATTTGAGCCTAGCAAAAATCAGTTTCAATATAGTCTTATACGATCTCACAAACAGAACCTAATCTGGCATTATTTCTAGCTATAACACCTACTGAAACAAGCTTTTACCAACAGCGTAAGTTGGAATCCAAGATGGATATGCTGCCTAAATTCAACAGCAGAAGCTCATGGTTTACAATTAAGTAATGTTCAAATTGCAGCAGTATAATGACAAGATGAAACCTATGAGACTACTACACAATTTAAAAGCAAGGCCTTTGAATTAGATGTAAAAACAGATACCAACCCCTGATCTGATGACCAAACGCAACAGTGCAAAATTGATCATAATTATGTGGTTTATAAGAATTGGAAAACTGAAGTATAAACAATTTGCATTATTGTTATCAAAACACCCAACAGTTCTGTCTAATAAAGCAAGCAAGGCAAGGCATTGTTGTGCATGATTTATAAAGGTGTATCAAAATATTGCATCAGAAAAGAGGTAGTTAACAGCAACAGAGTAGCTGAGAAAAGAGTGTACTCGAGAGCTTAACCTTGTCTGATTATACGGCAGCAATGAACAGAGACTTTATTTTGACAAAAATTTGGGGGGCAATCAGTCAAGATTATTCATGTAAAATCCTTGACGGCTCTCTACTCAGTTTTATCATACTAGATCAGTCATGACAGCAAGCAGAGTTTGTAGGTTTTGAAACTATTAAGGAATGAAGTCAGGATTTCTACAGTTCACTAGAGTTTATAAATTCTAGCAAAGAACGAGATAACCAAGCAAAGAACGAGATAACCAGGGATAGTCCCATCTGTTTCCTTGGTTTAGACTGAATAAAACACATGATCAAAGGCAGGTGAAGCTGTTTTTTAAACGTAGCAGCAAACAGTAGCTAACTTTGGCAATATCTAAATCAGCAATGGGACAGTCTTTGAAAGATGTTGTGGAAGTATGATATAAAATTTTAGGAGCAAAGTGGTAGTGAGCCAGAAATAATGCAAAACAGAATGTAATCTCTAGTTTAGCAGCAGAAGGCTAAGGTTAAGAATTTAAACATAAACAGTTCTCTTTTTCCTTTTGACGGCAAATGAGTCTAACAAAACATACAACAAGAAAGAGTAATAAAACAGAAGCAAGAAAGTGCAATTGTTTATGTAGCAGTGAATGCAACCAGGCACAAGGAGTCAAAACAACTTCTAACTAGGCCCTTATCAATATCAGCCTATACCAACTGTATTTTTAGGGATTCAATTTTTACCACTTACCCACTAGCTCAGCCTTGCTGCTACCAGGGTTTTAACAAGAGATGAGTTAGTAAAGTTACCTTAAGTCCGCAACTTTCAGTTTTACATTACCAGAGCTTCTGCGAGCTTGAGTTTGTATCTAAGTCTGATCTGCATTTTAAAACGCTTGCCCTCGGGTGCTTTCATAGGCTACCAGCCATTTTAGCAAAGGTGTATGTGGATCTCCATAGTGTGGCTTAAAACAGATGTATACATTGGTTGCGGCAGATTTAATATATGGGAACATGTTACCTCAAGATGAAGTATGTACTACCAGCAAAGTTTGAGCATCTGGAACTGGATAAACAGATGTAATTTCATTCCAAGTACTGTAGCGAAAACGTTATTCCAGATACCTTCAAACAGAAATCAGAAGCGAAACAAGGACAAAGTTGCGTATTAAGAGGAAACAGGAGCCATATGAGCACAGCTGCTGAAAACATTTTATGGTTTCACTATAGTCAATGGTAGAAACTGAGCTAGACCGTTAGCATAATAGCGCACGATATAGCATTCGGACATGCAACCAGCGAGCAGCTGTAGGTTTAATTACCAATTCAAAGACAGTGGTAAGCAGTACAAAATATAAAATAGCATAGCCAAGATGAACCATGAGACTGCTCCGAAAAATCGTGATTAACAAAGGGCAAAATCATTTTAGAAGAAGATACTACAGCAGCAGTAACACAAAGAGGAAACATTGAGTTAGAATTTGTTTCAGATTGACAAGGCTCTATACCATCTTTCTTAAAATAACTACGAAAAAAGGTTTGGGATTAGTGCCTGAGGCGGCCTTCAAACTGCAGATTTCGAGAGGAGATATGATTTTTTTATTCTGAAACTGAATTCAATCGGAGGCATAATCTGGGATGCGCTCAAGAAAAAGGCTTAAAATAATAACAAATGGATGATCAGTAGCAGCAGTAGTGGCAATCGTCATAGCAAAGCACGAGCAGGAATGCAAGTCTTAGATAACCTTTTAGGTCTGCAGAAGTATTGTAACAAGTGATGGGAAGAACTAGTTAATCCAATCAAGAGAATATCCACAGACACAAAACAAATAGCAAATTATATCTCAAGACAGTTTGTATAACCCCAACTATTGGCCAGATATATCATAGTAATACCAAATGCTTTGGACGTAAAGTCAGACCTTAAATAGGGTAAGTATGAAATAATGACTGCAGGAGAAAAAGTGGCAGCCCATCAAGTTTGTTTTTTACTTTGCCATCAACATAATGAATATGAATAATCGAAAGGCATCTGAGTAGACTAACAAGATAGGGGTGAACTAGGTTAGGATTTAGACTTAAAAAGTTAGCATAACACTACTTGGTATTGATCACACAGTTCAAGCAGAAATAAGCATACGTGTTTCTTTTTGTCAGAAGCAAACGGATATTACCCCGATAGTTACACAATGAAGTTACGCATTTTCTATTTGGGGGCACAAAATAAGCAAGTTCATCTAATCCTAGCGTAATCATTTTTAGCCTTAAGAACCTGCTAAACAGGCGTAGCATTAGCAGCACATATTGGACACTACAGAAAAACAAATAGCGCTCCACAAGAAGGGTCAATCAGGTTATAAATTTCAGTTCAGCAGGAACTTTAGAGACAGACAGATAAAAGAGGAAGACTTCACATTTTTTTTTGAAGAAACTATTCAGCTTGGAGTAGCAATGCTTATGGCAGATGGCTTTTTCAATCAATAGCAAATCAGAGAGAAAGGTGAGGAATGTACAAAACTTTGAAAGCCAAAATCCTAGTTGGAAACATGCATTGTTAATCAGCAGCAAGGCCTTGTCCAGTTAGAAACTAAACAAGAGCACATATAAGGTAGAGATAAGCGAGCTTAATCAAAGCAGAAGTAGAGCATACATTATAGCCGAATAACTGTAATTAGAGAAGTGCTTTTAGCCAGAGACTGAAATCAATTTACTAAACGCAGTAGCTTGAACCGCGAAATGGGTTTTGTTTTGCAATCTTCTTAACGCATGTTTCTCATACCAGCAGTGCAACAGCGAAACAAATGTCATGTATGTAAAGAAGTAAAAATTGCTCATCCTGCATAACCAAGAGATTTCAACATGCCAGAAGCAGCCAAGAGCTAAATCCGAACAGATTCTCATAGTAGAAAAAACAGATATACCTTCTGGACGCTGAGCCCCATCATTAATCAATCAGAAGCAATTATTATGTATCCCAACCTGGGTGGCTTACTATAATCAGAGAACTGAAGTAAATGCTGTTTTAATAGTGTTTATGTAACGCAGAAATGAACTTTCTGACCTAGTAACATCAAGTAACAAGCAAGAATGTAGTCAAAAGGAGCTTCATATGAGGGGAGTAAGTCAATATCAGTTAGCTAATTTACAAAGTAAACATCAGTAGTGAATCACGCTTATAGCAACATCCATCCGGTCATATCTTATCAGAAGGCAACAAGCGGTAATAATCTGAACAAAATTCAATATATTCACCAGTGCTTTAGATTTCAATCCCTGATTTTTTCATAGCTTAGAGGCGAAAATCGGGACCAAGGATTTCAGCACACTTATTTTTTTGAAGTAACCAGATGGAAGATCACTGGATGGTATTAAGTACTGAGATAAAAAACTTCTTATAAACCCGGAGAATTTAGTTTTAGGATCGATGGACTTATCTTTAGTGATTGGCTTTGGAAGTTTGTGGCATTTTCCGGATGCTTTTCTCTAGATTGAGGCCGACGTCCAAGCTTGACTTTAAGAGGAGACGCTTGTTCCGTCAAGAGTTGTGTTGATTCTAAGACTTCTAGCTCTTTCCTTCTTTGATTCAATCGGTCCCCAGTTATGCCTGGAGGGAGGACGTCGCTTTATGTTGAGTCGAAGACATCATTTGATGCGGTCAAAGAAGTCAAACTGTTCTTCCGGTCCGGCCAAAGACTGAGATGCGGCCAAGGAGGTCCGGCCAGAGTCTGAGATGCGGTCAAGGAAAGGAAGGTCCGGCGAAAGACTGAGATGCTACGGCCAACATGGATTGTATTGCCGGAGTCACTGGAGGTTGAAACATCGCCCGTGCCAACTTGGATAGGCGGCAAAGGAAGTTTGATGCGGCGAATGAAGTTTGGCGGCCAAGAACTGATGCGGCCAAGAAATTGCTGCGGCGAAGAGGTCGATGCGATGCGGCCAAGACCGATTCTTCTCCTTAATTTCCTACACCGGATTCTTTACTGCTCGCCTTTCGCTCCAGTTTTCTTGTCATGATTGTTACTTATTGAATTTGTTATCCTTCTTGATTTCAGGCTCTTCTGGTCTCGTTGAATGCGGCCAAGAAATCGATGCGATCAAGAGATTCAAGGAATGAGATGCGGCCATGGGAGTTGATGCGGCCAAGGAAATCGATGCGGCTAGGGCAGTCCGGCCGTCTTCCGGTAAAGGACTTCCGGTCACCATCTCTCAGCTTTAAACAAGACGTCGATAGGCGTGAAATTTCCTACTCTTTAACCTCTGACTTGGTTGGAGTATTTTCTTGCCGCAGGCTTCGCACCTGGTGAGCCCTTGGCCACCGAGTTATTTGTGCCCAGATCTGAATTTGGAGATGACGTCGGGACCTCGAGTTGTAACGTTGCGGCCGGGTCTGAATCGGAAGTGGCGCCTAGAGGAACAACGCCGAAATCCCAGGAGATAAATTCGCTGAAGCCTGACGAACACATCTTCCTATCTTATCAATCGGCTGTTTGACATGCCTTCCCGCTGATGCCTTTCGGCTGAGTTGAGATGCCTGGCCCTGTTAATCTTGCTTCTGGCTTGAATTTGCGCCGGGTCAACACCGCACAGGTTGTACTTATTTCTCTTCGTTCTTCCACGTCAAACTTCTGACCATAGAGTTCCTGCTTGATTATTCACCAAGAAACTGCGTTAAATATTGACCGGAAGATTACCTCTTAACTTTGTAAAAATAGAGAAGGTGATGATAAAAGTTTCAGGAGAATAGGCGGCCAGTCCGGCATAGATTGTCGAGTTTTGATCTTTGTCTGGCATTTGTACTCGGTCGATTTATTCATCCTTCTAGGCCTTCGATCTTGATTTCGTATTTTCATTTTTGTTTAATCGCACAATTGTTTAGAAACTTCTTTGTCTCTTCCCCGATCCACAATTTGACGGGATTCTTGAATCCCTCGATCGCACACGTAGAATGCTCATAAACGATTTGACGATCGTTCCTATCCCTTTGTTGCTTGTAATCCGGCTGATGGAGTTTCAATCGGAAATCTTCATCCGCCTCAGGTTGAGCCAAAGCCGAAGTCTAATCGAGTATTGGTGCCCGATTGAGGCCGGTATTACACCGATTGACAGAAGAATTGGACATTCATTCTCCACTGTTGGGGATGGCCGATGCAGACTTAGAGCTTGTCGTTCAAGGAATTCTCATCTTGCTTGCTCTTCAAGTTCTAGACTGCTTGCTCTCTCGAGGAGACGATGCGAATCGAATGTTAAGTACGCAGAGGCTGCTTCTTCATGGTTCGCGATCCAGATTATTAAGCTCATTCCGCCATCCTTGTGAGTTCGATCTGATTCGAGACTTTCTTATCTTCATTCGTTCATCTGTTTTGAGAATTTGATTGTTTTCAATCCACCCCTCCGCGAATCTCTTTTCTTAGCGATGCGACTAGCCTCAGCTTTAGCCTCTGAATTCGTCACCCACTCGAAGATGATTTGTCTTTGGTTAATGCCTTTCAGTCGATCTAGATCTACTCAGTGTGTTTCTTCGTGATTCAGAGATGTTGAATGCGCGGAAATCTCCTCCTTATGTCTTGCGATCTGGATCACGAAGCTCCTACTTTTGTTCTGCCATCTTTGTAAACTCGATTTGAACCGGGATTTTTCGCGTTGATTCTCCTATCGTGGTGTGAAAGTGAACCGGCATGATTCGCTTCGAATTTCATGTTGTTACTCCTTCGCATTTTTTCTGAATTATTCTTCCCGGCTATCCCGACTTCTTTGCAGATCGATCCATTCGTCGAGAGTCGGAGGCGAATTAATCTCCTCGGATTTGCTCTTTTCGTAACCTTTCATGGAGAATTCAATCTTCGTGGGCCCGCTTTCATGTGATCCGGCGTTCTTTCAAGTCCCATTTGCCTATCGCCTCTCGAACTCCAGATCGTGCGAATCGATTTTTAGATGAATCTGATGGATGGATCCTTCCGGCTTTTCCTTCTGATCGGATAACTATTCTTCTTTGTGGTTAAATCGTGGTTACTGATCTCCAGTTGTCCGTTTCCCACAGACGGCGCCAGATGAAAATACCTATTTGGTTCCTCTAATCTCATAAACGTACAGAACACCGAGAATTATAGTGGTTCGGCCAATAATCCAGCCTACATCCACTTCTAGACAATATCTTTATTCCTTTCTTTGATATTACAACTTTAGAGAGCTTTCTTAGTGTTTTCTCTCTCTTCTAATCTTGTGTCCCCTTACAAGTGAGCCTCCTATCTCTATTTATAGACTTTCTAGGGTGAAGCCTTCCTCTTAACCTTTGTACATGTGATACTATTTTCTTGGAGCTCTTCCCCTAGTTTTGGCACTTCTTTCCTTATAAAGCCTTCCGGTCCCAAAGTGTAAGGCGCGGGATCCGGTCATGGAGTACGGGGCCGGAACACAGAACCTGATCATAGAGTGTGGAGCCGGAACAAGGTTTTGAAGGGGGCCCGGGGTCTGGATCGGAATCTGCGGCCTGGACCGTCTTGACCCTCTTGTCTTCGTCATATTCTTGCCCTTGTCATTACTAACCCGCTTGATAAGGGAACACTTGTGTCGTTCAATGTGTGTGAACTATGTATGTTCATCTGTGGATTGTTGTTTATTGCACTTCATATCATGCTTGTGTACTTAATCAATTTCCATGCTATCGACAATTAGTCGTTGTAGCCCCGTTAGCTTTGGGGCCATGAGAGGGAGTACCAGCATTCGTGCTGACCCCCTTTGGGGGCTGTTTTTACACTTGCAGGTAAGAGGCCCATGAAGTCGCACCACGAGAGTAGGAGCGGTTAGACTTAGGATGGGTTGTTTATTTTGAGTACGGGTTGCGCTTGTGCTCCCGTCTATTTATATTGAAACTAATGTAAGTTTGTGGCTATGACTTAGATACTTAACTCGGTTGGTTGGTGGTATTTTGGTGGTGATGTTTTGGTCGGTTGTTTACTTGGATAAGTGTTGTAATATTATAAGGCCGGTATGTTCTAACGATCAGACCGTGGCAAGGTCCAGGTGTTTGTTATTTCCGCTGCGACGAATTCGATTAAGTGTTAAGTTTTGCGATAACCACGATTGGCTTTGGACGGGGTGTTACAAAAGTGGTATCAGAGCGTAGTTACGCTCTGATCAAGAAATACCGGACAGACCACCGAGTTAGGATATAAGTTAAGAAATAAGTGATGGGTTAAGGGTGTGAGAAGTTAGAGTGAGTAGAGTCAGATGACCACTAATAAGTGTGGATCGTCTTTACCGTCTACGGACGTTATAAATTCGTTAACCGAAACAGTGGTGGATGCGAATCTAATGTGAGTTATGCTTGTTCAGATGTCAGGAAGGAGAGGCCGAGGCCGTCCCAGAGGCGACGAGACTGAGATACCGGAGGGGCAGACGATCGCAGAGATCGTGGCTGCCGCATTAGGGCACATGGGCTATCAGCCTGGTGTGGGTGCACCACCTCCACCGCCACAACCCCGGGAACCGAATTGGGTGAAGAGCCTTGCAGATCTTCGACCCGCACACTTTAAGGGGGAGACCGATCCCGCCAAGCTTGAGGCGTATATCTCCGAGCTGGAGACCACCTTTGAGACCCTTGACGTCCCTGCTGGGATCAAGGTGCGTCTGGCTGCTTTCTATCTGAAGGGGGCGGCAGGCGATTGGTGGAAGCTGGTGAGGGCCGAGCATGTGGCCAATCCAGAGTTCGGCTGGGAGCAGTACACCGCCTTGCTACGAGCAAAGTACTACCCCGCCCATGTCCAGACGAAGAAGCGCTTGCAGTTGGATGCGCTTAAGCAGACCGACAAGATGACGGTGGACGAGTATTACTCAGAGTTCACCGCCTTGCTCCGTCTTCTGCCAGGTCTTGGATATTCAGACCAGATCCTGGTGGACCGCTTCTATGGCGGGCTTAGCCATCGACTCCGCTACGGCATGGGGCCGACGAGTTACACTACCTTGCAGGTAATAAGAATGATTGAGATTTGAGTAAGTAAATGAGTAAGATTTAGATTATGAGAAATAAGAGTGACTAATACTGTGGAAAGCAGGAGTGCTATTATGCCGCTGCTAAGGTTGAGATAACCGTCCAGCTGAGGGACGAGGAGAATGCTAAGAGGAAGAATGCTGGTAAGAGCACGGAGAGCCAAGGGCAAGGTGGGTACAAGAACAGAAGTACCAGCCTCAGGCCCAGAAAATCAGAACCAAAAGGGAAGGAGGAAAAGGAGAAGGCTCCGGAAGAGCCATTGAAGTTGACGTACGCATACGCAGCTACACCCCTGCCTCTAGGGCGCCAAAGGGTAAGGGATTGTATTGAGTGAGTATGAGACAACTAATAACCGTTTGAGATATGAGTACTAATATTGCGAATGATCAGGATCTGAGACTGAGAAGGGAGCCGGTGGTGGCTACCAGCGACGCTACATCTGTAGGTGGTGTCACAAGGACCACCCCGGGCTCGATTGCAAGGGGAATAAGGTGGAGTGCAACTATTGTGGGGTATACGGACACCGAGCATATGAGTGCTTCCGGAACCCCGCTAGCAGAGCCTATAGGCCCGATACTAGGGGCAAGGGCAAGACCGATCAGGGAGCTGGATCTGACGGTCAGAGGAAGGTGCAGCAAGCTGCAGACAAGAACCCACGGGTGACCCAGAAGTCGGGACCCACACTACACTTGGTGGACCGGGACGATGAGCCTGAACCCTCATCGAGGCCAGGTACCGCTATAACCACTTAGTAATAAAATTACCTGCTTACCGCATTATCATGCATGTTTGGTGAATAATTGAGTTAAGTGAGAATGAGATGAGATTAGGACTTGAGTAAGATATGACGTACTACCACTTTAGGAAGCTTCAACATCTGCTATCCAATACCATCTACACCTAACCCGGAGCACACCGACATCGAAACCATAGACTTTCCAACCGAACAATGTCAGGTTATCCGCCCAGGTATGATTTTATTAAGGGGATACCTGACACCCGAAGCACAAATAGCCATCATCAGGAAATGCAGTCAACTAGGAATGGGACCGGGAGGTTTTTACACACCGGAGTACCCAGGGGGAGCAAGGATGAAATTAAAAATGATGAGCTTAGGCAAGGATTGGAATCCGTATGCCAAGAACTACCAAACCACGAGGATGCAAGATGGAGTCTCACCACCGGGAATACCCGAAGAGTTCCATCCAGTTATTACACAAGTCGTGGAAATTGCTCAGCAGTTGGAAGCTGAACCGATTCCAGACATTCAAGCAGACATTTGCATTGTGAACTTCTACGAGAAGGATGGGCGACTTGGACTACACCAGGATAAGGACGAGACAACGGAGTCTCTCGAAAGAGGGATACCCGTAGTGTCTTGGTCCATTGGGGATGATGCAGAGTTTTTATACGGCGAGCAGAAGCGTGCGGACCGTGCGCATAAGTTGGTACTTAAGTCTGGAGATGTATTAGTTGTGGAAGGAGAATCAAGAATGTTATACCATGGGATTAAGAGAATCAAGCTGAACACAGCACCGTCAGCAGTAATTAATGCGACACATATGAGACCTGGGAGATTAAACCTAACCTTTAGACAGTATTATCCATATAATGTTAGAATGAGATGAGGAATGAGATGTAAGACTTAAGCACATGTTGTAAACAGGATGGTTATGAATAAAATAACAGCGTTGTTCATTTAAATTGTTACGACTCTTGTTATACCATCAATACTCATGAAGCTTGTGAATACAATTAGGTCATGGACTCGGTACGGAAGGTGCGTTAAGCATACTTACAGAGGCACAGGCCGACGCCAGCGACACTATCCTCACCGGCACCTTTCCGATTAATGGGATTGCGGCATCAGTTCTCTTCGACTCAGGGGCCTCGCATACCTTTGTCTTGGCATCTTTCGCGAGCAGGTTGGGGCTAGACGCTGATGAGCTACCCGACTTCACGGTTACGCTCCCGTCTAAGGAGAAGGTTCGTTGCACTCGCTACTACCGAGGAGCCATTGTCAGGATTAAGGGGGAAGACTTTCCAGTCAGTTTTATTGAGTTTAGTGAGTTCGGATTTGATGTTATCTTCGGGATGAACTGGTTGGAGCGGCACAAGGGTCGTATCCTCTGCGCCGAGCATAGACTGCTGCTCAGGAGTCCGTCTGGGGTAACAATATCATACCGCCAGAGGCCCAGAGAGCCTTCGACTAAGATCCTCACCGCCATGGCAATGTATAAGGAATTGAGGAGAAAAGAAGAGGTGTACCTCTGCTATGTACAGGACATAGAGAGAGACCCCGAGTTCGACCCCGACTTACCGGTAGTGTCGGAGTTCCCTGACCTATTTCCACGGGAACTGCCCGGCATGCCACCCACTCGGGAGGTAGAGTTCACCATCGAGCTGCTACCTGGAACCGGACCGATAGCCAAGGCACCATACCGCATGGCTCCGGCAGAAACGAATGAATTGAAAGAACAGTTGAAAGATTTGTTTGATAAGGGATTTATAAGACCAAGTGTGTCACCATGGGGAGTGCCAGTCCTCTTCGTGAAGAAGAAGGATTGTAGTCTCCACCTCTGCATCGACTACAGAGAGCTAAATGCAGTGACAGTGAAGAATAAGTATCCACTACCCCGCATTGACGATCTGTTCGATCAGTTGAAGGGAGCATCTGTGTTTTCCAAGATTGATCTCAGATCGGGGTATCATCAGATAGCCATTAAGGAGGGAGACATTGAGAAGACGGCATTCCGGACACGTTACGGCCACTACAAGTTTACAGTGATGCTGTTTGGTTTGTCGAACGCACCGGTAAAGTTTATGGATCTGATGAACCGCTTGTTCCGGGAGCAGCTGGACAAGTCGGTTTTGGTATTCATCAACGACATATTGATATATTCAAGATCTAAGGTTGAACATGAGGAACATCTGAGGAAGGTATTAGAGATACTGAGGGAGAACCAGCTATATGCTAAGTTCTCCAAATGTGAGTTTTGGCTTGACCAGGTCTCTTTCCTAGGTCATGTCATCTCAGATGCTGGAATCTCAGTGGATCCAGCAAAGATTGATGTCGTACGTACTTGGCCAAGGCCGAAGACTGTTACCGACATCCGGAGCTTTCTCGGTCTGGTAGGTTACTACAGGAGGTTTGTTAGGGATTTCAGCAAGGTCGTGAAACCGATGACCAGTCTGATGAAGAAAGATGTACCGTTCTTATGGACGGCTGACTGTGAGAGATCATTCCAGAGTTTGAAAGACTCACTGACCACTGCACCGGTTCTGACCATTCCAGATGGTACAGAGGGCTTTGAGGTTTACTATGATGCATCCGGCAGAGGGCTGGGTTGCGTGCTCATGCAACATGGCAAGGTGGTGGCATATGCCTCGCACCAGTTGAAGAAACATGAGGAGAACTACCCCACACATGATTTAGAGCTGGGAGCTGTAGTCTTCGCTTTGAAGATATGGCGCCACTACTTATACGGGGTTAGTGTGACGATCTACACCGATCATAAGAGCTTAAGATACATATTTACTCAGAAGGAGTTGAATCTCAGACAGAGGACATGGTTACAATTCTTGAAAGACTATGACATTAACCTCCAATACAAAGAGGGGAAGGCTAATGTTGTAGCGGACGCCCTGAGCCGTCGAGCAAACTCACTCCATTCGCTAGTTTCTTTCTCCAGCTTGGTTGATGAGGTGCGAGAGGCTTAGAGGACAGATGAGTACATGAGGGAGGTCAAACAAAAGCTGACATATGGTACCTTTGAGAGTCAGAAATATGACTTCAGACTTCACGACGATGATCTAATCAGACTTAAGGGCCGGTTATGCATACCACGGGGCAACACGGATCTGAAAGACCGTATACTTAGGGAATCACACTGTTCTTCAGTTTCCATCCATCCGGGAGCCTCTAAAATGTATAAAGACATGAAGAGATACTTCTGGTGGTCGGGCATGAAGACAGATGTTACCGAGTTCATCTTGAGGTGTCTCACATGCCAGAAGGTAAAATTCGAGCACCGACGACCAGGCGGAATGGTACAGTCGATGCCAGTTCCGAAGTGGAAGTTCCATGATATCTCCATGGACTTTGTAGTTGGACTTCCACCTGCGAGGGGAGGTCTCAACATGATATGGGTGGTGGTGGATCGCCTTACCAAAGTAGCCCGATTCATACCGATGAAGGATACTTGGAAGGTCACCAAATTAGCCGAGTTGTTTGAGAAAGAAATCATGAGACATCACGGGATACCGAAGACCATAGTGTCAGATAAGATACCAGATTCCTTTCGAGGTACTGGAGAGCTAGAGAGCGTTGGGTACAGAACTGAAGTTGAGTACCGCGTTCCATCCTCAGACAGATGGTCAGACTGAGCGTACTATTCAGACACTCGAGGACATGCTGAGAGCATGTGCCTTAGACTTCCAGGGCAATTGGATTGACAGACTACATCTGAACGAGTTTTCATACAACAACAGCTATCACACTTCGATCAAGATGGCACCTTTTCAAGCGTTGTACGGTAGACCATGTCGTACACCGCTCTGCTGAGATGAGTCGAGTGAGACGGTCATTATAGGACCATAGTACTTAGAGCAAGTTAAGGCTGAAGTTCAGCAAATCAGGGAGAACATGAAAGCTGCTTAAGATAGGCAGAAGTCGTATGCTGATGTTCGACGACGGGACCTGGAGTTCGCAGTAGGCGACCAGGTATTTCTGCGATTTTCACCGATGAGGGTGTATATTCAGGTTTGGGGCAGAAGGCAAATTAAGCCCGAAGTTTGTTGGTCCTTATGAGATTACGGAGCGGGTGGGCCGGCTGCTTACAGGTTGAATTTACCTGCTGAACTGGGTAAGTGGATGATGTTTTCCATGTCTCACAGCTAAAGAAATACATGCACACCCCTCCCCTGTGTTAGAACCTGAGAGGTTGACATTAGAACCAAATATGAGATCCGTGGAGACTCCTCATAGAATCTTGGACAGTAAGACTAGGGACACTCGCCACAAGTTGTTGCGACTGGTGAAGGTTCTCTGGTTCAAACCAGGATGTCGAGAGGGCCACATGGGAATTAGAGGATAAGAATAAGGGCGAAGTACCCTTCTTTGTTTACTGACAGATCGTCAGTATAGGGTACGGGGCGTACCCCTTTTTAAGGGGGTAGAGCTTCCTCGCTTTTGAGTTAGGAAACGAACTTGTTGTCGTTTGTTTGGTTGTTTAAGATGTGAATTTGTGTAAGTTGGGCTACACTTTGGTGATAATTTGAGTTATGGTATAATACTTATGTATTGTATTTGTGATTGACCTTCGATCTTGAGATGTGTGAATGTGAATATAAGATGTGGTGTTAAGATTAAGGGAATTGAGTACCGTGAATGGTTAAACTCTATGTTGAACTTTGGGGACAAAGTTCTTTTAAGGGGGTAGATTGAAATACCCCACACTTAGATTGGTGTTTAAATGATAACTAATTTATAAGGAGGATAAATAATGCCTTAGAAACATTAAGAACATTCCTAATTCAAAAAGAAATAAGGAAACACCAAAAGAGCAGTTTAAGTGAAAACATGCTCTAAGCTGGAGAGACTTGGGTGAGCACCCGAATATTGTTCTTAGACCTTATTAATATCCTAATGGTCATTTTAAACCAATTACCAAAGAAAACCAAGCTTTGAAAACAGTTAAAACACAAAATGTGCCTTAAGGAGTCTTAAGCACATTTTGGAAAAATTGTCTTGTAAATGGGTTTTTGAGTGGATAAATGTCCATCATTACTCTTTAATCGACATGTGTACTAATTAGTATCACATTAGGAAGTCTAAATCAATGGGAAATCAAAATTTCACAAATATGTGCACTAATTTGTGAATAGTAACCAAATATGCCTAGTTTAGTCTTAAAGCAATTAAGTCTAATTAATTGGTCAAACAAGACCATGACCAGCATAATTAATAAAGCGGGCCGGTTTTCTAAGGGTGTGAGTCACCAAAAGTATCCAAGTAAATTTAGAAGAAAAGAGAAAAGCAAGTTAGTACTATTTGCTTTTAAGCAAATCAAATATCTATATGCAATCTCTCTCCTCCTTTCTTCATTCTTCACCATCTTCATCGATTTCTCTTGCTCTCTTTCTTCTCTCTGTGTAAGAAGCAACCTCCATGCTAGCTCAACTTCCTTTTGCCCACATCTTGCTCATTTAAGCTCCAAAATCAAAACTAAGCACATATATCTCTTAGTTAGCTCAAGCTCTTCCTTTCTATCTTTTCAAAACTTCAAGAGCCTCATTTTGGAGCCAAGGAAAATTGCCATAAGAGGAGGAAACTCAAGCTTGGAGACTCCATTAGCTTCTCCATTCTCTTAGGTAAAGAAAATGTAAGAAAATCTAGGTTTCCATCATGTTCTCTCCATGTCCGAAAATTACCACTCATGGGGTTCCATTTCTATGCCTTGTTCTAGCTTGTTTCCTACTCTTCAAAGGATAAAGGAGGTCCTTCTTGCTTCATATCCAAGCTTGTCTTGAGAACCAAGGTAAAACAATCACCTTAATACTTAAAGCACATTTTTAACCTAGGGTTTGTTCCTTAGGTTAATGTATTATCTAGTACTCATTGGAGTCATTGGATATTGGTTAGAACATTGGCAAGGAGATTTAGGTGGTGACCGAGATTGAGCAAGGAAAAACCTAAGGAGGAAAGTTTGTGAGCTTGTAAAAGAACAAGGTAATTACTTACCGTGAGGGTGTTTTATTGTTTAAGGGAATGGGATTTAGATATGTGATGAGCTTAGTGTAGAGTTTACATTGGGAAAAAGGGGTTATAAAACCTAGGAGAAAGAACAATGACTATACTTGTGAACTTTTGAATAAGGAGCAAATGAGAAAAAGGAGATAGTTTAAGAATATCAAGGTGAATTACAAGAAGCATTTTATTTCAATGGGAGCGTTGTTATGTGTATTCGGAGGTTAAAGGCAAATATATGTGGAAATTCAGTGGTTAAGATTATTGTCATTTAAGGGCCTAAGTGCCAAGCATTTAAGTATAAACACTATGTAATGATGTGGTGTAGTTTTTGGTGTAAATTGTGTGTTAAGGTGTTGTGATGAGAATTTGAGTGATATTGGTTGTTTGATGGTGAAAAGCGAGTGCTTGGGCAACAATATACTAGAGAACCCATGGCAAAATTTAGTGAAGCACTTGAGTGTTTAAGATGTCTAAGGATATTTCATGACTAAGGAAGTACTAGGATTCTAGAGGTTGTCTTGATGAAAAGGGTGAGATTAAGGTGTTTAAATGACTTATAATGACTTAGTCATCACTATGAAGGATTTAGGAATCAAAAGAATGTACTTGGGTATTTAGGACTTGGGCAAATGCTGGTAAACAACTAGGAAGGAAATAATGTGTTGATGGATGGAAGCATAAGCTTGTGAAGGAACCTTAAGTAATGCATAAAAGAAGTTAGGAAACTTTAGTAAGTTCGATGTGAATGAGTGTAAAACTTTGAGATGATTTAGGTAGAAACAAGATTTTAGAATTAAGGAAGGCTTGGAAAATGTAATAGGGATTGAAAATGGTGTATATGGCGTGGTCAAGTTCTTAAGGAGGGAACCTTGGTTAGTAGAAGTTCTAGGTGAAAGGTATGTTGATAATGTAGCAAAGAAATAAGTGTTAAGTGTTGGTAGTTTTGGTAAGAATTGAGTAACGGATTGGAATGATCTTTGGAGGTTGTTTTAATGAGTTTAGAGGATGATTTAAGGTGAGTTTAAGGGTCTAAATGATGTTAGAACACATTAGGAGGCTTGAGGAAAAAGTTGGAGAGGATTGCACAATTTAGGGCGTTTTCTTGGACTGGTCCGACCCAGTTGGTTTGATCGGACATGGGTCGGACGTCCTCTGTTAAGTCACCCGTATTGTTCTGGAGTGGTCCGACCCAGAGGACTTGGGTCGGACATGGGTCGGACGGGTGTGTCTTAGAAGACGGGAAAGTTTTCTGGAAAGGTCCGAACCAGGGGGCTTGGGTCGGATGTGGGTCGGACGAAGTAGAATTTTCAATCCGAGAGTTGCTGGAATGGGCCGACCCATTTAGTTGGGTCGGACGTGGGTCGGACGACCCTTAACACTTAAAAAAAAGAAATTTTGAATTCTAAGGATGATAATTAATAATAAGTTATGCCATTGGTAGGGTAGTAATGATTAGGACCCTAAGAACCTAAGGGATTAAGTTAGTTAAGTAAAAACCTTAATGATAAAGTTAAGTTTATATAGGTTAAGTGGCAAGGATTTAAGAGGGTATCGAATGGGAATTTTTAGGGACTAAGTGAGTTAAGTTAGGTGCAAATAACTAATGGCCTACAAATGAATCATGTATAGGGTTTGTGAATTGGGACCCCGGAGAAGGTTAAACAAACGACAGACGACGGTGAACGGTACAATCTCTTTCTTGTTACCTGCTTGCTAACGAGGTGTCCCTCGGCTTGTGTGCTATCTATTTAATTGCTATGACTAACAAGATAAAGCATGCAACCGTTTATATTTGTTCTCGTTGCGAATGTGTGTTTTCCTTTCACTAACCCACGAGACTTGAGGTTGTTACTAACTAAGTTTAGTACTTACTGAGTTAAGAATAGAGTTAAGTATTGGTGAATGTTGTTTAATACCCGATAAGGCTTAACTAACACATGGTGGGTAAGATTTTTACTAACTGGAACTTGAGTAAGGAAACCCGGGACTGACTCTGGCCATGCATGCTAAGGAAAGGGGGACGGTATCTGAATCAGATCCGCCCTCCGCTTAAGGACTTGTCTTCGGACTTGTTGCCTAGGGCCGTTTTTCCGGCTCAGCTATGCTGGACTCCCGTCCAAGGTAGGTGGCATTAAGATGGTCGGTAGGATCACCTAAATCCTAGTTTTGAGATTAAGCTACAACCATTCCCTTCTAGGAACAGTTTGTATACTGAGATTAAGTTAAGGTTAAGATTGAGGTAAGATAAGGAACTGAGGTTAAGGAAGTCAGGACTAAGGAGGGGGTTACTAACCCGCTTGATAAGGGAACGCTGTGTCGTTCAATGTGTGTGAACTATGTATGTTCATCTGTGGATTGTTGTTTATTGCACTTCATATCATGCTTGTGTACTTATCAATTTCCATGCTATCGGCAATTAGTCGTCGTAAGCCCCGTTAGCTTGGGGGCCATGAGAGGGAGTACCAGCATTCGTGCTGACCCCCTTTGGGGGCTGTTTTTACACTTGCAGGTAAGAGGCCAATGAAGTCGCACCACGAGAGTAGGAGCGGTTAGACTTAGGATGGGTTGTTTATTTTGAGTACGGTTGCGCTTGTGCTCCCGTCCGTTTATATTGAAACTAATGTAAGTTTGTGGCTATGATTTAGATACTTAAACTCGGTTGGTTGGTGGTATTTTGGGTGGTGATGTTTTGGTCGGTTTGTTTACCTTGGATAAGTGTTTGTAATATTATAAGGCCGGTATGTTCTAACGATCAGACCGTGGCAAGGTCCAGGTGTTTGTTATTTCCGCTGCGACGAATTCGATTAAGTGTTAAGTTTTGCGATAACCACGATTGGCTTTGGACGGGGTTTACAATATTAAATAAGTGAGTTACATGTAGTACGTCTACCGATTTCTGTGCTACAATTACAAATTTATATTAAATTTTAAAAACAATTTTGTTAAGATGTAAATAAAGAAACTACTAACAAATATATAGATTAATATATACATAATTTATTAATAAGGAAAACAGCAGAGTTTAATTACAATAATATTTGTAAACATTTATATTAATGCCTATACAAATAACTTCAATATTATCAACAACAGTTCTGTAACACATGACATGGTGCTCCTCCTACATCGGTTGGAGAGGAGAATGAAGTGTGCCTTATAAGTGCATGGATACCTCTTCCTTGTGTGACGCATTTAGGGGCTAGGAAACCCCAAGAACAAATCCGTGCGGCCTGGGTGCCAAAGCGGACAATATCACACATGTGGGCTGATTAGGCTGGGCTGTCACAGATGGTATCAGAGCCAGACCCAGGTTGTGTGTCCAGTGAGCCCGTGAGGGCACTGGGCTCCCTAAAGGGGGTAGAGTGTAACACCTGGCATGGTGTTCCTCCACACCGGTTGGAGAGGAGAACGAAGTGTGCCTTATAGGTGCATGGATACTTCTTCCTTTTGACGCGTTTTGGGCTAGGAAACCCCAAGAACAAATATGTGCGGCCTGGGTGCCAAAGCGGACAATATCACACATGTGGGCTGATTACACTGGGCTGTCAAAATGGATAACAACAATTGTAACTATACATGGTTTTAAAGCACTGGGATACTTGTTTACATTTGAATAAAAGGAAAATATAATATTAATTAGTGAACTTTATTAATGTTTACATCATACAAATAATATAACAATTTAGTTGTTTAAAAATGGTCAATATATTACTATATGTACTATTATTAAATATTCAGATTTTATACCTTATTTTTAATAAAATGTATCCTGTTACCATTACCATTGGTAACAATTTGTAAAAACTACTACTCAATGACATTTTTATAAAAACTATAATTTTGCAACCCTAACTTGTAAACAATAATTTACACGTTACTCATTCTCTTCATTATGGTAATTTTGCAAAATTACGGTATTCATTCTCTTTGCAGCATAAACTGTTGACTCTTTTGTGCTGGCATATCTGTGACTGTTTTGAAAACTGTTGTTGGCAGTGCGTAGAGATGTCACCCTCAAAAAGTGCCACGTATATGCCACAAGCTGCTGCCTCCGAACAAAACCTAAAAGATTGTGGATGCATAAAATTAAAGGACTACAATAATGTTTTCATGAGTAGAAACAATGTTGATCGTAATCTTTTTCCTTCACTATGATGTTTGTCCCATTATATTTTTATTGTAAGGTTTTAATTAGACAATCAATGATACACATCCTCTTAAACTTATATCCAATGTGGAGTTCAATGGAAATTATCTTTAACTGATTATTTTAACTATTTAAATTAATGTAAAGTTATAATCTCATATAAAGCCATATAATACGCTCATAGAATGCATCATCTCTCAAATACAATTTCTTACTATTTATAACATATCAAACTATAAAACAAATGAGCTAATAAAAACATACCAGATTTTAGGATGACCTATCATCATTGGGGGATTTGGTGAAAGACACCAGATCTCTGTCGCGCGACGGATATCTCTCTTTTTTCTTGTAGTGGCGAAATGACACTGCTTTATTTGTATAGTTTTTCTGGGTACAATATCTTAAAAATATAATTATTCATAATCAATATAAAATAAGTCATAATTTATAAAAGACTTTTATTTGAGTATATAAGTATATATGGCTATTGTATAATAATTCTTTAATCTTATAATATTTGTTGTTTATAAATATATATAAATAATGATCTATATATCATTTCAAAATACATGTCTTAATCAACTAAATACTATATTAAAAAATTACAAATTTAAAAATAAAGAGGTAATATTTATATTTTTTTTCTAAATTTAGAAAGTGACATATGAAGCTTTTATATATATGAAGAAAAAGATGAGTATACACCATGACTTGTATACACTATGACTTGATAAGAATGGTCAAAGGAATTAGATATGTAACATTAGTGTCATCATATTTAAAGTAGTGATGGAAACGATTATAGAATGCTATGTGCATGTTTCTAATCATCAGTGAAAACATTTATAAATCATCATGGATATGTAAAAACCAAGGTTGAATGAATACGTAAAATCGACTGCAACAACTAAGTTTAACATTTTCAAACATTTATAGCCTTCAGGTTTATCAATCAATCAATCAAGCTTTATAAACTGATAAATGATAATAAAAGATATATTTTTGTGCATAATGACTCGATGAAAACGGTCAACGGAAAAGATATATAACAGTCGTGTCATCTTTTTTAAAATAGTGATGAAACGATTATAGAAGGATGTGTATTTGTTTCTAATCATCAGTGGAAACGTTTATAATTTATCGTAAATATATAAAACCAAGGTTAATGAATACGTAAAATTGATAAATGGTAAGAAAATAATCTAATACAGAATGATTCGATAAGAACAACCAGGAAAAAAAATATAAAGTTACTGTCATCTTTTCCACTATGGTGATGGGAGATGATTATAGAAGGTTGTGTAAATGTTTTTAGTTACTAATCAAAATGTTTATATGTAACGCCCCTATTTAACATAAATTCAGCGGATAAAAATACTAAGGCATTTACAGATCATCGGGTTCCAAACACCCGGCACCAAACCTCACCAATTACAACTTAAAGTATTACAACTACTATGGTCTGAACTCGAGAAAACATAATAAGAGCAAAATATAAAACTCTCCACAATTCCTAATTCCCATCCCAATCACTCATACTCTTCGTGGTCACCTGTATAACAATTCGTACCTGCAAGATGAAACCAAGCAGCCCACCCCGGGATGGGTGAGTGAGTTCCCTGAAATGGAATTGGTACAACTCTCCAAAACAAAAGTTTAAAACATAAACTCGTAAAATAAACAACAACTTGAAGTCAAATGCTTTAAACAAAAAAGAAGACAAGGCACATCAAAATCTCCAAGTCAAGGATAGAGATAAATAACAGGAAAGTAAAGTTAGTCAATTAAAAACAAACCACACCATAAGTTAGTGAACATCCATTGCTCGTGTTCGATTCAGTTCCAATTAGGAGTTGAAAGACCTAAGTAGTCACAAGGACTAAGAATGAAATACCCAAACCTAATTATGCTAAGTAAACATCAAGTTATGATGTAATAAGGCTAATACATGCCTTAGAAACATTGGAAGACAATTTAAACCAAGGAAACACAAGAAAACGCCATAAGGGCAATTTAAGCAAAAATGTGCTCTAAGCTTCGAGTAACTTTGATTAGCACCCAAATATCATTCTAAGACCTTATTAACATGCTAATGGACATTTTAAAATCAATTACCAAAGAAACCAAGCTCCAAAACAAGCTTAAACATAAATTGTGCTTTAAGGACTCTTAAAGCACATTTTTGAAAAGTTGCCTTAAAAATGGGTTTTGAGTGGCTAAATTCCTATGATTACATCTTAATCAACAATTGTACTAATTAGTATCACATTAGGAAGCCAAATCAATGAGAAACCAAATTTTCACAAATTTGTGCACGAATTATGAATAGTACCCAAATAGTACCCAAAATAAGTCAAATGACTTCTTAAGTGGTCAATGGTCAAAAAACACCTAAATATCCAAGTAAATGAGAGGGGGGACAGTTTTAAGGTTATGAGTAACCATAGGCTTCAACAAAATAAGAAAAGAAGAGGAAATAAAGTGGAAAAAGATTATTTACCTTTAAAAGCTAAATATCTTCTTATACCTTCTCTCTCTCTCCTCTCTTCTTGTGAATTGTGACTAAGGAGCCAATGGGAATTATTGGTAAGATAAGATTAAGATGAATTATGAGAACACTTATATGGCTATGGGAGCATTATTGTGTGTATTTGCAGGTTGAAAGCTTTATATGTGGGAAATTCAGTGTTTAAGTTTAAGTCATTTAAGGGCCTAAGAGCCATGTCATTTAAGAGCCTTAGTTCTATACGATTTAATATTATTGCACTATATTGAGTTTGTTGTGAATGAGTAGATTTGGGTGAGAAAATATGATGAGAACGGATTTGGTGTGTGTAAGATGATTGAATGAGAAAAACAATGCATATGGGCATGATAATATACTAGAGGAGCTATGGCAAAATTTGAGTAGAAAACAAAGTGTTTAAGGTGGTGGTTGTGAATTAATATGACCTAGGATTTACTAGGAATCATTAAAAGGAATTTGAGTGGAAATGAGTTAACAAAGGTGTTTTTAAGGATTAGAATGGCCTGGAGTTGTCTAGAAGGAATTAGAGGTTAGGTGGGTGTATTAACCACACCAAAATCATGGTATGAGGAATGTTAAGACTTGAGCAAAAACCTGGAGGAAATGGTGTATAATGTTTTAAGATGATTTAGGTATGGACTAGAGAATATAACCATGAGAATTTTGGGTATCTTGTGTAAGTGGTGAGGATGCTATTAGTGGATTAAAGGTTATAGTTGGATGGTATTGAGTGGACTTGGGTGATGGAAGTGAAAATTGTAGGAGAATGTTGTAAACTGTCATGGAATATGACTAGGAATGTATAAGGGTGTTTTAACCATGGGAATGGTGAGTAAATTGAGAAAAGGAGACGGAGATGTCTCAAAGAGGATGTAGCATGGTCAAGGTGAATGAAGAACAATGTTAAGGTGCTAAGAGGATGGAAATAAATGTATAAGTATGTTCAAGAGTTTAAGAGTGAGGAGTAACAAATGGAAAGGAGAGAGATTTGTGCATGGAGATGCAACATAACCTTGGAAAGTTTTAGCAAAGGAAAGATGGATGAATAATGATGTTTGAGGAGTAGTTAATTTGGTTGAAAGAAAACACTTTGGCTAGTTGGAGTTTTAGACAAAATTTACATGTTGGAAGTGTAAGGAATTAAGTTATAAAGTGTTAAGAGTTTAGTAAGAACTTGAATAATGATCAAGGAATTTGGAGGTGAGTTGATCCATGAGTTAGGAAGATTTTAAGTGCTAAAATGGTGTTAGGACATGCGTGAATACATGGGGAAAGATTAGAATAAGATTGGACAAAAAAAACAAGGTTGGAAAGGTGTTCAAAACTGTAAAATTTGACAGTTTAAAGTGTGGTCCTGGACTTGGTCCTTGGATACAGTCCGGACCAGCACTAAAAACATGCCGAAAATCCAAGTTTAGATTGGTCTGGGACCTAGTTCTTGTAATAAGTCCCGGACCAGCACAAAAAAACTACCGAGAATACCTTCTAGAAGTGGTCCGGGACCTAGGTTAAGTAACAAGTCCCAGACCACCCATAAATAAATCCCGAGAGTAAGGCCAGTTATTGTTCCGGGACTACAAACCTGGACCATGTCCCGGACCAGCCATTTTTACAAAGGAAGTGTGCTTTTTAGATGGTAAATGAAGGGGGCTTGTTGGGTAATGTTATTATATGGTTGTTAAGAGTTGTATGGTGGAATTTTATGGCCATTGGAGGTGTGAACAAGTGTGAGGTGAAATGGGTAGTAATAAAATAAGTGGTTAAGCTTGAACTAGAATGGTTTAGTGGTATTTAGTTGGAGATCATTAGTGATGATATGAGTTAGGTTAATTAAAAGAAATTAACCACCCGATTCGATCAATGTTTTAGGGTTTGAGAATTTGGACTCCGGAGGAGAGTAAGCAACCGAATGACCAACGGTGAATGGTATGGTTTTCTTGTAGCCTGCTTGCTAATGAGGTGTCCCTCGGCTTGTGTGCTATATGTTTATGTGTGGCGACTAACAAGATAAATCATGCAATCGGACTATTATGTTTGTTGTGTGATGCGATGCACTAACACAACTTACCTTGAGAACTTACTAACTAATGTTTAGTAAACAATGGTGTGAGATTAAGGAACACTCCCTAGCATTGTTTATTAGTAACCGAAAGAGGCTACTAACAAACATTGACTTTGAGGCTTCCACTAACTAGAACATGGGAGTGAGGAATCCGGATCGTTCTGGCACATGTGTATTAGGGGAGGTCGGTATCCTTATCAGGTCCCGAATTCCAAATATGACTTGTCTTCGGACTTGTCGCCTAGAGTCGACATAAAGACTTGGTCACCTCGATTTTGTTCGAGGTGGGAGGCATTACTGAGGAGGTGTGGTGGGATCTACCTAAATCCCAACTAATTCTAACAAATATGTTTATGTAAACCAACGGAGGTGATTATTCATTGGTTAGGGTTACGTGACCCGACAAGACAAAAAATGAATTAAGGAACAACCATTCTAATTAAAGAACGATTGAATTAATTAAGTTAAGAACTGAGATAAAGATTTGAGACAAGGTTTGAGGTAAAGTACAACCAATTCTAATTAAAGAAAGGTTGGAACATTGAGACTGAGGTAAGGATTAAGACTGAGATAAGATAAGAATGGACTAAGATTAAGAGGTATAATATTTGAGGAGTTAAAAGACTAACTCACTTACTAAGGGAATGCTTTTATGTCGTTCATTATGTTTGAACTTTGATTGTTCATATGTGGCTTGTTGTTTATTGCACTTTTTTATTTATATTGTGCATCTAATCAATCTCCAAGCTATCAACAATTAGTCGTCGTAGCCCCGTTAGCTTGGGGGCTATAAGAGAATCGTACCAGTAAAGGTGCTGACCCCCTCGGGGGCTAGTGTTTATATTTTGCAGGTGAATGTAAGAAGGCGACCATCCTGAGAGTAAGATGGGTAGACGTATTACGGGTTTAAGTGTGACCTACGAGTTGTGCATGTACTCTCGTATGGTAATTTGTGTTAGTAAGTTGTATAGGATGTAAGGAGTTTGTAAGAGTGTTATGTAATTGGTTAAGGCTGTAAGTACTAATGTTCGGTATATTCAGGTCCATCAGACTGTAGCAAGATCTTGGAGATTTAGTATGCCTAGTTGGTCACGTGGGTGACTAACGGCGGTAACACCAAATGTTGTAAGAAATCTGCTGCAAAGTTAATATAAGTGAATGAAGGTTTATGAGTTAAGTGTGGCTTTATGAGTTAGGGTGTTACAAAAAGTGGTATCAGAGCGTAGTTACGCTCTGATGACAGGAATTACCGAACTTAGGAGAATACTGAGGTTGAGTTTGAGTTATGGGTTAAGGGTTGAGAGATAGAGCGAGAGGTGCGATAGTTAGGACTTCCCGGTGTTTACCAAATATCCATAGTACCTAAACCTGCCCTCCACATCCCTTGCTTGAACTATGGGGAACAAACGCCAGAGAGAAGAAAGCCTTCTCTTACTCGGGATAAACCTGATCGGGTAGTTAGTTAACAGTAAGCAATATGAGGAACAGCTTGTTGTACAACAGTTTATGAGAACTTGAAGGTTTTAATTGGAGCGCAACGTGGAAATAGGCGCTACCAACGGAATTCTACCAGTAAGAGAACGGAAATTACGGCAATATGGGGCGAGATGCTACGCAGTCGAAACAACCCGCTATACGAATGATAAAAAAAGCACTACGAGTGCAATGGATAGGAAAAGATAAGCGACATGAGTACCGGACAGTGGTCTGAATGAGCATAACAGTGGGATAATACAGAGCATGAGGGTTAGATTACTGGAATGCCCAGTTAGAAACAGGAACTCCAAACCTCATACAATGAGGAAGGTTACAAACCCGGCCGACATAGCGAAGACGATGGTAAAAACTCATACAAATTGTATACCGAATTAGGACTACAATGTAGTGCCTGAAGGAGAATCATTACTTAGTAACCACGACAAAATGTGTGGAGATGGGAGCGAGGATTAAGACATAAGTAAGTAACGAGGGTTTCCCTCAGAAAGAGGAACACCCTGACAAATGACAATACTGTCAAACCAACCAGGAAACTGCCAGATAGTTATCCAAAACAAGAGAACATCTAAGGAGTCCCGAGGACTACCAATTACATGAAAATTAGGTGGAAGTACCACTACCGACGTGCACGGTACCGGTAGCCCATCTGCATGGCGCACTTGCCATAGCAAGTGCTACCACGGTTAAGCTACACAGAAAGCCATCATGGCGAGATAGTAGAACACTACAGTCGTAATATACACTAATCTACCGGATTGAAAATCCATAAGAACGGGAGAATGAGACATTGGAAACGCCTGACGGCCTGACGGCCTGACGGCCTGACCATGAAAAGATGAGTCGACCCACCAGTCAGCAGGGAACTAAACTTGGACGGAATACTAAATGATATAAAATTTTAGCAACAGTACACCTACTACAACAACAATGAACAGTATGGGTAAGAACACCAATCCCGAACCTCTAAGAGAGGAACCTAAAGATCACTCAGTAATCCGGGCAAAAACACTATGTAAGCAATAACATACAAGGAATGTATTACAAGATACAATGGAGACTGTTGACACAACGTCTTCCAACTGGAACGGGATAAGACTCCCAAAATGACCTTTAGATTACCAGTAACAAACATTCTTCAATGAAGATGCGGGTAAACCAATGAATCTAAGTAGTGACCTACTAAGGATTAAAGATATACAATCCCGACAGAGGGAAGCTCAGAGGACCATACCATAGAGTTAGCATAGTCAAGCAGAACGAAACTCATAAATGACGGTTTATATTGTTTACCTACCTCGTTAACACCCGGGTATGACTAACCACGGTCAGGTGGCGTAGTCAACAACTGTTGAACGAATCATTGAGATGGAAACGCATGATAACCAGGATGATGTCCAACTTAGACACCGTAAGGCAGACGCCAAATACGAACCTAACCTTGAGTGCTAAAAGACATAAGTCAATTAACACGACAGAATTGTTAATAGACACTGGTTAACGCCAGATCACCTGAACGAACTTCCATAGCGGGAAGCAGGATGCAGCAACTTACCATGAAACCCGTACTACATTTAACATGTAACCTAATGGTTGAGAGAATTCAAGGAGCTAGAATCTTATGAGGATAACCTACAGATGAGTAATAGTACAAGGAGTGAACCGAGCACCGGCTCTCACCCAATGACATTAAGCACTAAGAGCCTACGAGCCAAGGATGTTAACCACATCAGAGCCCGAGGCGCAGTAAGTTGTAAGAGAGCTTTTTTAAGCCATGAAGGAACTACAATTCGTAGATATGAACGGTTACAAAACTATAACTTAAATTGTGGAAATATTGCCAGGAAAGGGCACCGATGAGAATATTGAGATAATACTATTGACAGGGGCGGAGAACAAACCATTCCTTTTAGAGTGGGGATACCTCTCCTTGTTATGGGGCCATGAGTGGGAATAACCCCCTCAAAAAGGCTTTCACTTATTAGAGATAGAATAATTTTTGTTAGAGAATGGAAGCCGTAAACCATGAGATTACCTTAGAACATTCCAGTTACACATAAATAATAAGGAAGGCTGCAGAGACAGAGATACAGGATTTAAGAATCAGTAGTCGTCAGAGATAAATTGTGAGTGCACAGTATGGCACGTCAGGTGACCAACGCTCGAAGAGCTTGTGATTCAACGGATGACTTCTTCAGTACCGTTAAAATTACATGGTAAATAACATCATAAGGGATGGAAGAACATGAGAGAGACTGACCTACATACGAAAACGAAATTGAAGCGAAACACCTTCATATTAAGAGATAACAAAAATTACAACATTGTACGGCAACCGCCATACACCGAAATTAAAGAACTCCCAGTGTGTTTACACCAAGAAGGGATTGAATATAAGATAAGACATTAAAATAAATTGATTGAGAGTTGTACCATCAATAGAAACAGAATAAAGGCGAGCTAGCATGGTAGCAGAAGCCGTAGAACAATACCTATATAAGTGGATTAAGTCATGGTGCACAGTAAAGCCACCATTATGTATAAGCCGTCAAATACTGACACCGAGGCAATTAGATTTATGAGCTAAGACCGACATAATTAAGGAAATAAGATGGTAGACGAACTGAGCATTAACGCTAGTAATTTAGACCAGGTGATGAAAGATTCACAAGAAGCACGCTGTCCATTCCTTGAGGAACTGGAAGTGCATTCCTAGTAGATCAAAATATGAGAAATAAGATAAGAGGCTCTATGGAAAGAGACCTCAGTTACTAAGAGATCGAGTCAGTACAGAATACAGAAAGGAGCTAGAGCATACCATACCCAAGAACACAATAAATGGATTTCCCTTGAATAAGTTCAAGAAGAACAATAAGTGTTATCATGGAACGATGAAGAGGAGATCGACAATAAAATGCTTCATAATTAGCAATAGCTAACGTGTGACAGACACTACGAGTTACTAAAACGAGACATGGGGCGACTGCACCCCATAGGGGCTTGTAGGCCTGACAGGCTCATTTATGAGTTAGTTAGGTAAGTAGTAATGTATCAGTAAGGTACCTCATGCATGTAGATGAGTGGTGTACGGAACACGGGAAGTAGTCGACTCCGTACCACGGTCACGACGCAAGATCAGACAAGAGCAGCTACCACCACAACAGTAGAAGAGAAGGAATTCAGTTGAACCAACAACACAAAGGAATCAGAGAACAAAAAATTAAGAACTATGAAGTGCGAAGAGCACGGATTGTTAAGTACAAACATTGGACATGTCTTAAGACGTTAGAGATAAAACTGTAAAGCACAATAAGCACTAAACAGTAGTTTCAGATTAAAATGATCCTCAGACCAAAGGTCAGTTGGAAAGAACGATTTAGACACTTGAGAGATCACTAAGAGTATGAACGGTAGATCTCTAGAGAGACTGGATAGACGAGCTACAGCTCATTAAGGCCGTGTATATATATAATATAACACATGTCCAATGGGAGACCTTTAGTTCAAAATGATAAGCATGCAAAAGGAAGATATACAATACTATAAGGGATAAGAAAGCAAACTAAGCCTAAGGTTATCAAAGTCGCGCAGCGAAAGCTAGTATATCGGTACCTTAAAATGTAACACCCCTACCGCTAATACCGTCATTACCGTCCAAACTCCTCATACTTCCATACTCATGCAGCGGATACATACTTACACAACGGTGGGTGACACAACGCCGTTAGCCACCCACGTGACGAACATGCTTACTACTACATACAACATTGGTCTGTTGGACCGGAATATCCGAGTACTACACAGTTACCATACATACTCAAATTACTAACGAAGTACTACAGTGCTCCATTCAATACAACACTCCATAATTACAATACAACAAACCGATTTATTAAGATCCAAATACAAATATAGATACAACAATTCCTTCAAGTTCATACTTACTCACTAAGAGTCTAGCATCTACCCATCCCTCACACTACATACTTACAATTACATAATGGTGTACCCCTTCGTACACTTCTACATCAAAGGCTACAAGCCTTATTCCATTCACTACTATCTACAATTCCTTTCTAGCTATATAAACGTAACCGCCTGTCTCTTACCATGACCTTAGCCGCTTCGATACCTATATAATAAAAACGTTGCCCCAAGGGGCTCGGCTTACGTTGCATATGACTTCCGCATACCCCGCGTACTAGTGAGGGTACGCGGACTACTTAGGTCGAATACATGCGATTCATTTTATTCATACATACATACATACATACATGCTTTCATACATAATACTACAATACTACACAAGGAATACATACATACACTTCAATATATACAAGGAAGACAATACAAGTCAACCAATACACACTTACCTTTACCGAAATATGGTTACACAATACTTGTTAGCTCCTTTTTATCCACCTGGGTTAATCGGGTGGAGATTACGCTTGTACTCAGGGTCAATGACTTAAACCAGCCAAGACTACTACTCATACAATACTTACTTACATACTTACTCAAGTCAAGTCGTAGTGACCTCCGGGCAGGGACTACACCGTCCACCACCAGGCTTTATTGTGGCTCACCAATCTAGGATGCTACCCATTTAAGGGTTTGGTCCATAGAAAGGATTCCGGCCAGGAATCGGATCCAACCTCTTGTGCCTCCTCATCCTCATGTGTGGCCGAAACTATATCGGACTTCTACTCATTCCATTTACTCAATACTTGCGTTAGAAGTAGGTACTTAGGAATTAGTAGAAGTCATCACATCCACACCATACAATAATACATTACTCACATACACATCCATTCCAGGTACAATACGTTACACAAATACACTACAAGGTACATATATACTTCATCCTCTTCCATTCATTTCATGAATTATACAAACTAAATGTTCAAGGCAATATACAAGAACAGATATACAACAAGCACAAGTAAGTGCATTAAACTCCGATTCATGCATTTATCTTATTTAGGTGATCAAATAAGCACACAAATCGGGGTAACCAGGTTAGGATACAGAGTATGAAGAAATCATACCGTTCACCGTTGTACTCGAACCGACTTTCCTTTGGTGTTCACAAATCAAGTCCTATACACACGTATAGGGTTGTATGGTCAATAATCTATTATTGATCCATCTTATCCTTACTTTACTACTTCCCTTACATACTTACTAGTTCTTTACCTACCATACTTGATTATAAAAATCATTCTTTTCTTATTACTTCTCAAACTTGTTTTCTTAATCATATAATTACTTTCTTACCATTGTTGTTCATTAATGGTGTATTACTAAAACCGCATATATATGTACATATCTATATATATATACATACATATGATTACTATATTATTATTATTTTTATTATTTTTTTTTTGTAAGTTAGGGCCGACAGACCAACCGACCGACCAACCTCTTGGGTCGGTCCATTCCAGTAAGTTTTCTGTCCCCCAAACTTACCCGGCTGACCCGACCGACCCATAATCCCCTGGGTCGGTCGAAGTCAGAAACGTCAACCTCAGAAAAATTTCCCTACCGACCCGACCGACCCACGGCCCTGGGTCGGTCCGTTCCAGAAGGTTTTGTTTTAGTCGTTTATGCTCCGACCGACCCATGACCGATCCAACCTCTGGGTCGGTTGGTAGGAGAACTTGCCAACAAAATTGTTTTTCACTTCTTTTTCTTACCCATTTCTTCCCCAATCTTCCTACATGTAATCCCACATATTTAAGCACCTAATTGGTCTCCTAAACATGTCTAAATCCATTACTAACTCATTACTTCTTTCCATACCCATTCACACACATATTTTCTACACTCTTCATTCCAGCACTTACATTATTTTTCCTAGTGTGTTTTGCTACAGATTTTGATTCTTACTTCCTCCATACATGGTTTCCTCTCCTAATGTCATCTCCAAGGCCCACAATGCATTATCTTACTTCCTCAAGTTAACCCTCATTTTACTAAATTTTGCACACTAGTTCTTTCTCGCTTTTCCAATGCATTTCAACACTCTTTGCTACATATTTTACACTCTTTATTCTCATACTACAACTATTACTCCATGGTTACTAGACATCCTTACTCAATCCAATACACACCTTGGTTTTCCCATTCACCAAGTCATCCCTAAATGTACATTTCCTACTAAATTTTGACATAGTTCACCTACAATCCTAACTTCTCCGCATACATACTTTATCATCAAATCCATTCCTAAACTAGCCACACCCACTCAAGGGTCCTACCATCAATCAAAACAATATCTCAATACTTCAATACTCCATCAACTACAATACCAATACACATACACAATTATTTGGCTCTAAGGCCTACAATCCATATACTTAGCTCACAAATACTCAAACTTCCATAACTACAATACTAATACAATATCTTGGGTTCTTTAATTAGTTCACCCATTCCCATTACTCTAATGCATTAAAATTTAGCATTAAGAATGAGCTCTTACCTTAAGCTCATATTTCCTTCTTTCCTTTCCAATTCTCCTCCTTTCTCTTTCTTGCACAAAATCGGTCATGTGGGGGATGGAGTTGCCAAACTCCATTCCCATCACCCAATGAACACAAAAGCAAGTGTAATTAAATTACTAACCCTTAGATTAACACTAGTTCATAGAAATGTTTAGAACACTAATTCTAGGGTTTACCGTTTGAGCTTTTAAGAGGGGTTTTAGCCCTTGGTTCAAGAAGGTGATTCCACCACCATTGGAGGGTTGGAATGATGCCCAAAAGAGAGAGAAAATAGAGCATTACTGATAAGTGTCCAAATGAGCATGTTTTATGGGTGTATTTCATATATTATATTAGCACTTTTCTTGCTCATTTCTCACTTATCGTATGTTTTTCCTCTAGTTTATGTTTTATTGATTATCTCACAAATTTATTGGTTAAACAGAGGAAAACCAAGCTAGGAGCAAAGTAGACGAAGAGACGAATGCATGGGTGCAAACAAATCTTAAAACGGGGTTGAAACGAAAATTTTAGGAGCAAATCAATTCTCGTCCGAACCAAGGAGGTCCAGACGGTGATTCGGACAGTGTAAATGGGCGTCCGTGCTCCGTCCGATCAAAAAAGGCCGGACAGATCAAAGGTTGAAACGCGTTTGTGGCGTGTCCGGGTGAATTTGGCCGGACAAGAATGAAGAGAGTTGCGTCCGTGGATTTAAGGCGGACAGAGGGCGGACGGGACAGACACGTCCGTGGATTTAAGGCCAGACGTAAGCAAGGAAGCGATGTGTCCGTGGCCTGTCCGAGGATTTTTGGCCGGACAACACTGAGACGTCCGCACATATATGGCCGGACACAAACGCGGACGCCTCTAAAAATGCACCCAGATCCCGATTTTAACGCGACAGAATTGGGTGCTGTTTATCTTCTTCGTTGCGGCGCATGCAACTTATCCATCTACCCGAGCAGCAATATCAGGCGCCTGCCAACAATTCCTCACGCGTTGTGCCGCCCCAATCCACTCCTTAATTCCCTCACGCGGTGCTCCCTCTGTCTTCTTCCTCTCCTTCCTTCTATATAAACCCACGAGCCTTCTACTCAATAATCAATTACTCCCTTCCTCAAAATCCAAAAACCACGACAGACCACGTTCACCACAATCGTTCATCCAAATTCATTAGCCTTACGCTGTTACTTTCCAGACAACCAACGAAGAAGACGATCTGCACAAAACCAGTCCAGTCCTGATGTGTCCGCGTACCATCGTTCTTCATCTCGTTCTGTCTGACTATCTTATTTATTATGTTTGTTTTTATAATTATGTGTGATTAATAAACCTAGCCTCTCGGGTTAGGAAGCGAGTCTATTTTATATAATTGTGTTATGTAAGCTTTCCAGTATAATTTATCTAAGCACTATTTTGATTCCTCTCCTTAATGCGCTTTAATTCTCTTGTACAATTATTAAAGTGATATTTGTAGCTCTTTGTCAAAATGCGGTGCTGAGACAAGGTTCTAGACATAGGAAGTCAAATGGGTTAACGACTAGAAGCAAGTTTCTCGCCGTATAGGTTAATCTATCTCCAATAGGGATTATTAATAATGCGATTAATTTATTTATGACTTGAGCAAGGTTTGCGCTTGTTGTTTAAATTAATTAGGGTTATTAGACAGGAAACGGTCAATAAACTAATTAAGATTCTTGAGTTTATTGCTAAGTGGGAAAGTTATATTAATATGATTAAATAAAATAGGTAAGTAGAGTAACCCGGGATGCTTCTTAAAAACACAAAAAAGATTTACAATTTCTATTTCTTTTCTGTTTTGAATAATTGTTTTTATTATTGTCTTATGAGTTAACTTTTAGTCATTCCCTCAAAAAGATAAAATCTGTTTAATAGAATTCTCAGTCAATTTTCTACACTATCAGTTATCCACAGCGAGGTCCCCAAGAGTACGACAACCCACATATCCACTATTCCGCAAAACAATTAGGTACACTGCCTAAGTGGTCTCCTAAACATGTCTAAATCCATTACTAACTCATTACTTCTTTCCATACCCATTCACACACATATTTTCTACACTCTTCATTCCAGCACTTACATTATTTTTCCTAGTTGTGTTTTGCTACAGATTTTGATTCTTACTTCCTCCATACATGGTTTCCTCTCCTAATGTCATCTCCAAGGCCCACAATGCATTATCTTACTTCCTCAAGTTTAACCCTCATTTTACTAAATTTTGCACACTAGTTCTTTCTCGCTTTTCCAATGCATTTCAACACTCTTTGCTACATATTTTACACTCTTTTATTCTCATACTACAACTATTACTCCATGGTTACTAGACATCCTTACTCAATCCAATACACACCTTGGTTTTCCCATTCACCAAGTCATCCCTAAATGTACATTTCCTACTAAAATTTTGCCATAGTTCACCTACAATCCTAACTTCTCCGCATACATACTTTATCATCAAATCCATTCCTAAACTAGCCACACCCACTCAAGGTCCTACCATCAATCAAAACAATATCTCAATAATTCAATACTCCATCAACTACAATACCATACACATACACAATTATTTGGCTCTAAGGCCTACAATCCATATACTTAGCTCACAAATACTCAAACTTCCATAACTACAATACTAATACAATATCTTGGGTTCTTTAATTAGTTCACCCATTCCCATTACTCTAATGCATTAAAATTTAGCATTAAGAATGAGCTCTTACCTTAAGCTCATATTTCCTTCTTTCCTTTCCAATTCTCCTCCTTCTCTCTTTCTTGCACAAAATCGGTCATGTGGGGATGGAGTTGCCAAACTCCATTCCCATCACCCAATGAACACAAAAGCAAGTGTATTAATTACTAACCTTAGATTAACACTAGTTCCTCATAGAAATGTTAAGAACACTAATTCTAGGGTTTACCGTTTGGAGCTTTTAAGAGGGGTTTTAGCCCTTGGTTCAAGAAGGTGATTCCACCACCATTGGAGGGTTGGAATGATGCCCAAAAGAGAGAGAAAATAGAGCATTACTGATAAGTGTCCAAATGAGCATGTTTTATGGGTGTATTTCATATATTATATTAGCACTTTTCTTGCTCATTTCTCACTTATCGTATATTTTTCCTCTAGTTTATGTTTTATTGATTATCTCACAAATTTATTGGTTAAACATGAGGAAAACCAAGCTAGGAGCAAAGTAGACGAAGAGACGAATGCATGGGCGCAAACAAATCTTAAAACGGGGTTGAAACGAAAATTTTAGGAGCAAATCAATTCTCGTCCGAACCAAGGAGGTCCAGACGGTGATTCGGACAGTGCAAATGGGCGTCCGTGCTCCGTCCGATCAAAAAAGGCCGGACAGATCAAAGGGTTGAAACGCGTTTGTGGCGTGTCCGGGTGTGAATTGGCGGACAAGAATGAAGAGAGTTGCGTCCGTGGATTTAAGGCCGGACAGAGGGCGGACGGGACAGACACGTCCGTGGATTTAAGGCCAGACGTAAGCAAGGAAGCGATGTGTCCGTGGCCTGTCCGAGGATTTTTGGCCGGACAACACTGAGACGTCCGCACATATATGGCCGGACACAAACGCGGACGCCTCTAAAAATGCACCCAGATCCCGATTTTAACGCGACAGAATTGGGTGCTGTTTATCTTCTTCGTTGCGGCGCCTGCAACTTATCCTCTACCCGAGCAGCAATATCAGGCGCCTGCCAACAATTCCTCACGCGTTGTGCCGCCCCAATCCACTCCTTAATTCCCTCACGCGGTGCTCCCTCTGTCTTCTTCCTCTCCTTCCTTCTATATAAACCCACGAGCCTTCTACTCAATAATCAATTACTCCCTTCCTCAAAATCCAAAAACCACGACAGACCACAGTTCACCACAATCGTTCATCCAAAGTTCATTAGCCTTACGCTGTTACTTTCCAGACAACCAACGAAGAAGACGATCTGCACAAAACCAGTCCATGTCCTGATCTGTGTCCGCGTACCATCGTTCTTCATCGTTCTGTCTGACTATCTTATTTATTATGTTTGTTTTTATAATTATGTGTGATTAATAAACCTAGCCTCTCGGGTTAGGAAGCGAGTCTATTTTATATAATTGTGTTATGTAAGCTTTCCAGTATAATTTATCTAAGCACTATTTTGATTCCTCTCCTTAATGCGCTTTAATTCTCTTGTACAATTATTAAAGTGATATTTGTAGCTCTTTGTCAAAATGCGGTGCTGAGACAAGGTTCTAGACATAGGAAGTCAAATGGGTTAACGACTAGAAGCAAGTTTCTCGCCGTATAGGTTAATCTATCTCCAATAGGGTATTAATAATGCGATTAATTTATTTATGACTTGAGCAAGGTTTGCGCTTGTTGTTTAAATTAATTAGGGTTTATTAGACAGGAAACGGTCAATAAACTAATTAAGATTCTTGAGTTTATTGCTAAAGTGGGAAAGTTATATTAATATGATTAAATAAATAGGTAAGTAGAGTAGTACCCGGGATGCTTCTTAAAAACACAAAAAAGATTTACAATTTCTATTTCTTTTCTGTTTTGAATAATTGTTTTTATTATTGTCTTATGAGTTAACTTTTAGTCATTCCCTCAAAAAGATAAAATCTGTTTAATAGAATTCTCAGTCAATTTACTACACTATCAGTTATCCACAGCGAGGTCCCCAAGAGTACGACAACCCACATATCCACTATTCCGCAAAACAATTAGGTACACTGCCTAAGTGGTCTCCTAAACATGTCTAAATCCATTACTAACTCATTACTTCTTTCCATACCCATTCACACACATATTTTCTACACTCTTCATTCCAGCACTTACATTATTTTCCTAGTGTTGTGTTTTGCTACAGATTTTGATTCTTACTTCCTCCATACATGGTTCCTCTCCTAATGTCATCTCCAAGGCCCACAATGCATTATCTTACTTCCTCAAGTTTAACCTCATTTACTAAATTTTGCACACTAGTTCTTTCTCGCTTTTCCAATGCATTTCAACACTCTTTGCTACATATTTTACACTCTTTTATTCTCATACTACAACTATTACTCCATGGTTACTAGACATCCTTACTCAATCCAATACACACCTTGGTTTTCCCATTCACCAAGTCATCCCTAAATGTACATTTCCTACTAAAATTTGCCATAGTTCACCTACAATCCTAACTCTCCGCATACATACTTATCATCAAATCCATTCCTAAACTAGCCACACCACTCAAGGGTCCTACCATCAATCAAAACAATATCTCAATAATTCAATACTCCATCAACTACAATACCAATACACATACACAATTATTTGGCTCTAAGGCCTACAATCCATATACTTAGCTCACAAATACTCAAACTTCCATAACTACAATACTAATACAATATCTTGGGTTCTTTAATTAGTTCACCCATTCCCATTACTCTAATGCATTAAAATTTAGCATTAAGAATGAGCTCTTACCTTAAGCTCATATTTCCTTCTTCCTTTCCAATTCTCCTCCTCCTCCTCTCTTTCTTGCACAAAATCGGTCATGTGGGGGATGGAGTTGCCAAACTCCATTCCCATCACCCAATGAACACAAAAGCAAGTGTAATTAAATTACTAACCCTTAGATTAACACTAGTTCATAGAAATGTTAAGAACACTAATTCTAGGGTTTACCGTTTGGAGCTTTTAAGAGGGGTTTTAGCCCTTGGTTCAAGAAGGTGATTCCACCACAATTGGAGGGTTGGAATGATGCCCAAAAGAGAGAGAAAATAGAGCATTACTGATAAGTGTCCAAATGAGCATGTTTTATGGGTGTATTTGTATTTCATATATTATATTAGCACTTTTCTTGCTCATTTCTCACTTATCGTATGTTTTTCTCTAGTTTATGTTTTATTGATTATCTCACAAATTTATTGGTTAAACATGAGGAAAACCAAGCTAGGAGCAAAGTAGACGAAGAGACGAATGCATGGGCGCAAACAAATCTTAAAACGGGGTTGAAACGAAATTTTAGGAGCAAATCAATTCTCGTCCGAACCAAGGAGGTCCAGACGGTGATTCGGACAGTGCAAATGGGCGTCCGTGCTCCGTCCGATCAAAAAAGGCCGGACAGATCAAGGTTGAAACGCGTTTGTGGCGTGTCCGGGTGAATTTGGCCGGACAAGAATGAAGAGAGTTGCGTCCGTGGATTTAAGGCCGGACAGAGGGCGGACGGGACAGACACGTCGTGGATTTAAGGCCAGACGTAAGCAAGGAAGCGATGTGTCCGTGGCCTGTCTGAGGATTTTTGGCCGGACAACACTGAGACGTCCGCACATATATGGCCGGACACAAACGCGGACGCCTCTAAAAATGCACCCAGATCCCGATTTTAACGCGACAGAATTGGGTGCTGTTTATCTTCTTCGTTGCGGCGCCTGCAACTTATCCATCTACCCGAGCAGCAATATCAGGCGCCTGCCAACAATTCCTCACGCGTTGTGCCGCCCCAATCCACTCCTTAATTCCCTCACGCGGTGCTCCCTCTGTCTTCTTCCTCTCCTTCCTTCTATATAACCCACGAGCCTTCTACTCAATAATCAATACTCCCTTCCTCAAAATCCAAAAACCACGACAGACCACAGTTCACCACAATCGTTCATCCAAAGTTCATTAGCCTTACGCTGTTACTTTCCAGACAACCAACGAAGAAGACGATCTGCACAAAACCAGTCCATGTCCTGATCTGTGTCCGCGTACCATCGTTCTTCATCGTTCTGTCTGACTATCTTATTTATTATGTTTTTTTTATAATTATGTGTGATTAATAAACCTAGCCTCTCGGGTTAGGAAGCGAGTCTATTTATATAATTGTGTTATGTAAGCTTTCCAGTATAATTTATCTAAGCACTATTTTGATTCCTCTCCTTAATGCGCTTTAATTCTCTTGTACAATTATTAAGTGATATTTGTAGCTCTTTGTCAAAATGCGGTGCTGACAAGGTTCTAGACATAGGAAGTCAAATGGGTTAACGACTAGAAGCAAGTTTCTCGCCGTATAGGTTAATCTATCTCCAATAGGGATTATTAATAATGCGATTAATTTATTTATGACTTGAGCAAGGTTTGCGCTTGTTGTTTAAATTAATTAGGGTTTATTAGACAGGAAACGGTCAATAAACTAATTAAGATTCTTGAGTTTATTGCTAAAGTGGGAAAGTTATATTAATATGATTAAATAAAATAGGTAAGTAGAGTAACCCGGGATGCTTCTTAAAAACACAAAAAAGATTTACAATTTCTATTTCTTTTCTGTTTTGAATAATTGTTTTTATTATTGTCTTATGAGTTAACTTTTAGTCATTCCCTCAAAAAGATAAAATCTGTTTAATAGAATTCTCAGTCAATTTACTACACTATCAGTTATCCACAGCGAGGTCCCCAAGAGTACGACAACCCACATATCCACTATTCCGCAAAACAATTAGGTACACTGCCTATGGTGTAGAAGTTGTAACACACTTTCACTCCAACAATTTTTGGCGCCGTTGCTGGGGACCTCCGGCATGGTTAATTGATAGTTTTTAAATTTTATTGAGTTTTCTGTTTAGCTTTTGTTTATATCTGTTTTGTTTTATTTTGTTTTCGCTTTATTTAATTTTATTTCAATTTACTTACTATTTATTTTAACAATTTATTCTATCTCTGTTTGTTTCATATTGTTTTTCTATTTAGTTAATTTCTGTTTTTAAGTTTATTTTCTATTTTTAGTTCTATTCTACTGGTATTTTTATTTTTTTTTTTTGTAGATAGTTACTGATTATGGAGACGTTGTGTTTACGATTTATTTTGATGTTGTGATTTCTATTTGTTGATTTCAGACTGGAGGTACATGCAGAGTTTTGTATTTGGAATGGACTCATCAAGGAGAGGATGTATCAAGATTGGTCAAGGATGTATCAATCGCCACCTCATTGGTCAGCCGACAGGTGACAGTGACCAGAGCTAATCACAGAGACAAAGAAGCTCAGTTGGGATATGACTACTTCAATCAAAATGAACAGCAATCTACACAAGGGCCAGACGAATTTCTCCCGAGTCAGACAACCAAGCGCTAGAAGAGATTCCAGTGGTGAGTCAATGAGTGAAGATCGATTCGAGCCAGATATTATTGAAGCTACAAGTTCTGATGAGGAGATAAAGAAACTTATCAGGACATTTTTCTCCGACGCCGAGTTGGAGCAAATGTCTGAAAGTTACGATTCTCCTCCATCTCCATCCACCAACATAAGAGGAGCAATTAAAATCTGAAGATGTTTTGTGAGCATGATCACTCCGGAAGGGAGAGGAATATTTTTTCTAATCTGAGGAAGGAACACCGCTACCACAGTCTCTCATCAACTTCCACCCTGCCTCCATAAGCCTCAACAACAAGAGGAGGATGTCTACATCCTCCGATTTGAGGAAGAAATGTCAGCACCACCTGGTCTCCTGTTAAAACTACGTTACCAGCAGTATCTCCTCAAAAACCAGGTTTGTTGTGTGTTGTATTTACTTTCCTATTTTATTTGCCGAGTTGACGTTTTGTTTTGATCCAGGTGGTTTGCTCTTAATTACTGCTAACTTCGTTTTCTGGCGAAGCTGTTGTCTACTTTTATTTTGATCCAGGATAACGAAGTGGGAGTCTAGCCAAAGACTATAAATACGGGCAGCTTACTGGGAGGCAACCCAGTGGTTAAATATTATTTCCCTACTATTTTGTTTTATGTTTTGTTTTCCATATTATTCCTATATATGCTTTTATAAATAAAAAAAAGAGAGAAGAGAGAACGAGGAGATTTAACTTGAGTTCTTCTGGCTGTTTAGGATATTTATTACAGGAACATCTTGCACATTCTACAGCTGAACTCAAGTGTGGGGAGCTCTGCCTAAACACTCTACGAACTCTGGGGAGTACATTCTTTTTGCTTTGCACTTCAATTTTTACATACTCCTACTGCTTTGCATTGTGTGAGGTACTCTGGTAGATTGCATGACCTCGTTAATTTAATTCTTCCTACGCAATAAGGACATTGCTCCAATCTAAGTGTAGGGGAGGACTCACTTCTCAGTCGCTCATCTTAAGTCTCTCTTAATTGACACATTGCTTAAAATGCTTAATCTCTCTACTTATCTTGCGTTTTCTTTCAAATTCAATATCATGGACCCTTTATATGTGGGTTGTTCTCTTTAAAAATAAATACTGTTATGAATTGTGGGATAAATGGTACAAAATTTTTCATTTTGATTACTTTTGAGGAGCATTTTTATGCGGTGTGACCAAATGATCTGAAATGGTTGGATTTTTATCGCTTAGGGGTTCCTTCTGTCTTCTTTTTAGGGATTGCTAAGGGGTGCTTCTCTGTCATAAATAAAAAAATAATAAACAAGGGACTTGCAAGACGCCATTGGTAACCTACAAATGAGAGTTGAGTGTTCTTAAATACAAAGGCTTGATGCCTACATTTTATCTTCTCATCTCTAATGCAAAAGTGAAACAAATGCATAAATCTATTTTTCTTTTTGTTTTCTCCTCAATGCCCATTCTCGAGAGAAGTTGGGAGGTAAAAGTTCTCAAAGTCACCTTAACTGAAAAGCATAGAAGTACTCTGGATCATACCCCGAAACTCTATATTTTATTTTTACCCTGAGCACACATATGCCACCAGTAGGTGATGGATCACACTCCTCTAAAAAGTTTAAAGATCATGTACTGTTCACCTCCTTATCCTTCCATTCATAATAATATTTGTTAGTATTGAGCTCCCTACTTGCTTGGGTACATGGTTTTGCTTGAGGACAGCAAAAGGTAAGTGTGGAGGTGTGATAAGTGTCCAAATGAGCATGTTTTATGGGTGTATTTCATATATTATATTAGCACTTTTCTTGCTCATTTCTCACTTATCGTATGTTTTCCTCTAGTTTATGTTTTATTGATTATCTCACAAATTTATTGGTTAAACGTGAGGAACCACGCTAGCTAGAGCAAAGTAGATGAAGAGACGAACGCATGGGCGCAAACGGATCTTAAAATGGGTTGAAACGAATATTTTAGGAGCAAATCAATTCTCGTCCGAACCAAGGAGGTCCGGACGGTGATTTGGACAGTGCAAATGGGCGTCCGTGCTCCGTCCGATCAAAAAAGGCCGGACAGATCAAAGGTTGAAACGCGTCCGTGGCGTGTCCGGGGAATTTGGCCAGACAAGAATGAAGAGAGTTGCGTCCGTGGATTTAAGGCCGGACAGAGGGCGGACGGGACAGACACGTCCGTGGATTAAGGCCGGACGTAAGCAAGGACGCGATGTGTCCGTGGCCTGTCCGAGGATTTTTGGTCGGACAACACTGAGACGTCCGCCCATATATGGCCGGACACAAACGCGGGCGCCTGCAACTTATCCATCTACCGAGCAGCAATATCAGGCGACTGCCGACAATTCCTCACGCGTTGTGCCGCCCAATTCCCTCCTTAATTCCCTCACGCGGTGTTCCCTCTGTCTTCTTCCTCTCCTTCCTTCTATATAAACCCACGAGCCTTCTGCTCAATAATCAATTACTCCCTTCCTCAAAATCCAAAAACCATGACAGACCACAGTTCACCACAATCGTTCATCCAAAGTTCATTAGCATTACGCTGTTACTTTCCAGACAACCAACGAAGAAGACGATCTGCACAAAACCAGTCCATATCCTGATCTGTGTCCGCGTACCATTGTTCTTCTTCATTCTGTCTGACTATCTTATTTATTATGTTTGTTTTATAATTATGTGTGATTAATAAACCTAGCCTCCCGGGTTAGGAAGCGACCCTATTTTTATATAATTGTGTTATGTAAGCTTTCCAGTATAATTTATCTAAGCAGTATTTTGATTCCTCTCCTTAATGCGCTTTAATTCTCTTGTACAATTATTAAGTGATATTTTTAGCTCTTTGTCAAAATGCGGTGCTGAGACAAGGTTCTAGACATAGGAAGTCAAATGGGTAACGACTAGAAGCGAGTTTCTCGCCGTATAGGTTAATCTATCTCCAATAGGGATTATTAATAATGCGATTAATTTATTTATGACTTGAGCAAGGTTTGCGCTTGTTACTTAAATTAATTAGGGTTTATTAGACAGGAAACAGTCAATAAACTAATTAAGATTTTGAGTTATTGCTAAAGTGGGAAAGTTATATTAATATGATTAAATAAAATAGGTATGCAGAGTAACCCGGGAAGCTTCTTAAAAACACAAAAAGATTTACAATTTCTATTTCTTTTCTGTTTTGATTAATTGTTTTTATTATGTCTTAGAGTTAACTTTTAGTCATTCCCTCAAAAAGATAAAATCTGTTTAACAGAATTCTCAGTCAATTACTACACTATCAGTTATCCACAACGAGGTCCCCAAGAGTACGACAACCCACATATCCACTATTCTGCAAAACGATTAGGTACACTGCCTAAGTGGTAGAAGTTGTAACACACTTTTACTCCAACAATTACAAAGGGGCAAAATCAGTTACAAAGAAAGGTGGAGAGAACATGAGTTTTTCATGGAGATTTTTACCTTAAGAGAGAGAGACTCCAAGCTACACATTGATCCTATTTTCTCTTTGAATGGGGAAAACCCATGGAGATGAACCTCCCATTTTGAAATTCTAAAAAGAGGGAAGTGTAAAGAATGATGAGGGGAGCAAGAATATGTAGTTATTTTTGCATTTGGAGTTCAAATGGAGATGGAGCATGGACGATAAGTGAGGAAGCCATTGTTGCTTTGTGAAGAACTCCAAAATTGCCCCCGACCAGAGAGAGAGGAGTAAAATCGGCTGGGAGGGGAGGAAGAAGAGAAGAAAGAGAAAAGAGGGAAAGAGAAATGAGAAATGAAAGAAGAGAGAGGGTATGAGGTGCTTTTTACTTTTTCTTCTTTTTGCTTTTTGACTTGTTAATTAATAACTAGTCAAGTGTTGTGTGTGTGTGTGTGTGTGTGTGTGTGAGAGAGAGAGAGAGAGAGCGAGAGCTTTTTGACTTATTAAAATTGTCCCCACACATTAATACTAGTTGGAGCATTTTTCATCTTTTACAGAAAACGCTCGTTAATTTACCCGGTTTTGGTACTATTCATCAACGGGCCCCGTTTCCCGAATTCTCTCGTTCTTAAAATTTTATTGATTATAAGCTTCAGTTAATGCTTATTTATAGTTATTTAATGAACTATAATTTTTACGGGTTCGTTTGACCACTTAAAGTCACGTTTTCGGGTTTTCTTGAAAAACGTGCGCTAAAGCTCTATTAGCATTTAATACATTATTTGGACCCGTTTTCTTCAGGAATCGTTCCCGTACACTAATTAGGCATGACTAAGCCTTTAGAATACATATAATACTCTAACCGAGGACTCATACCTCCTGTGGTTATTTAACGCTTATTTAGCGTTTTTTGCTTTGCAAGAGTTTCTTTATTTCTTTTGGTTTATTATTCCTCACCAATATTACTTAGGCATTATTAGGCCCTTAAATACGTATTAGAAAAATCTTAATCACTATTTTTAAGTTCGGGGTATTTCAATCTACCCCCCTAAGAAACTTTGCCCTCAAAGTTGCTCAAGGCTATAGGATTACAATACTTACTCATTCCTACATGTCTAATGCCAAAAGTCATACATTATTCATCCTTACGATTCCAAAATCCGTTACTCAAGGTCTCTACATACCATACCATACAAATGGACAATAATTACTCCAATCCACATTACAACCAACCATTTGGTTTTACATTACAAGGGTTATACATACATACAACACAAAGCTTTCCCCAAAGCAATGCGATCCACAATCCAATCCCGTAGGCACTCAGGTCATCTAGACACATGACTCCTCTATGTCCCGCTGCCCTTGGAATAACACAACATGATACACTACTATCATTCTCCGGTATAAGTTTCCAACAACCTCATTTTCCAGTATAAGGGGAAATCCTTTCGTAACTACTATTAGAAATTTTTTCTAAAACACACAACTCCAAAATTCCAATTTATATTGTTATTCTATCCTATATGTGATTCTTGTGACCACTTGAGGGGAGCTTCAAGAATCATTCGACCCTGATGTGATCAGCATCAGTGTTGAACTACCCTCCACTCCAATTTGTGTTCGGTTTCCTTGATCTGATCAGGATCGAGTTCGACTTCCCACATCAATTTAAAACAATCAAATAATTCAATTATTTTCATTTTCTATCTTCTTACTCTTCCTGGTCAGGATTATAAATTCATACATCTCCAAGGATGGAATTCGGTCCATCAATCATTCTCAATCTACTTCCCAAATACTTTACTTCGAGATTCAATGCCTACAACCTCATTTCACCGACTTTCGTTACTTTCATCCATTACTCTCCATCATCTAAAATATTCTAACTAAGGAATAGGATACCTACGAAATCCAATCATCCTCAATTTGCTTCCAATAATTTACCTAGGAATACACTATTCATGGGCTTCATCATATAAACTACTTACACTCATTTTGTACTATTTCTTTAAGGAATACAATACTTGTGGAGCTCCGTCCACTACTCGTTCTCAATTGTCTTCAAACAATCACCTAGCGAACTCAATTTCATCTAGGTTCTACATCGGTTTTATACGACTCATGCTATGGTATTGCATCTCTCGTGCCTATTACCACAATTACAATATAAATGAATACGTATGTTATTTAACATATATACCATTCATCAATTCGATTCTCATTTGTGCTATGCACATTATAGTTATGTGTTTTATTCATGAACCTTACATTAAGCTGTTTTCGCTCTACCCCCCTTAAAAGGGATTACGCCCACGTAATCTACCATATGTTATTATTGAACATTGTTCAATCAATTCGGGCGTTCTGAAGCATGTTAGCTTCCCTACGGTCAAAGGGTCTTAACTATTGGTTTAGTCCTTGTACCAAGAATTTCTATTCGAGTTTATTAACTCATGATTAATTCGGTTCTAGCTATTAGGCTTCAAGGCATTGATAGCCAATCTCTCATACTTACTAATTGTATACATTTCTTAGCTTGGCCCCACTAGCTTCTGCTGCGCTACCCTGATAACTTGGGTATTCGCCCTCTTCTTATCCTTAACGCGCTACCATCGCCTTTTTGTCCCTCTATTATGGGTAATAAGGTTACTGACAAGTGTTGTATTCTTTTACCGTGCTTGAACTCTTTGAGTTTTAGATTTATAACCAGCTCTCTGGCAATCTATTATACATTTCTTCGTACTCCCATGATTATTCATTAATTTTCTTCGACTTATTGTCGGGCTAGGTTAAGTCACACTTAGTTGTAGTGCTTCCTCTGTTGTCACTAGCTTCTGAATTATACCAGTTCTTCTTGTTCTGTACAAGTGTTCTTTACTTGTATGACCTTGCATTTTCTATGTGTCGGTTCTAATGACTTTCTTAAGTCTCCTTTCATATTTTTATCCACTGGAATTCACATCTTGTGACTGTTAGTGTGTTTTGCACTCTTCGTGCTTCTTTGGCCTTAGGCCGCACGGTTTGTTGCTAAGCTTGCTTAACTGGCTTATGCCATGTTCGTTGGTGAAAAGGAAGGTTTACTACTATTTACACATTCCATATTCCTCGCTATCCACTAGATCATTAGCTGTACAAGTGCAATTCCAAAACGCTCAGTCATACAGAGTGCAGAGGCGTAAATGCTTCGCAGTAAATCACTTATGCGATAGGATTGAATATTTCGGCCTGTCATCTCATACTTACAACTCCGTGTCATTGTCTGACTACTTCCTCATACCGGTCGCTTGTTGCGCACCATATTCTACTCTTTACACATCGTTTTTTACGGTCTCTGTTACTGTGGTTAGTCTATGTTTACTCATTGCCATTGTCGTTGGCACCATTTCTTATGGTGTGAATACACCGAGGGTTTCCTATGTCCGTGTGTATGGTCAGTTGTCGTGGCATACCGCAATGTTACTATCTTCCCCATGTGGAGATGTTTTATTGTAATTTAGGTTTCATGTGTAGGTTAGCTTACCTCACATTCCTTCATCATTTATGATACAATTGACCAGTATCTTGGTCGACAATGGATGAAGTAATTATCGGGCTACAAGCTCTCTTGAGCATTGGTCAATCATGGTGTCCAATGTGCATCCACATTGATTGTTTTTGACATTACTGATTCCCAGGATGAGCGTTGGTTGTAGCTCTAGCTGTGCAGTTTAATTTGTATATACATCACCGGGACATCCAAGAAACACCAAGGGTTTTCTGGTCCCATTCTCTTATTGAAGAGACTCTATTACTGATAAAGAAAGTTTTTCTTGTTGAGGGGTTTGACTCCACTCACGGGTCTCATGACAAGGTTTACTATGTTAGTATTTATAAAATGGTTCACCACATGCTTGGGTGCATATGGAGTATACTTACTCCTTCGAGCTTCGATGCTCTTAAGCGATGTGCTTCTACAGTCCACAGTCTCTTGTAGGAGTAGTGGTTTGGAAATCTCTTTTCCTTGTTCGATTGCCTCATGGCAATATCTACATGCACAAGCTTTGTTGTTACGGTAGGTGGAAGCCTTTTCTAAGGGTTCACATCATTACCGCATTGGTAGTCTTCGGTTAATGAGAGTTACCTTTCCCCGGGTTTCCCGTAGTGTCCAAGTGTGGACAAGGCCATTGTTGGCATTATCGTGATTCTTTTGCCTCTGTGCTACCTTTGCTTTAGAAGGCATGAAGGGCAATTAAAAACTTCGTCAACTGTACACTAGACTGGTGCTCTAGTGACAGCGACACTGAGGTAGCCATTTCTCCAAGCCACTCATTATGTTGAGCTCAATTGGGTGGTTCAGTTGTCGATCTATTTGTCGTATAAGGTAATATCTCTTGCAAGTCTTGTTATTAAATGGTGCGGGTTTTACAACCGTTTATGTTTACATAACGTATTTGGTTCCTGGCTTTTAAGCCTTATTGCTGCAGCTATGCTCCTTTCGGTGTCCTAACCGAGTGTCCGTTCTAGCTCTCGTGCTCTTATCATGTCGCTTTTTCGACTGTTGTCAATCTAGACACCCTTCACGGATTGCTCCTTGGTTTGTTGGTTACGTAGTTACATCTGGCTAATGTTTATGATATGATATATCTACTATACCACCTTGTGGCTTCGTATCTTGAGTTGTTCCCTTTAGGGTTATAACGTCTCCCATTCTTGGGTAGACTGTTTATACTTTCTCCTAGTGTTTGAAACTAGGTTCGAAATCCTCTCCAATGATGGATTATACTTTGTGGTAGTCTTGTCATTATTCTTGGGTTCTTGTCCCGTTTGTTGAGCATTGTGGTGTTCACGTTAGGCGTTTGCCTTACTGTGTTTAGGCTGAGTATCTCTTCCATCTGTCATGTATTTGCTTGAAGTCTTTGAGACATATCAATGTCTATACTTACTAGTTTGTGCTCTTTGCACTTCCTTGTTCTTATTCCTTACCTTCAGATGGATTCTCCGAGTTCTTTTATGCTTATTACTTAGCTGGGTTCCTTATCCTTGATGGTCTGAGGTGTCTAGCTGTTCTGCTTTGAATTTACTCAAGGTCCGTAGAATGGACTTGACTACTTCCCGTGTTTCGTACACTACAGTATACATACGTGGGGTACCTTATTGATACGTTACCACTTACCCGACTATCTGTCAGGCCCGCAAGCTCCTTCAGAGTGCGGTCGTCCCACATCCCGTATTTAGGTACACTCATAGTGCTCGTCAATGCCTAGGTGAAGTATTCTATTGTCAACTCTCTTGTATCATTCTATGATACTCACCGCAATTCTGTGGGCCTGGTTTTAAAATCCAAGGGTTTTAAGAAGGTTGTGGTTTTGAAAGAAAAGGTTTGGGTTCTAAAATTATAGTTCGGTGGTAAAAGAAGTTCTTCATGGCATAGCCATGTTTGATGTCTTGACAAGTCCAGCTTCTCGCTGACTGGTATGTTCTAAATATAGTGGTCGGGCCATTAGGCCTCTCAAGGTTCCATTTTCCCCAGTTTTTAGAATGTATGATCCTGTAGTTGCTTTATCACGGCTACAGTACATTACTAAGTACTTGCGGTGTGTTCGGGTTCCTCTACATGTTCATGTTCTTACTACACTTGCCGTGGCAAATGCATGGTATTGATGGTTTTTGGGTAAACCTATACCGGTCATGACATGGTTTCCACTCGTATTTGGTAGTCTTGTTGACTCTTCCCTTGATCTTATTGATCTATGTTTGGATACTCGATTCTTTAAGTAGCTTCTCGTGATCTTGACATGGCTGTCGTGATCGGGGTACTTCTCAAATCCTTGGAGATCCTTACTTATTTGCCTTGTGTTTCTCTTGTCGCTCGTTCCCATACATTTACTGTGGTTACTGAGCTTTAGCTCGTTTAGGCACTACTCCTGTAGTCCCGTCGGTTTATATCTCGTGGTTGTTTTTGTAGCTGTCTGAGCTATGCTGGCCAGGTATTGTAACCTTTTTGGCGTTGTAGTTTTGGAGTTAACCACTCCCGACTATGTCCTTAGTCAGCTAGCATACCATTGGTGTTATTTTAGCTATTACTGTCCGTAGACTTGTGTCTCGGGTTTTGTTACAATTCCTTTTTCCACTCTGTTGCCGCTTAGTGCTTCTTTTCCTGCTGCTGGTTGACTAGCTAGGTTCTCGTGACTGCAAAGGAATCTACTATATGTCAGGTTTTTGTTAACCGTACGGTGATTTCACAACTGCCAGGAATTTCCTTCTCTCTGGCGTTCTTTCCCAGTTATACAATGGGTTTGTGGAGGGCGGGTCTGATATTGTAGGTATCCGGTACTCACCGAGAGTTCCTAACTAGCATATCTCTAACGCTATCACTCAGCCTTTAGCCCTAAGCTTCTAATTCCTAACTCGGTATTTCCTAATCTCGGTATTTCCAGTCATCAGAGCGGATACCACTTTTGTAACACCCCTACCGCTAATACCATCATTACCGTCCAAACTCCTCATACTTCCATACTCACGCAGTGGATACATACTTACACAATGGTACGTGACACAACGCCGTTAAGCACCCACGTGACTAACAAGGCTTACTACTACATACAGAATCGGTCTGATGGACCGGAATATCTGAGTACTACACAATTACCATACATACTCCAATTACTAACCAAGTACTACAGTGCTCCATTCAATACAACACTCCATAATTACAATACAACATATCGAGTTTACTAGATCCAAATACAAATACAGATAGAGAATTCTTCAAGTTCATACTTACTCACTAAGAGTCTAGCATCTACTCATTCCTCACAACTACATACTGTAATTACATAATGGTGTACCCCTTGGTACACTTCTACATCAAAGGATACATGCCTTATTCCATTCGCTACTGTAACACCCCTACCGCTAATACCGTCAAAATCCCCACATACTTAACATACAGGCAGCGGTTACTTACATACACAAGGTGGGTGATACAATGCCGTTAGCCACCCATGTGACTAACAAGGCTACTACTATACATACAACATTGGTCTGATGGACCGGAATCCCGAGTACTACACATCCACAATACAGACTCCATTTACCAATCAAATACAATGCTATTCAACACATACTCCATTACTGAAACAGTACGCTTATCCTAGCATGACCCGATCTGATCTTCTATCCTACATTACCTGGTCTCGATCTCAGAGTCTCACAGAGTAGAGAGGGAGAGAAATAGAGCTTCTATTGGAATCGAATGTAAGTTTGACTGCCAAATGTTACGTGTCTTATTCCATGGGGGTACCCCTTATTTATAGTATTTTCGGCCTAGTTTTTATGGTGCCAGCCTGTATTTTACATGTATAAGTATGGTTCTACCCTCTCCTAGTATGTTTGACTGACCACAGATGGTCGGTCGTACAATACTTTGCTTTGCCTAAGTCCTATCCCCATCGGCTGGAGACGGCCGGATGCCCTATGTGTTTCTACTTCCATCCGGCTAAAGCAGCCGGATGCTCTACGTATCCTGTTTTGGCTTGGCACCATTCCCTTCTCATCAGTCCCACAAGTTCTATCTTTCTGAATTTTGGTGAAGAAAATAGAACTTCCGTGTCTTATGTTTCAACGAAAAATTTTGCGACTACGGCCAATTCTGAGGCTCTTTGGTCTGTCTGAGCTTCGTCTTTTCCTTATCCCTCAGTCCCACACGTTCTTTTTCTTCATACTTGGAGAAAAGGAACTTCTTATTGGCCATGTGCGTAGCTCGTGGTTCGAACCTGCTTCGTAATGCCTTTTTGAATTTTTTCCGCCTGTTCTCGTGTGTAGAATACGCAGGGTCTTTCTTTCGACTAAACATCGGAAGCGTCTTTAGGAAGCGTGGCTCTTTCTCTTCCCCTGCAAAGAAAGGATACTTTCTGTTCGCACATGTATATATATTATTTATTTGAGCGGGAAAAAACTTTCCTTAAAGCCCGATTTTTGAGCTCCCTCTTTCTTCTTCTACTGCCCCTTTACTTCGACTGTTCTTCTTCTCTCGCTCCCCTGCCGCTGTGTACTACCTTGTCTTTCATTGCCGCCGCCCTTTGATCCTTTGTTAGGCTTGACAATGTCTTCTTCCTCCACAAAACAGAATAAACTCGCTGCTAAATTTCTGCCCGCCATTGAGGCGATTCAGGGCTCTTGCTCTTCCAACGGCTTTCGCCCCTCGTATCTGAAGTTCACAAGACCCTTCCTATCTGGGCGTCAACCTCTCCCTCCTCTCTCAATTACTCCTCCCTTTGCGATTGTCTCAGGGATGTCGAAGCCCCACTTGGCACGCAGATTTACCTGCCATCCTCCGACTCTCACCCTAACGACGATTTTGGCCGTGGGTACGTAGTTTTCGCTGATTTTTTCCGCTCCGGTCTGACCATTCCCCCGCACCCTTTTGTGCTGGGCTTCCTCCTTCTCCGCTGCTGCACTCTTGCTCACCTTCACCCAAAGGCCATTTCGCACCTCCACGCCTTTGTTTCTCTTTGCGAGGGAAGCAAAATTCGGCCGGAAGGTACCGATTTCGTCCGGTTCTTCACAGTTAGGGTTGACCCGGATAGCTTAACCCTCATCGCGAAGGCTAGATACTCCCTTTTCGACTATAATAAGGCTCACGAGTGGGGGTCACGGTGGTTCGTTATTGTTCCTCCATCCGGCCGAGTATTGGGCGTCCCATACTGCGCTGAAGTTGTCAAAGGTCAGCTAATCAGCCCCCAAACCCCTCCGGCTGAGCTGCCCATTTTGAAGGTTCTGAGGGCACTAAGCAAGAAACCGCCGACTGTCGAGGCGTTTTTTACAAAGGCACGTTTGTCTTCTCTGAAGACATATCACAGTAAGGGCCTTTAACTCTTAGTTCAAATTCTGTCATTCCTATCGGTCTTCTTATTGTTTTGACATGTTGTATGTAGATTTCTTCCAGAAGGGGGACAAGTTCGGACCCTTTCATTGCTGGAACTTCGTCACCTTCAAGAATGGGGACGAAAAAATCAATTATTACGACACGCTGGATGCGGCTACTGATGCGGCCGAGCAGCTTTTGGAGAGTGCTCCTCCGGCAAAGCGCTCCAGGCAAGAAGCCGGGGATGACCAAGCCGGTCACTCAAAGAAAAAAAGAGGCTAGAATCTCTTGAACGTGCTGACGCCGGGCTGTCAGGTACATGGCATGTGAGCCCCAAGTCTGGGCGCCGTGTCCTCCTTCCCCTTACCCCTGGTTCGGGTTTAGACCTTGGTTCTCGCCTGGGGCGGGAGTCCGGTCATTCGACTCCTATTTGGGAGCAATTTCCTGATTTGACGGGTTACTTTTCCTCAGATCCCGCTTAGGAAAACATCCTGGAGGCCACAGACTTCCGTGCTGGTCCTTCGGCTGAAGAAGGTTTTGGTTGTTTCGCCGCTTTTTCCTGTTCTTTACTTCTCTTCCCTTTTTAGTATCCTTCCACTTCCAGTTTCAACCTTCTGGTCCTAACTGTTTTTATTATTGCGGCAGTCCCCGCTCCTGTCAAGAAAAGACTAAAAAAGAAAACTACATCAAAGCCGAAGGCCACAGAGCTAGGGGCATCAGGAGAAGGACAAACCTCTGGTGATCCCGAGGCTTCAGGATCATTCTCCATTGATGTTGCTGCGGCCATGATGCGGTAAGGGATAGAGCAATGGAGTATCGCCAGGTGCAGGAGGATCCTGAGCTCCGGAGTAAGCAGAGAGAGGACTACATAGCTTCTTCTTCTTCTTCCCCTCCTCCTCCTGCTCAGGAGTCCTATACTGGACCCTCCCAAAAGGAAGGGTGGTTCTACCATTGCGGGCACCCTCTCCCCTTGATAACCTGCGACTCTGCCAAGTACTCCTCCGTCTGGAAGGAGGCAATAAAGAGATGTGGTCATCCAGACGGGATCTTTGCTCCTCCGGCAACCTTTACTGCTACCAAAAAAAGGCTGCGGATCGGAGATGGGGGGGGGGGGCAGATGCTATCATGCGGCATTCCTTCCCAATAAATGAAGTGTTTGACATGATGTTGGGGGGGAATCTTTCAGGTTAGCATGCGTATCCCTTTTGTGTTTCTCTTCTGCTTTGGTTTGGCTTTTTCCTTGTTTTTATGAATTGTGTTGTTTTTAGGTGATGTCCATGGCCCAAAGTGCTGAGGTTCACTTTGGCAACCTTCAATCCAGGCTTCGCTATGAGGAAAGCCGAGCCAATAATTTTGAAGAGGAACTGAAGCTGTCCCGCTCTTCTCATGATGCTTACATTGACCAGGTTGAGTACGAGATCGACCGTAAGGCAAAGGAGAGAACTGAGGCAATAAACAAAGACCTGCAGTTGTCCCGGCGAGAATGCGAGCGTCAGCGTGATGAGTATGAGTTGCAGCTGAAGAAACTCCGGGAGGAGAACTTCTCTCTAAGAGGCCGGATCAAGGAAGCTGACAATACTTTGATAGAGGTATGAAACCATCTCTTTTTCCCTGATAAAGATAAGCTGATTCGGTCCTTCTTTGACCTAGATATTATGCTGGATCAGGTGCGCTCTATGCACCGGAACGAAGTGAACTCTTTTCTGGCTGACAAGGCCTTTTTCTATCAGGAGAGGAACTCTTTCAAGCAGGAGGCTGAAACGCTCGAGCTGGAGAAGCAAACTCTTCAACGGGAGAATGAAGCCCTTGTGAAGGAAAAAGAAAAGCTTATGCAGGAGCTTGATCACCTGTCGGAAGAAAAGGCCGCACTGGAAGAGCAGTCGAGGTCCTCCTTTGATCAAGAGAAGCAGTCTCTGCTCCGAGATTGCTCTCTTTGGAAGAGGAGAAGAAAACCCTTGTTGTGGATAAAGCTGCCCTGATAGAAGAGAGGACCAGGCTGGAGGAGAGAATAAAAGAGCTGGAGGAAGCCAAGTCTCGCTCTCAAGCCGAGAATACTGAGCCATCGGGCCATGGTAAACTTTCAGGCCTTCGACTTTTGTTTCTCCTTTTGCCCTTTCTTCTTCTTATTCTTTTTTTTGTGTTCCGGCTAGGCTTGAGTTCTGCCAACTTACTAAAGCACGTCACCCAGTTGAGTGGTCGGGTACCCGCGCTAAGGAGGAGCTGTCATTTGCCAATTCTGAACGTGATAAGTATCGAGCCCAAGTCCTGACCCTTGAATCTCAAGTGGCCAGGCTCAAGTCATTTTCCCGGCAATCTCAGGAGGAGATACAGAAGCAAGGACCATTAACGCCCATCTAAAGGAGTCCTTCGCTTCTCAGTGTCGCCGGATAGTTGATATTTGCCAGCAGATTGTTTCGGATCACTCTCTCGAGAAAGGAGAGTTGCTGGATGATGATCTGTACAACAAGCTGGAGTTCAAGGCTGTTGCCCAGAAGTCCAACTTCTTCTTGGAGCTGAGAGGTTCTGCCGCAGTCCCGGAGAGACATGTTTTGGCGCCGGCGAAGCCTCATTCCTTCCAGCTGGAAGCAACATCCTACCATCTGCTAGAGGGATGCAGCGTCTTTCTAGGAGGTCTAAGTCTTCTGAGAGTGTGGCTGGTAGCGGCGATAGGTTGTTAGCTGCTGAAAAAGAAGCTGTAGAGAAAGTGGAATAGAATTTTTTTTTATTTTTAGAGGAGTTTTTGTTTCGTTGTATTTTTTGTGTTTGCTGAATGATCATATTTTGTAACTGTTTTTACCCCACACTTTGGAGAAGTATAAGCTATATTTTTCACCATCTTTAGTTACTTGTCCACGGAGTACCTCTTTTGAGCCAAGTTTCCTATTGCCGTGATATCTCTCTCTTTTTTTTTAACAGTGCACGTATGGTTATCTTATGCAAGTTATGCCAGTGTAGTATTCATTTTTTATAACACAAGGGGCTTGCAGTTTTGGACTTTTGTTCTGGCCGGACCCTTTTTTCCTTTAAAGTATGGTTATCTATGGGTTTTTAGCCGGATTTTTAGGATATGGAGTATAGGAACCTGCGGCCTGTTGGCCGACGCCTATTTTCAAGGCAAGATAGCCTGTGGCTCATTGGCCGGATGTTTCTTTCAAGGCGTGATAGCCTGCAGCTCGTTGGCCGGATGCTTCTTTCAAGGCGTGATATCCTGCGGCTCGTTGGCTGGTGCTTTCTTTTTCTTTCAAGGCATGATAGCCTACGGCTTGTAGGCGGATGTTTCTTTCAAGGCGTGATAGCCTAGCTCGTTGGCCGGATGTTTCTTTCAAGGCATGATAGCCTGCGGCTCGTTGGCCGGGTGCTTACTTTCAAGGCATGATAGCCTGCGGCTCGTTGGCCGGTGCTTTCTTTTTCTTTCACTTCCCAAAAATAATACCTTTTAATGAAAAGTTATAATTTTTACACATAGAACTTTTTCAGACATTCTCCATGCCAAGAATGCGGCAATTCGTACCCTTCACTATTTTTCAAGCGGTATGAAGCTCGTCCCGTCTTCTGGTGTATGATGTACGGTCCTTCCCATTGGGGTTCCAGCTTCTTGGGTTGCTTAACCTCTCAGAGAACTAATTCTCCTGGGGCAAAACTTCGTTCTTTTATCCTCCCGTTGAAATATCTTTCTACCTTGGATTTATCTTTCGCCATCCTTACTGCGGCGGCCATCCTAGTTTCTTCAAGGAGGTCTAGGTGATCTTGTACCCCTTGATTGTTGACCTCTTCGTCATATGATTCCCACCTTATGGATGGCACCACAATCTCCGCCGGAATGACAGCTTCCAAACCATATGTCAATCTGTAAGGCATTTCTCCCGTCGGCCCCCTTTCTGTCGTTCTGTACGACCAAAGGACCTGGGGTAACAATTCTGCCCACTTTCCTTTCTTCTCATCGAGTTTCTTCTTTATCGCCCTTACTATTTGCCCGTTCGCATTCTCAACCTGCCCATTTGCCTGAGTGTGAGCTACTGATGCAAATCTTAAGTCGATCTTCCATTCTTCACAAAATTCTCGGAAGCTTTCGCAATTGAACTGTGTTCCATTATCAGTTATTATTGCTTTCGGTATACAAACCTGCATACCACATACTTCCAGATGAATTCTTGTGACTTCCTAGCCGTGATGGAGATAGTAGGCATTGCTTTAACCCACTTTGTGAAGTAGTCGATGGCAACGTACATGAATTTGAACCTCCTGGTGAAGCTTCCGGGAATGGGCCCATAATGTCCAACCCCCACATTGCAAAGGGAATTGGGCAGAGAATAGATTTTTGCTCCGCCGGAGGAGTATGTATCTTGTTTCCATGCTCTTGACACTTGCGACATTTTCGTATATATTCCTTGCATTGCTCCATCATTTTTGGCCAAAAATATCCGAGTCTCAAGATTTTGTGGGTGTGGTCCTTTCTCCTTGGTGATTTCCACAGAGCCCATCATGTATCTCTCTTATTAATTCTGCTCCTTCAGCTATGGTAACACACTTCAGTGCTTGTCTTGCAAAAGATCGCTTATACAGCTGGTTAACCTCAATAAAAAATGATGCGGCCCGCCTTTTTATTATCCTGGCCTCCTTTTCTCCTTCCGGCAGCTTTCCTTGCCGTATGTAATCTATGATTGGAGTCATCCACGATTCTTCTTTGTCACCTATCTCCACCGCAAACACCTGAGTTCCTTCTATACTTGGGGAAGTTCTGATTTCTAGCCATATCTCATTGGGTACCTTTTCGGCCATACTTGCCAATTTGGCTAAGGCATCAGCTTCGACATTCTCTTCGCGGGAAGTGTGTTTTAGCTCGCATCTTTGGAAATTTGCTTTTAGTTCCTGGACCTTGAGCAAGTACCTCCATAGTTTTTCCTCTTTGACTTCATAGATGTTGTCGTTTTGTCTCGCCACCAACAAAGAGTCCGAATACACCTCTAATTCTGTTAAAAATAGGTTATATTCTCATAAGTTTTACTTCAGACAGGATTTTATAAGAATGAAAAAACAGAGAAGGCATCTTTTCTATGGAACCTGTCGCCCCGAGGGCTGTAGCTACTTCCAAACCCTGGATAAGGGCTTCGTATTCGGCTTCATTATTAGTAACGTCATAGTCCAGTCGGAAGGCATAATTCAAGCTTTGCCCACTCGGCGCCTGTACAACTATTCCAGCTCCTGCCCCACTTTTGCATCGAGCTCCATCAACCAAGATGATATATGGGCTTTGAGTCTGCTTCTTTTCTTTTGCAAAGTTTGTCTCCGTTATGAAGTTGCTAAGGCCTGAGCTTTAATCGCCGTTCTGGGCAAGAAGTGAATTTATATTGTGTCAGCTCTACTGTCCAGCTTACCATCCGGCCGGAGCATTCGGATTGTTCGTAATTTGCTTGAGCGGCCAATTGGTCCTGACAAAGATTCGATGTGACTGGAAGTAGGGTCGTAGTTTTCTTGATGCCACCACCAGTGCAAACAAGATTTTCTCTATGTTAGTGTACCGTCCTTCTATCGGGCTCAAGATTTTGCCCGTATAGTAAACTGGTACCTCCCTTTTCTCTTCCATGATTAAGACAGCTGCAACCGCCCAATCTGTTGCGGACAAGTAAAGATATAGATCCTGTCCCGGGGCAGGTACACCCAATTTAGGTAGATCCCGAAGCATCTCCTTGATCTTTTCAAATGCGTCTATGCACTCTTGTCCCCACTGGAATTTGCTGTTCTTCCTTAGAATATTGAAGAACGGGATCGATTTTTCTTGAAGCTTAGAACAAAACCTGCTTAATGCTGTGAGTCTTCCGTTCAAAGCTTGGACATCTTTGATATTTCTTGGAGGAGAAAGGTCGAGGATTGCCTGACTTTTTTCCGGATCGACTTCAATACCTCGTTGCCCAACAATGAAACCAAGAAACCTCCCTTTGGTTACACCAAACACACACTTTTCTGGATTTAGCTTGATTTGGTATTTATCCATAGTGTCAAATGTTTCTTCTAAATCCTTCATGTGTTGTTCTTTTGACAGACTTTTTACAACTATATCATCAACGTATGCCTCCACATTTCGAGCAATTTGCTGACAAAATACTTTGTCAATCATTCGTTGAAAAGTGGCCCCTGCATTCTTTAGGCCGAAGGGCATTACCTTGTAACAGAATGTTCCGGCTGAAGTAATAAAGGATTTCTTTTCCGAATCGTCTTCTTTCATTTTTATTTGATTTAACCGGAGAAAGCATCCAGAAAACTTAACACAGAACTCTAGGCAGTTGAAACCACCAATCTATCTATTGATGGCAGGGGATAGAAATCTTTAGGACATGCCTTATTTAAATATGTGAAATCCACACACGTTCTCCATTTTCCATTTGCTTTTTTCACCATGACAACATTAGCCAACCATCGTGGGTACGCAACCTCCCTGATGAAACCGGCCTTGAGGAGTTTTTGGACCTCGGTTCGTGCGGCTAAATCTCTTTCTTCCCCTATTACCCTTTTCCTTTGCCTGACCGCCGGATGTTTAGGGTCTACCCTGAGCTCATGCCGGATAACGCTTGGGTCTATACCAGGCATCTCGTCCTGCTCCAAGCGAATGTTGCCCTTCTTTTTTCCAGGAACCTCATTAAGTGAGTTCGCTCTCCACTGTCAAACGCAGTTCCTATTTTAAAAAATTTAGAAGGGTCAGATTTTAAATGTACCTCTGTAGGGGAATCTTGGGCTGTTCGACATCCTTCCTTTTCTTGACTCGGCCCTGGGGAAGAAGGCAACTTTCCCTTGAATTCCTTGTCCGATCCCACAGTCTTGACCACCTCCTCACTAGGAAGGCTGTCCATGATGCGGACTTCACACATTCGGGCCATCTTTTGGCTTCCTCTTATCGTAACACCTTCCCGTGTGAGGTTAATATTTCATTTTTAAGTGATGAGTGTTGTGGATGGCTTTGAAAGCATTGATTCCTGGCCTTCCAAGGTACATGTTATATCTAGAAAGGCCTGGCACAATAAAAGCAGCGAGTCTCTCTGTCCTTCTTTCGTCTCCTTGGCCCAAGGTCATTGTGAAATCTATACTGCCGGAAGACGTGGTAGAGACGCCTCCTACAAATCCTCCCAGAACCGCCGAATAGGGCTTGATCCGGTCCTCAGGTATCTCCAAGTTCCTAACCGCCTCGGCTGATATGACATTTGCTCCGGCCCCACTATCGATTAAAAATCCCTCCATCATTCGATCGTTTACTTGTGCACAAATGACAGGTGGATGTTGTGCGGGTATAGCACTCCATCCTCATCCTCGTCGGAGAAGAAAATTGGAGGAAAACTTCCCTTTTTGGTGATTTTCTTCTCCGGGAGCTCTTGATGTACTTGATGAATGTGCCTTTTTCTTTCATTAGGGGTTAGCGGTCCTACCTCTGAAAAAAGTCCTGTGAGTTTTCTTAGAGAAAGTTTTGTTAGCTTTCTTCTTGGGAAAAGAGGGGTTGTTAATAGTAAAAAATGCAAAAAGAATGGAAATTTTATTTCTCCTTTTGGCAACATGATCTTTGACAAACTATGTGACACAAAATTTTCATCTTAAAGCAGGCTACAAATTGTAACTCCGAATGTTATCCTGAATGAAAGGAGAAAAACTTTTACTCTCTTTTTACAAACCTGTTATCATTCCCACTGATTTGCTGGGATCAAGCCTGGGGTGAACCTCTTCCTCTTGTCGCCCTCGAGGTGCATTCTGGGTACTGCCCTGTTGGCCGCCGTATTGCCTTTGTGCTCCGGCTACCTGCTTTCCTTTCTTCTTATTTTCTTCGATGATTCGAAGTTCTTTGGCCAAGGTAGCACAGTTTACAGTCCGGTGGCTGCGGTTCCCGTGGTACTCGCAGAATGCAACCGGAATTTCCCCCTACGGCGGCTTTCTAGGCTGGGGAAGGTACCCTTCTCTTACTGCAGCGGCATACTTCCCTGGGTCAATGTAGACAATGGTTCTTGCCCCCTGGTGTTGTGCCCCTGAGAGGAAGATCCGGCAGTAGACTTGCCATAATATGGCTTGTACCTTGACCCTCCCCTTCCGGTATTTCCTCCATGTCCCTCCTTCTTTTCCGGCACCCCTGCGGTTTTGAAGCTGTCCGCTAGCTCTTTAGCCTTGTTTTCCGCTATCTCAGATTTCAAAAAATCATGGATCATTTCAGCTAATTCTCCATGAGTTTTCAGCGCCTTCGTTGCGATCTTTCCAGCAAGTCGAGGCTGAGCTAGGCCGTTACCAAAGGCCTTAATCAAGATTTTCTCGTCGATATCATCAATTTCCGCAACCTTCTTATGGAAGCGCTCGCTGTACTCCTTCACAGTCTCTCCTTTTCGCTGCTTAACGTCCAACAATTCTATTGTTTCTTTTTTAACCCTCTTACTCGTAGTGAAGTATCGCTAGAAATCCTCAGTCAGCTGCTTGAAGCTCGTGATGGACTGTGGCGATCTCGTGGAGATCTATCCCAACGCTCTCTTCGAAAGTGTTCCGGGGAACAAATTGTAGAGGGCGAGGGAGCTAATCCCTGAGTGTTCATGGCAAACATGAACTTCTTAATATGCTGGGCGGGATCTCTAGTCCCATCATATTTCTCAATTGCCGGGGCGACGAAGTGCGGCGGGAGTTTTGCTTTTCTTATCCGCTCTGAGAAGGGGTACAAGCTCATGTCTATCTGGTCATCTTCTTCCGTCTCTTCTTCGCTAATGATTGCATTGCGCTTTCTATCCTTGCTTTCCTCACCATTACTGCCTCTGGAATCTCTGTTTCTCAGCTTTTCAATGGCCTCAGTCATTTCGTCCCATTTTCTCTGATACTCCTCGTCCCTTGCATTAATTCCTGTTGCAAAGTCTCATTTCCCTCTATAATTTTTTGTCGATGGATCTGACTAGCCCCTTTAGCATGTCCTCGAGATCTTTTTGGAGATGGCTTCTGGCATCTCCGAACTCATTCTTCTTCACAGCGATTGTTATCTTCGGTAGCATTCTTCGGTTTTCTTTGATCTTGGAGCCATCTTTCATGCTTCGATCCTGCAAAAAAATGTCATTAGTTATTTCAGGACTTTCGCTATAAATCGTCGCAGATTGCTTCCCTGTTCTAGGTGGTCTCGTGGTTGCTTCTTGTTGTTCGTTTCCCACAGACGACGCCAAATGAAAAAGTACATCAATCCTAGTATCCTTCGATCTGATCTTAATGAAACAGTACGCTTATCCTAGCATGACCCGATCTGATCTTCTATCCTACATTACCTGGTCTCGATCTCAGAGTCTCACAAGAGTAGAGAGGGAGGGAAAGAGAGCTTCTATTGGAATCGAACGTAAGTTTGACTGCCAAATGTTACGTGTCTTATTCCATGGTGGTACCCCCATATTTATATTTTGGGCCTAGTTTTTATGGTGCCAGCCTGTATTTTACATGAATAAGTACGGTTCTACCCTGTCCTAGTATGTTTGACTGACCACAGACGGTCGGTCGTACAATACTTTGCTTTGCCTAAGTCCTATCCCCATCCGGCTGGAGACGGCCGGATGCCCTATGTGTTTCTACTTCCATCCGGCTAAAGCAGCCGGATGCTCTACGTATCCTGTTTCGGCTTGGCACCACTTCTTCCCTTCTCATCAGTCCCACAAGTTCTATCTTTCTGAATTTTGGTGAAGAAAATAGAACTTCCGTGTGTCTTGTGTTTCGACGAAAAATTTTACGACTGCGGCCAATTCTGAGGCTCTTTGGTCTGTCTGAGCTTCGTCTTTCCTTATCCCTCAGTCCCACAAGTTCTTTTTCTTCATACTTGGAGAAAAGGAACTTCTTATTGGCCATGTGCATAGCTCGTGGTTCGAACCTGCTTCGTACCGCCTTTTTGAATTTTTTCCACCTGTTCTCGGTGTAGAATACGCAGGGTCTTTCTTTCGACTAAACATCGGAAGCGTCTTTAGGAAGCGTGCGACTCTTTCTCTTCCCCTGCAAAGAAAGGATACTTTCTGTTCGCACATGTATATATATTATTTATTTGAGCGGGAAAAAACTTTCCTTAAAGCCCGATTTTTGAGCTCCCTCTTTCTTCTTCTACTGCCCCTTTACTTCGACTGTTCTTCTTCTCTCGCTCCCCTGCCGCTGTGTACTACCTTGTCTTTCATTGCCGTCGCCCTTTGATCCTTTGTTAGGCTTGACAATGCCTTCTTCCTCCGCAAAACAAATAAACTCGCTGCTAAATTTCCGCCCGCCATTGAGGCAATTCAGGGCTCTCGCTCTTCCAACGGCTTTCGCCCCTCGTATCTGAAGTTCACAAGACCCTTCCTATCTGGGCGTCAACCCTCTCCCTCCTCTCTCAATTACTCCTCCCTTTGCGATTGTCTCAGGGATGTCGAAGCCCCACTTGGCACGCAGATTTACCTTCCATCCTCCGACTCTCACCCTAACAACAATTTTGGCCGTGGGTACGTAGTTTTCGCTGATTTTTCCGCTCCGGTCTGACCATTCCCCCGCACCCTTTGTGCTGGGCTTCCTCCTTCGCCGCTGCTGCACTCTTGCTCACCTTCACCCAAAGGCCATTTCGCACCTCCACGCCTTTGTTTCTCTTTGCGAGGGAAGCAAAATTCGGCCGGAAGGTACCGATTTCGTCCGGTTCTTCACAGTTAGGGCTGACCCGGATAGCTTAACCCTCATCGCGAAGGCTGGATACTCCCTTTTCGACTATAAGAAGGCTCACGAGTGGGGGTCACGGTGGTTCGTTATTGTTCCTCCATCTGGCCGAGTATTGGGCGTCCCATACTGCGCTGAAGTTGTCAAAGGTCAGCTAATCAGCCCCCAAACCCCTCCGGCTGAGCTGCCCATTTCGAAGGTTCTGAGGGCACTAAGCAAGAAACCGCCGACTGTCGAGGCGTTTTTACAAAGGCACGTTTGTCTTCTCTGAAGACATATCACAGTAATGGCCTTAAACTCTTAGTTCAAATTCTGTCATTCCTATCGGTCTTCTTATTGTTTTGACATGTTGTATGTAGATTTCTTCCAGAAGGGGGACAAGTTCGGCCCCTTTCATAGCTGGAACTTCGTCACCTTCAAGAATGGGGACGAAAAAATCAATTATTACGACACGCTGGATGCGGCTACTGATGCGGCCGAGCAGCTTTTGTAGAGTGCTCCTCCGGCAAAGCGCTCCAGGCAAGAAGCCGGGGATGACCAAGCCGGTCACTCAAAGAAAAAGAAGAGGCTAGAATCTCCTGAATGTGCTGACGCCGGGCTGTCAGGTACATGGCATGTGTGCCCCAAGTCTGGGCGCCGTGTCCTCCTTCCCCTTACCCCTGGTTCGGGTTTAGACCTTGGTTCTCGCCTGGGGCGGGAGTCCGGTCATCCGACTCCTATTTGCGAGCAATTCCTAATTTGACGGGTTACTTTTCCTCAGATCCCGCTCAGGAAAACATCCTGGAGGCCACAGACTTCTGTGCTGGTCCTTCGGCTGAAGAAGGTTTTGGTTGTTTCGCCACTTTTCCTGTTCTTTACTTCTCTTCCTTTTTAGTATCCTTCCACTTCCAGTTTCAACCTTCTGGTCCTAACTGTTTTTATTATTGCGGCAGTCCCCGCTCCTGTCAAGAAAAGACTAAAAAAGAAAACTACATCAAAGCCGAAGGCCACAGAGCTAGGGGCATCAGGAGAAGGACAAACCCCTGGTGATCCCGAGGCTTCAGGATCATTCTCCATTGATGTTGCTGCGGCCATGGATGCGGCAAGGGATAGAGCAATGGAGTATCACCAGGTGCCGGAGGATCCTGAGCTCCGGAGTAAGCAGAGAGAGGACTACATAGCTTCTTCTTCTTCTTCCCCTCCTCCTCCTGCTCAGGAGTCCTATACTGGACCCTCCCAAAAGGAAGGGTGGTTCTACCATTGCGGGCACCCTCTCCCTTTGATAACCTACGACTCTGCCAAGTACTTCTCCGTTTGGAAGGAGGCAATAAAGAGATGTGGTCATCCAGACGGTATCTTTGCTCCTCCAGCAACCTTTACTACTACCAAAAAAGGCTGCGGATCGGAGATGGGGGGGCAGATGCTATCATGTGGTATTCCCTCCTGATAAATGAAGTGTTTGACATGATGTGGGGGGGGAATCTTTCAGGTTAGCATGCGTATCCCTTTTGTGTTTCTCTTCTGCTTTGGTTTGGCTTTTTCCTTGTTTTTATGAATTTTGTTTTTTTTAGGTGATGTCCATGGCCCAAAGTGCTGAGGTTCACTTTGGCAACCTTCAATCCAGGCTTCGCTATGAGGAAAGCCGAGCCAATAATGTTGAAGAGGAACTGAAGTTGTCCCGCTCTTGTCATGATGCTTACATTGACCAGGTTGAGTACGAGATCGACTGTAAGGCAAAGGAGAGAACTGAGGCAATAAACAAAGACCTGCAGTTGTCCCGGCGAGAATGCGAGCGTCAGCGTGATGAGTATGAGTTGCAGCTGAAGAAACTCCGGGAGGAGAACTTCTCTCTAAGAGGCCGGATCAAGGAAGCTGATAATACTTTGATAGAGGTATGAAACCATCTCTTTTTCCCTTGATAAAGATAAGCTGATTCGGTCCTTCTTTGACCTAGATATTATGTTGGATCAGGTGCGCTCTATGCACCGGAATGAAGTGAACTCTCTTCAGGCTGACAAGACCTTTTTCTATCAGGAGAGGTACTCTTTCAAGCAGGAGGCTGTAACGCTCGAGCTGGAGAAGCAAACTCTTCAACGGTAGAATTAAGCTCTTGTGAAGGAAAAAGAAAAGCTTATGCAGGAGCTTGATCGCCTGTCGGAAGAAAAGGCCGCACTGGAAGAGCAGTCGAGGTCCTCCTTTGATCAAGAGAAGCAGTCTCTGCTCCGAGATTGCTCTCTTTTGGAAGAGGAGAAGAAAACCATTGCTGCGGATAAAGCTGCCCTGATAGAAGAGAGGACCAGGCTGGAGGAGAGAATAAAAGAGCTGGAGGAAGCCAAGTCTCGCTCTCAAGCCGAGAATACTGAGCCATCGGGCCATGGTAAACTTTCAGGCCTTCGACTTTTGTTTCTCCTTTTGCCCTTTCTTCTTCTTATTCTTTTGTTTTGTGTTCCGGCTAGGCTTGAGTTCTGCCAACTTACTGAAGCACGTCACCTAGTTGAGTGGTCGGGTAGCCCGCGCTAAGGAGGAGCTGTCATTTGCCAATTCTGAACGTGATAAGTATCGAGCCCAAGTCCTGACCCGTGAATCTCAAGTGGCCAGGCTCAAGTCATTTTCCCGGCAATCTCAGGAGGAGATACAGAAGCAAGGCAACATTAACGCCCATCTAAAGGAGTCCTTCGCTTCTCAGTGTCGCCGGATAGTTGATATTTGCCAGCAGATTGTTTCGGATCACTCTCTCGAGAAAGGAGAGTTGTTGGATGATGATATGTACAACAAGCTGGAGTTCAAGGCTGTTGCCCAGAAGTCCAACTTCTTTTTGGAGCTCGAGAGGTTCTGCCGCAGTCCCGGAGAGACATTTTTTGGCGCCGGCGAAGCCTCATTCCTTCCAGCTGGAAGCAAACATCCTACAATCTGCTGGAGGGATGCAGCGTCTTTCTAGGAGGTCTAAGTCTTCTGAGAGTATGGCTGGTAGCGGCGATAGGTTGTTAGCTGTTGAAAAAGAAGCTGTAGAGAAAGTGGAAGAGAAGTTTTTTTTTATTTTTAGAGGAGTTTTTGTTTCGGCATGTATTTTTTGTGTTTGCTGAATGATCATATTTTGTAACTGTTTTTACCCCACACTTTGGGAGAAGTATAAGCTATATTTTTCACCATCTTTAGTTACTTGTCCGCCGGAGTACCTCTTTTGAGACAAGTTTCCTATTGCCGTGATATCTCTCTCTTTTTTTTAACAGCGCACGTATGGTTATCTTATGCAAGTAATGTGCAAGACAGTGTAGTATCATTTTTTATAACACAAGGGGCTTGCGGTTTTGGAATTTGTTCGGGCCCGACCCTTTTTTTCCTTTCAAAGTATGGTTATCTATGGTTTTTAGCCGGATTTTTTAGGATATGGAGTATAGGAACCTGCGGCTGTTGTGCCGACGCCTATTTTCAAGGCATGATAGCCTGCGGCTCATTAGCGGATGTTTCTTTCAAGGCGTGATAGCCTGCAGCTCGTTGGCCGGATGCTTCTTTCAAGGCGTGATAGTCAGCGGCTCGTTGGCCGGTGCTTTCTTTTTCTTTCTAGGCATGATAGCCCGCGGCTCGTTGGCCGGATGTTTCTTTCAAGGCGTGATAGCCTGCGGCTCGTTGGCCGGATGTTTCTTTCAAGGCATGATAGCCTGCGGCTCGTTGGCCGGTACTTACTTTCAAGGCATGATAGCCTATGGCTCGTTGGCCGGTGCTTTCTTTTTCTTTCACTTCCAAAAATAATACCTTTTATTGAAAGTTATAAATTTTACACATAGAACTTTTTCAGACATTCTCCATGCCAAGAATGCGGCAATTCGTACCCTTCACTATTTTTCAAGCGGTATGAAGCTCGTCCCGTCTTCTGGTGTATGATGTACGGTCCTTCCCATTGGGGTTCCAGCTTCTTGGGTTGCCTAACCTCTCGGAGAACTAATTCTCTTGGGGCAAAACTTCGTTCTTTTATCCTCCTGTTGAAATATCTTTCTATCTTGGATTTATCTTTCGCCATCCTTACTGCGGCGGCCATCCTGGTTTCTTCAAGGAGGTCTAGGTGATCCTGTACCCCTTGATTGTTGACCTCTTCGTCATATGATTCCCACCTTAAGGATGGCACCACAATCTCCGCCGGAATGACGGCTTCCGAACCATATGTCAATCTGTAAGGCGTTTCTCCCGTCGGCCCCCTTCTGTCGTTCTGTACGACCAAAGGACCTGGGGTAACAATTCTGCCCACTTTCCTTTCTTCTCATCGAGTTTCTTCTTTATCGCCCTTACTATTTGCCCGTTCGCATTCTCGACCTGCCCATTTGCCTGAGGGTGAGCTACTGATGCAAATCTTAAGTCGATCTTCATTCTTCACAGAATTCTCGGAAGCTTTCGCAATTGAACTGTGTTCCATTATCAGTTATTATTGCCCGGTATACCAAACCTGCATACCACATACTTCCAGATGAATTCTTGTGACTTCTAGCCGTGATGGAGATAGTAGGCATTGCTTCGACCCACTTTGTGAAGTAGTCGATGGCAACGTACATGAATTTGAACCTCCCTGGTGAAGCTTCCGGGAATGGGCCCACAATGTCCAACCCCCACATAGCAAAGGGAATTGGGCAGAGAGATAGATTTTTGCTCCACGGAGGAGTATGTATCTGTTTCCATGCTCTTGACACTTGCGACATTTTCGTATATATTCCTTGCAATGCTCCATCATTTTTGGCCAAAAATATCCGAGTCTCAAGATTTTGTGGGTTGTGGTCCTTTCTCCTTGGTGATTTCCACAGAGCCCATCATGTATCTCTCTTATTAATTCTGCTCCTTCAGCTATGGTAACACACTTCAGTGCTGGTCTTGCAAAAGATCGCTTATACAGCTGGTTATCCTCAATAAAAAATGATGCGGCCCGCCTTTTTATTATCCTGGCCTCCTTTTCTCCTTGCAGCTGCTTTCCTTGTCGTATGTAATCTATGATTGGAGTCATCCAGGATTCTTCTTTGTCACCTATCTCCACCGCAAACACCTGAGTTCCTTCTATACTTGGGGAAGTTCTGATTTCTAGCCATATCTCATTGGGTACCTTTTTGGACATACTTGCCAATTTGGCTAAGGCATCAGCTTCGACATTCTCTTCGCGGGGAAGGTGTTTTAGCTCGCATCGTTGGAAATTTGCTTTAAGTTCCTGGACCTTGAGCAAGTACCCCCATAGTTTTTCCTCTTTGACTTCATAGATGTTGTCGTTTTGTCTCGCCACCAACATAGAGTCCGAATACACCTCAATTCTGTTAAAAATAGGTTATATTCTCATAAGTTTACTTCAGACAGGATTTTATAAGAATGAAAAAACATAGAAGGCATCTTTTCTATGGAACCTGTCGCCCCGAGGGCTGTAGCTACTTCCAAACCCTGGATAAGGGCTTCATATTCGGCTTCATTATTAGTAACGTCAAAGTCCAGTCGGAAGGCATAATTCAAGCTTTGCCCACTCGGCGCCTGTACCACTATTCCAGCTCCTGCCCAACTTTTGCATCGAGCTCCATCAACCAAGATGATATATGGACTTTGAGTCTGCTTCTTTTCTTTTGCAAAGTTTGTCTCCGTTATGAAGTCTGCTAAGGCCTGAGCTTTAATCGCAGTTCTGGGCAAGAAGTGAATTTCATATTGTGTCAGCTCTATTGTCCAGCTTACCATCCGGCCGGAGGCATTCGGATTGTTCGCAATTTGCTTGAGCGGCCAATTGGTCCTGACAAAGATTCAATGTGACTGGAAGTAGGGTCGTAGTTTTCTTGACGCCACCACCAGTGCAAACAAGATTTTCTCTATGTTAGTGTACCGTCCTTTTGTCGGGCTCAAGATTTTGCCCGTATAGTAAACTGGTACCTCCCTTTTCTCTTCTATGATTAAGACAGCTGCAACCGCCCAATCTGTTGCGGACAAGTAAAGATATAGATCCTGTCCCGGGGCAGGTACACCCAATTTAGGTAGATCCCGAAGCATCTCCTTGATCTTTTCAAATGCGACTATGCACTCTTGTCCCCACTGGAATTTGTTGTTTCCTTAGAATATTGAAGAACGGGATCGATTTTCTTGAAGCTTAGAACAAAACCTGCTTAATGCTGTGAGTCTTCCGTTCAAAGCTTGGACATCTTTGATATTCTTGGAGGAGAAAGGTCGAGGATTGCCTGACTTTTTTCCGGATCGTCTTCAATACCTCGTTGCCCAACAATGAAACCAAGAAAGCTCCCTTTGGTTACACCAACACACACTTTTCTGGATTTAGCTTGATTTGGTATTATCCAGAGTGTCGAATGTTTCTTCTAAATCCTTCATGTGTTGTTCTTTTGACGGACTTTTTACAACTATATCATCAACGTAAGCCTCCACATTTCGAGCATTTGCTGACAAAATACTTTGTCAATCATTCGTTGAAAGTGGCCCCTGCATTCTTTAGGCCGAAGGGCATTACCTTGTAACAGAATGTTCGGATGAAGTAATAAAGGATGTCTTTTCCGAATCGCTTCTTTCATTTTTATTTGATTATAACCGGAGAAAGCATCCAGAAAACTTAACACAGAACTCTGGGCAGTTGAAACCACCAATCTATCTATATGATGGCAGGGGATAGAAATCTTTAGGACATGCCTTATTTAAATCTGTGAAATCCACACACGTTCTCCATTTTCCATTTGCTTTTTTCACCATGACAACATTAGCCAACCATCGTGGGTACACAACCTCCCTGATGAAACCGGCCTTGAGGAGTTTTTGGACCTCTGTTCGTGCGGCTAAATCTCTTTCTTCTCCTATTACCCTTTTCCTTTGCCTGACCACCGGATGTTTAGGGTCTACCCTGAGCTCATGCCGGATAACGCTTGGGTCTATACCAGGCGTCTCGTCCGTGCTCCAAGCGAATGTTGCCCTTCTTTTTTCCAGGAACCTCATTAAGTGAGTTTGCTCTCCACTGTCAAACGCAGTTCTATTTTAAAAAATTTAGAAGGGTCAGATTTTAAATGTACCTCTCTAGGGAAATCTTGGGCTGTTCGACATCCTTCCTTTTCTTGACTCGGCCCTGGGGAAGAAGGCAACTTTCCCTTGAATTCCTTGTCCGATCCCACAGTCTTGACCACCTCCTCACTAGGAAGGGTGTCCATGATGCGGACTTCACACATTCGGGCCATCTTTTGGCTTCCTCTTATCGTAACCACCTTCCCGTGTGAGGTAAATATTTCATTTTTAAGTGATGAGTGTTGTGGATGGCTTTGAAAGCATTGATTCCTGGCCTCCAAGGTACATGTTATATCCAGAAAGGACTGGCACAATAAAAGCCGTGAGTCTCTCTGTCCTTCTTTCGTCTCCTTGGCCCAAGGTCATTGTGAAATCTATACTGCCGGAAGACGTGGTAGAGACGCCTCCTAAAATCCTCCCAGAACCGTGAATAGGGCTTGATCCGGTCCTCAGGTATCTCCAACTTCCTAACCGCCTCGGCTGATATGACATTTGCTCCGGCCCCACTATCAATTAAAAATCCCTCCATCATTCGATCGTTTACCTGTGCACGAATGACAAGTGGATCGTTGTGCGAGTATAGCACTCCATCCTCATCCTCATGGAGAAGAAAATTGGAGAAAAACTTCCCTTTTTGGCGATTTTCTTCTCCGGGAGCTCTTGATGTACTTGATGAATGTGCCTTTTTCTTTCATTAGGGATTGCGGTCCTACCTCTGAAAAAAGTCCTGTGAGTTTTCTTAGAGAAAGTTTTGTTAGCTTTCTTCTTGGGAAAGAGGGGGGTTGTTAATAGTAAAAAATGCAAAAAGAATGGAAATTTTTTTCTCCTTTTGGCAACATGATTTGACAAACTATGTGACACAAAATTTTCCATCTTAAAGCAGGCTACAAATTGTAACTCCGAATGTTATCCTGAATGAAAGGAGAAAAACTTTTACTCCTTTTTACAAAACCTGTTTCATTCCCACTGATTTGCTGGGATCAAGCCTGGGGTGAACCTCTTCCTCTTGTCGCCCTCGAGGTGCATTCTGGGTACTACCCTGTTGGCCGCCGTATTGCCTTTGTGCTCCGGCACCTGCTTCATTTTTCTTATTTTCTTCGATGATTCGAAAGTTTCTTTGGCCAAGGTAGCACAGTTTACAGTCCGGTGGCTGCGGTTCCCGTGGTACTCGCAGAATGCAACCGGAATTCCCCCTACGGCGGCTTCTATGCTGGGGAAGGTACCCTTCTCTTCCTGCAGTGGCCATACTTCCTTGGGTCAATGTAGCAATGTTCTTGCCCCTGGTGTTGTGCCCTTGAGAGGAAGATCCGGAGGTTTAGACTTGCCATAATATCTGGTGTTGATGACTTAAGTTTTGTAGATGATTGCCTCCTCAGTCAAAGTAGCGATGCAGAGAAACTAGGTGCGAACAGAAAGACGTTCCACTATCACAGTTCGAGTACCTCTGTAGAAGCATCTGTCCACGAGTTCTATATGCCAAGAAACGCGAGTTACTAAAGTAGGTGCGGAAATCTCGCATAGTTGGAGCAATAGCAAAACGTGCGAACGTGACGCACAAGGAGGTCCACAACTCCGATACTTGCGGAACCAACCCAAGAGTCGTTACTTGAAGACTTCACCGAAGATTTAGGAGATCGTTACCAAGTATAAGCATGCGAATGTAATTAGTTAATTTGTGCATTCGAGATTATTCAGAGAGAAACTTCACCCTGAGAGAGAAAATATTCTTGAGAGATCTTAGTGAGATAGTGTCAATTAGCTTAGGTATTTATTACCTAGAGAGCACACATAGAAACTCCCCTTTACTCCTTGTTACGCATTGATCAAAGCCGAGAGTAGAGCGAGTGTTGGATGAGACAGAATACTTCGTCGAATCCCAAGATAGGAAGCCAGGTTATAATTCACATTGAGTTTCAATACAGCAGAATCCTATCTTGTTAAGTTTAAAAAAAGCTTCCGCGTTATTTTGCACACCTTTACTCTTCAAGCAGAGTTGGTCTGAGACTAACACCTCAGACCTACTCGGTCAGCACCCCGATCCCATCAAGTGGTATCAGAGCTTGCGTTGGCTGACAATCTCTCAAAATGGCGGAAATCTCAAACACCAACAACAACAAAAGAATGCAAGTGGAGAATCCAAAGCTAATCCCACAAACTACAACATGTGGAAACACGAGATGGAGTCACACCTCCAGTCCTTGAATCAACAACTGGAGGTAGTGACGAAAGGAAACTTCCCAGTACCTGAAGGAAAGTCCCAGCTCCTATACTGCGAGGAGCGAAAATGCGTTGAGCTAAATGCCCAAGCCGTTACGAGTATCTAACACCAGTCTTTCTACCTGAAAGAAGAAGAGTGTATAACATCAAAGTAGCAAAGACATCTGGATGACCTTCGAGCTGTTCACGACGAAATACCGAGCTTCGAAAATGAAAAATCAAAACTGAAGATGGACTACGAAAACTTCGTAGGAAAGCCTGGAGAATCCCTGAGCGACATGCTCTCGATTCACTGAACTCACTGCTACTATGGAAGAGCTGCAGATTGAGAGAGTCAATGAAAACATCAACAACAAATTTTGGACAGTCTGGGTGAGGAATGGACGAGAGCGTTATTCCACGAAGGCGTCTAAAGTCAGAAAATGGACTTTGACCTGACTTGGGATCCTATCTTCAGTCCATCACAAATACGAAAAAAAATGAAATCCAAAAACACAATATCAAAATAGGGTAATAGTTCTCACTCAAACCATGCTGTTTCGTTTTCCAACGTGAATCAAGCTTTGCAGGTAAAGACTACACCCAGCCAGACAGCAGTTCACCAGAATGAATCATTCCACTATGACGCTACCTCTCCAAATCAGGATTTAATCCAGCAGCTTCGGGACACTCTGATTGACGGCATAATAGAAGAAGGATCAGCGAACACCTTCGAAGACATGGCCATGCTGGTCAAGAACTTTAAGAGATTCATGCGAGATCGATCAGAAAGGAACAGTCCAAACAGGTTCAGCCAAAATCAAAACCGACAATATCAATCCTACAACCGTAATCAGCAAGGTACTACGGGAACTGGAGACCGAGTATGCTTCAAATGCCTGAAGCCGGGGCACTACGCCAACAACTGTCCTCTCAAGAAGAAAGATGATCGCGAGCAATCATCACTAATGGCAAATTCAGCATGGGGAGACTCTGACTCAGAAGAACCTGAGATGGGAACGTCAAGCCTAATCTGCCTCATGGCTCACAAAAGTCAGGTATGCAAGAGTCCCTCTTCAGAGGTAACTGAATATTTCTCAGATTCATGTGCTATTCCCTCTTTAGATTTATCTACTTACTACATCGACCCAAATCATCCTGAATTTGAATTAACTGAAGAACAAGACAGAATAGCCTCTCTTTATGAAGAAATCCATGTGCTAAAAGGTCATGTCAACAACGATCGTCTAAAATTGCAAAAATCTGAAGAAAAGGCCGAACAACTTGAAAAAGAGCTAAAAGATGCTCACAACCTCATCAACTCCTTAAAACTCAAGTCTCTTCCCTACAGAAAAATCGTTCCAAAATTCCACAAAAATTTTCAAACCAATCACCTTTGTTCGTGAGGTTGCTGCAATGCAAAAGCCAAAATTCTTTGAGAACGAACTCCGTGAGTCAAAAGAAAGACAAGTTCGACTTGAGAAAGAGGTCGATTCCCTGAACATCGCTCTTAAAAGGCACGGATGGAATCGGTCTCATCATCTAATCCCCTAGTTGGCTGAGAAATAAGGCAAAGTAAACCTACCAAAAATAGCCACAAAACCCAATGATCTTCAAAGAAGGAAACTCCAAAAAGAAAAATTTGAAAACAAATTCCGTTGGCAAAAGAAGTACGTTCATCTACCTTCTTTATTAATTTGTGGTTACTGTGGCTACGACGGGCATATTCACTCCTCGTGTCATAAGCTTGGCAAAGATTTATCTTTAATATGCAACGTTTACATACTCTGTCTAAAGCACGACATGGTTATAGCTCTCTTTCAAAGAGGGAACCCAAGTTCGCCTGGGTTCCCAAGTCTAACTTTTGATTATCTGTAGGGAGAGACCGTGGACAATGACTCTTGGTTTCTGGATAGTGGATGCTCACGACATATGACAGGAGACCCTGACAAGTTCACGACTCTCTCTCAACACAACGGGGGAAAGTCACTTTTGGCGACAATGCTCATGGTGAAATCATTGGTATTGGAACCGTCGGTAATCCCTCTCTCTTTAAAATAGAAAATGTTAATTTAGTAAATGGACTTGGACACAGCCTTCTAAGTATCTCTCAAATTGTGATCTCTCTAATGTTGTTCTTTTTCGGCCTCTGACTGCAAAATCTTTGACGAGCAAACAGGTCTTCTGAAAGCCACTGGTATAAGGGTGAACAATCTTTACAACTATCTCTTGAAAACCCTAACCTAGATGGTACTCTCTGTCTTAGTGTACAGGACAAGAATATCTCCTTATGGCACTTTCGCCTAGGTCATGCACACGGCAAACTACTAAACAAAATCAAAAACAGAAATCTTGTAGTGGGACTTCCTCAGACAAACTTCTTCCAGACCGACATCCTCTGTCCTGCATGCGTACAAGGGAAACATTCTAGAGCAAGCTTTCCAGGTAAAACGGATATGTCTACATCATCTCCACTGGACATGCTACACATGGATCTATGTGGACCAATGCGTGTTCAAAGCAAAAGTGGTAAGAAGTACGCTCTAGTCATCGTCGATGACTATTCGCGCTGGACATGGGTACTCTTTCTTAAGACAAGTCGGAAATTTCTGAATTCGAAACCCTATTCAAACTGATTACTAACAAAATGTCCACCTCTTTCAAGACAATTCAATCTGACAACGGTACAGAATTTTGCAATATTCAGTTTTCAGAATTCTGCAGGGAAAAGGGAATCATGCATCAAACATCTGCTGCTCGTACTCCACAACAAAATGGAGTTGTAGTACGAAAGAATCGCACGCTGTAGAAATGGCAAGAACAATGCTCATCGATAGTAACCTTCCAGCCACATACTGGGCAGAAGCTATCAACACTGCAGCATACATCCTAAATCGAGCATCAATTCATCCATCGGCAAAACCCCATATGAAATTATCAAAGGCCGTCCACCTTCAGTCACACATCTACGGCGCTTGGATGCAAGTGTTTCATACACAACAATGGAAAAGAAATCTCGGCAAGTTTGCTTCTAAGAGTGATGAAGGAATCTTCCTTGGCTACTCATCACAAAGTCGAGCTTACAGAGTACTCAATAAACGTACAGCCTGTCTCGAAGAAAGTCCTCATATTCGTTTTGAAGACTCTCTAACTCTAGCGACTGTGACACACACAAAATGAACCACACGAAGATGCCGCAGATACTACCTTCATTGAAATACCAGTAGCTACTATCCCTGCACCACAAACACCTCTTGCAACAGACTCATCCTCTGACAGCGACGACGACCCTGATGACTCATTCAAAGATGCCTCACCCACTCCCACACAGGAACCACTACCTCCTCCACAAAACACAATGACACCCACACCTAACGATCACCCAACACCAGATCACTCCACTAGTCTTCCATCAACCTCCGCAAGAAAATTTCAACAAGCCTCCGCTCACCCATTTCTCAAATCCTGAGTGATCCATCCAAAGGCGTTCAAACACGTAGTGAAGCTGCATCAGAATCTATGTGCCTTCAATGCCTTTCTATCCAAAATCGAACCTAAGAATGTCAACCAAGCTCTACAGGATCATGACTGGATACTCGCCATGCAAGAAGAATTACACTCTCTACAAGACACTCTGTCTGGCGACTTGTTCCATGTCCAACCAATCATAAACCAATTGGTACAAAATGGGTGTTCGCAACAAGTTAGATGATCAAGGAAATATCTCTCGCAACAAAGCCAGACTGGTAGTTCAGGGATACGCTCAAGCTGAAGGAATTGATTACGATGAAACTTATGCTCCAGTAGCTCGAATTGAGGCAATTCGAATACTCGTGGCCTACGCAGCCATCGAGGTATAAAACTCTACCAAATGGATGTAAAAACTGCCTTTCTACATGGATACATCGACAGAGATGTATATGTTGCTCAACCACCGGGTTTCGAAGATCCACATCACCCAGAGTATGTCTACAAGTTAGATAAAGCATTATATGGCCTGAAGCAGGCACCTCGGGCATGGTATGAGCGTCTTCATCTTACTTATTGTCCATGGATTCATTCGAGGTAAAGTTGACAAAACTCTTTTCACTCTCACCAAAGGTGAAGACATACTCATTGTGCAAATATACGTGGATGACATAATTTATGGATCCACTATTCCTGAACTATGTTCATTCTTTTCTGATCTCATGTAAAGAATTTGAAATGAGTGCTCTTGGAGAATTGAAATTCTTTTTAGGTCTACAAGTCACCCAACAGGAAAACGGGACTCAAATTCATCAACAGAAATACATTCACGAGCTGTTAATCAAATACAAGATGCAGGATTCAAAAGCCACACCCACTCCAATGACAACAACAGAGAAGCTACATCTGGATGAAAAAGGAATTGCGTTGATGCTACGCTATACAGAGGTATGATAGGTTCCCTTCTTTATTTAACAGCAAGTAGGCCTGACATTCTATATGCTGTATGTCTCTGTGCAAGATTTCAGGCAAACCCAAAAGAATCACACCTACAAGGCGTAAAGCGAATTTTTCGCTATCTGAAAAGTACCCAAGACTGTACCTCTGGTACCCAAGTACTCCTGATTTCACTCTAATGGGTTATAGTGATTCTGATTTTGCAAGCTCTTATTAGACAGGAAAAGCACGTCTGGTACTGCACAATTTTTAGGACTATGTCTTGTCGCCTGGAGTTCAAAGAAGCAAAACACAGTAGCACTGTCATCCTGAGGCCGAATATGTCTCCGCCGCTGCTTGCTGTGCACAGATTCTCTGGATACAACAACAACTACAGGACTATCTCATTCCTCCGACTTGTACTACAATTTTTGTGACAATAATAGTGCTATTGATTTATCTAAAAATCCTGTTCATCATTCCAGGACAAAGCACATTGAAATTCGTCACCATTTCTTAAGGGATTGCGTTGAAAAAGGACAGATACAACTAGAATATGTTCCTACTTCAGATCAACTTGCAGACATATTCACCAAACCATTGCAACGAGGTCCTTTTGAAGCACTACGTTCACAACTAGGTATGACCCGTATGACTTAGCTAAGGTCGTATCTCCTTCTCGTGTTTTGTAATCTGGGTGAAATGTATGAATATGTCTGATGACCTAGTCTGTCTGTTAAAGAAAAAAGCACCAGCGTAAAAACAAGAGTTTTAGTTTCTGCTAACTCACCCGCGAAATTCTCGCCATACTATCCGCAACACCCCAGCTCAACCAATCAGCTCACATTACCCTGACACACGACGTCTGCCTATATTCCGACGTCATAACTCTCACTCCCCACGTCCAATCGCACCTAAACCGATCTTTGCTTCTCTTCGTCTTCTACACTCGTTTGCCTACTACGATCAAACTCCGATCACCATGGCTTCCAACCCTAACCCTAACACCATGTTTTCCGACGCCGAATTACCTAACGACCCTCGCTCCTCCAAGCTCTAATCAACAAACTCACCAACCTCCAAGCCAAACAAACCCCTACCTCCACCTCTGACTCAACCGCCGTAGCCCCTGCAATGTGTCGACACTCACCCATCAACACCCCACTACCCACCGTCACAACTGAACCCACCGCCATAGTCCACACTACGGCATCCACAAAATCGGAGACACCCCATCCCCAACCAAACAAACATCACTCCCACCACCCCGATCATACCCACCCCCGATACTATCACAAAATCTCCGACCAAACTTCAGTTCGGATCTCTTCCACCCGCTGATGAAGAAGCACAGAACCCACAACTCAACTCTCCTGCTAAAGAACCCACTGAGGTACTTGACCTCGAAGCCCAGCCACCTGCTCCTGATGTTCACCCCACCCAAGAAAACCGCCGTGCTAAATCCAACGTCCCCCGCCCTCCAGCTACTCGAACCCTTCGTTCTCGAGCCAAAAATCCTCAGTCATCTTCAAAACCCAGTTCTGATGCTCCTGTTCCTGCACCATCCCTATCGTCACGGCACCAACTACTGAAGAAAAGCCGCGCAGTACCACCAACTCTTCAACCCAGGCAGACTCCGACACGGCAACGACTTCCACCAGAAAGCGACTCCGTCCTCGCTCCGAGTCTGTCCCATCACCTGCTCAACGACTAGGTCTGATCGACACCCACTCTGCCGTCTACTCCTTACCAGCCGACGATTCTGCTGAGTCCCGACACTTGGTAAAGGGAAAGCTACTCGACCTGGACTGGCTCCACTCGATGGCGTTCGATATGTTCGAGGAGATGCTCCGCGTTCAAAACTGGATCCATCTCTTCCACGGCATTCAGACCTACCATGAGGCAGAGGCGTATATTCTACCAAAATTGCGTCATTCGCAAAGGGAAATAATGACAGAGGTACACGGCAAACCATCCTTCTCGATTCAAACTCAATAGCAACCCATCTAGCAATTCCAACTGGCGGACTAGAATTTTATGATAGGGCTGGTTTTCCTGATCTAGGGTTTATAAGTGCAAAAGAGGTCTATGACTTCTTCCTACCAAACAGCAGAGTCGGTCACTCTTTGGACCGACCAGCTCTGTCAAATACCCACCAAATGCTTCACCTTGGTGATCAAAAACTTAGTCCCTAGAAAGGAAGGAAACCAGTTTGTCCGCCCGCTTGATCTTGCTATTATGTACTGTCTGATCCACCACCAAAAGATAAACCTCCCAAAGTTAATCCTCAACCATCTCCTCACCCCGACACAGCCTGGGGTACATATTCTGGCTCCCGAAAATCTTGCCCACTGTGATGTTGTCCTTGATCCCTCCAAAGCCAGTCGATAATGGACACTGACATCTTGGTCAGATCCTATACAACAAAACCCCATCTTTCCAGATCAAATCGGTCTCCAAGACAAACCCTCCCTCCAAAAAGCTAGCCCCAAAACCCGCATCACCCCCTGACAGCCTCTTTATCTGAAAGGGTAGCAGCGGTAGAGAACAACCTCGCCACTCTATCCAAGAAGATAGACATGCTCATCGACGTCCTCAACAAAAACCACAAACAGACGATGAACATCATTGCAGGGGGAGTCGAGAAGCTGGCAGAGGAGTTCCGGGAAACATTTGCTGAAACTCTGGAAGCGGCTAAGCGATTGGATGGCGCTGGACTTCGGGGGAAGATGGAGCAGGGATGAGGACACAGGAATGGATGGAGGAGATGACTAACTTTACCCCTACCCCTTTTAACCCTTAGGAAGTACTGACTCATGAATACTTTTGATTACGCTGGTGGTTTGTTTAACTGACTCTTTCAGATTATGGTTTTTTTGGATTTTTTGTGCGTTTCCCCTGATGTTGGCAAACGGGGGAAGCGGTGTATCCCGCGGCTGGTGTCTGCGGGTAACTATGTGTGGATATGAGTGCCTCTGAAGGCCTCATTTGTTTTGTTTGGTCGTTTATTTCTACAACGTGGTATTTGAAGTAGTTTACGTACTATGGTTTTTTATCTGTTCTTATCAACTGCATTACCTTAAGGGGGAATATGTGTTTAAGGGGGAACAAACAGAAAGTTGTTCTCCCGAGATAGTTGCTCCGCCTTGTTGTCTGGTTTTAGCAGGTACATCCTATACAAAACCTCAAATCTACGCTGGATACACTGAGTTTGCCATCATCAGCAAAAAGGGGGAATTTGTTGAAGACTTAAGTTTTGCAGATGATTGCCTCCTCAGTCAAAGTAGCGATGCAGAGAAACTAGGCGCGATACAGAAAGACGTTCCACTATCACAGTTCGAGTACCTCTGCAGAAGCATCTGTCCACGAGTTCCTATATGCCAAGAAACGTGACGTTACTGAAGTAGTTGCGGAAATCTCGCATAGTTGGAGCAATAGCAAAACGTGAGAACGTGACACACAAGGAGGTCCACAACTCCGATACTTGCGGAACCAACACAAGGAGTCGTTTTACTTGAAGACTTCACCGAAGATTTAGGAGATCGTTACCAAGTATATAAGCATGCAAATGTAATTAGTTAATTTGTGCATTCGAGATTATTCAGAGAGAAACTTCACCCTTGAGAGAGAAAATATTCTTGAGAGATCTTAGTGAGATAGTGTCAATTAGCTTAGGTATTTATTACCTAGAGAGCACACATAGAACACTCCCCTTTACTCCTTGTGACGCATTGATCAAAGCCGAGAGTAGAGCGAGTGTTGGATGAGACAGAATACTTCTGTCGAATCCCAAGATAGGAAGCCAGGTTGTAATTCCCATTGAGTTTCAATACAAGCAGAATTCTATCTTGTTAAGTTTAAACAAAAGCTTTCGCGTTATTTTGCACACCATTACTCTTCAAGCAGAGTTGGTCTGAGACTAACACCTCAGACCTACTCGGTCAGCACCCCGATTCCATCATATGGCTTGTACCTTGACCCTCCTCTTCCGGCATTTCCTCCATGCCCCTCCTTCTTTTCCGGCACCCCTGCGGTTTTGAAGCTGTCCGCTAGCTCTTTAGCCTTGTTTTCCGCTATCTCAGATTTCAAAAAATCATGGATCATTTCAGCTAATTCTCCATGAGTTTTCGGCGCCTTCGTTGCGATCTTTCCAGCAAGTCGAGGCTGAGCTAGGCCGTTACCAAAGGCCTTAATCAAGATTTTCTCTTCGATATCATCAATTTCCGCAACCTTCTTATGGAAGCGCTCGCTGTACTCCTTCACGGTCTCTCCTTTTCACTACTTAACGTCCAACAATTCTATTGTTTCTTTTTTAACCCTCTTACTCGTAGTGAAGTATCGCTAGAAATCCTCGGTCAGCTGCTTGAAGCTCGTAATGGACTATGGCGGTCTCGTGGAGATCCATCCCAACGCTCTCTTCGAAAGCGTTCCGGGGAACAAATTGCAGAGGGCGAGGGAGCTGATCCCCTGAGTGTTCATGGCAAACATGAACTTCTTAATATGTTGGGCGAGATCTCCAGTCCCATCATATTTCTCAATTGTCGGGGCGACGAAATGCGGCGGGAGTTTTGCTTTTCTTATCCGCTCTGAGAAAGGGTAGAAGCTCATGTCTATCTGGTCATCTTCTTCCATCTCTTCTTCGCTAATGATTGAATTGCGCTTCCTATCCTTGCTTTCCTCACCATTACTACCTCTGGAATCTCTGTTTCTCAGCTGTTCAATGGCCTCAGTCATTTCGTCCCATTTTCTCTGATACTCCTCGTCCTTTTGCATTAATTCCTGTTGCAAAGTCTCATTTCCCTCTACAATTTTTTTGTCGATGGATCTGACTAGCCCCTTTAGCATGTCCTCGAGATCTTTTTTGGAGATGGCTTCTGGCATCTCCGAACTCATTCCTTCTTCAGAGCGATTGTTATCTTCGGTAGCATTCTTCGGTGTTTTCTTTGATCTTGGAGCCATCTTTCGTGTTTCGATCCTGCAAAAAATGTCATTAGTTATTTCAGGACTTTCGCTATAAATCGTCGCAGATTACTTCCCTGTTTCTAGGTGGTCTCGTGGTTGCTTCTTGTCGTTCGTTTCCCACAGACGGCGCCAAATGAAACAGTACATCAATCCTAGTATCCTTCGATCTGATCTTAATGAAACAGTACGCTTATCCTAGCATGACCCGATCTGATCTTCTATCCTACATTACCTGGTCTCGATCTCAGAGTCCCACAAGAGTAGAGAGGGAGAGAAAGAGAGCTTCTATTGGAATCGAATGTAAGTTTGATTGCCAAATGTTACGTGTCTTATTCCATGGGGGTACCCCCCTATTTATAGTATTTTGGGCCTAGTTTTTATGGTGCCAGCCTGTATTTTACATGTATAAGTACGGTTCTACCCTCTCCTAGTATGTTTGACTGACCACAAACGGTCGGTCGTACAATACTTTGCTTTGCCTAAGTCCTATTCCCATGCGGCTAGAGACGGCCTGATGCCCTATGTGTTTCTACTTCCATCCGGCTAAAGCAGCCGGATGCTCTACGTATCCTGTTTTGGCTTGGCACCACTTCTTCCCTTCTCAATTACAATACCATGCAATACAATGTACTACAATGTACATACCGAGTCTACTAAGTTCCAAATACAAATGCAATACTTCTTCCAAGTTCATACATGCTCACTATAAGTCTACATCTACCCATTCCTCACAACTACATACAAGGCTCCAAGCCTGTTACGATTCTCTACTAACTACATTTTACTCCTAGCAACCTAGGCATGTCCACCGGTCTCTTCCGTGTCCATACTGCTTCGGGTACCTGCACACTAAAAACGTTGCCCCTAGGGGCTCAGCTTTCGCTGCATATGACTTCCGCATACCCCGCGTACTAGCGAGGGTACGCTGACCACTTGGTCAAATACATGCAATTCATTTTATTCAAACATACATGCATACATGCTCTTGTACACAATACTACGATACTTTACGCAAGGAATACATACACACACTTCAATACATACAAGGTAAACCATACAAGCCAGTTGATACTTACTTACATTTCCTGTCATACGCATCCACAATACATACTCGATACATACACATTCCATACTCAATACATACACAATACCCAGTACTTATTAGCTTCATTTGTCCACCCGGGTTAATCGGGTGGAGATTATTCTTTGACTCGGGGTCAATGACTTACACCAGCCAAGACCATTACTCATACAATACTTACTTTACTTACTACTTACTCAAGTCAAGTCTTCGGGACCTCCGGCCTGGGGACTACTCTGTCCCACCACCGGGATTTACTTGGTTCACTAATCCAGGATGCTACCCATTTAAGGGGTTTGGGCCGTGGACGAGCTTAAGAACCAGGAATCGGATCCAACCTCTTGTGTCTCCTCATCCTCACGCGTGGCCGAAACTATATCGGACTTCTACTAATTCCAATTTACTCAATACTTACGTTAGGAGTTATGTGGTTAGGAATTAGTAGAAGTCATCCACATACAAGCCACACAATAATTCAATACTCCCATACTCATACATACAAGTACAATACAATACACAAGTACATTACGAAGTACATACACATTTATTTTCATCCATACATATCATGAATTATACAAACTGATTGTTCAAGAAAAATATATCTAGAACAACCTAAAGCAAGCACAAGTAAGTGCAATATAGTCTGATTCATGCGTTTATCTTATTTAGGTGATCAAATAAGCGCACAAATCGTGGTAACCAGGTTAGGATACAGGGCATGAAGAAATCATACCTTTTACTGAAGTTTACTTTACCGGGTGTCTCCTTGTTCCTAGTCCTTACTTGTTCCTCGATTCTTATTCTCGAACCAATGACTACATGTCAAATGGTTCAATTAATACTAAGCATTATAATACATACATAGTCGTTACTCCCGTACTTACCCCGTTGCCCCTTGCTTCGGTTTATCTTAGTGTTCATATACTTACAACTTGTTTAATCACTTCTCATGTTTGTTTACACTTCTTAGGTCCTTTAAAGGTCACAAAACAAGGCCTTAGCAACTTCTAAGACCATTTCCCATCAATACCCTATGCTTAGAACCCTAAAAATCACATTTTACAAGTTTTTATAGGTGGTTCGGGACTTGGTCCGGACCCAAGGTCCCGGACCATACACTAAAGTAATTCTCGGCTAAATTTTGTTATTGGTCCGGGACTTGGTCCTGGACTAAGGTCCCGGACCACATGTTGGAATTGCTCTCTAGGTGCTTTTTACTGCGGTCCGGGACTTGGTGCCTATCCTAGGTCCCGGACCCTGCTAAAAACTACTATTAGCATGATTTTTCAACCCCAAATCAACCCTTAATCGACCTCCAATCATTCCATAATCTTTCCACATGTTTAGTACATATTTAAAAATAGTCCCAAAAACTCCTTAAATCCGTGGTCCAATACCTACTCAACTTCTTGTTCAATTTCTACAAATTTTCCATTCTCATTTTCACACTTTGCACACTTGTGCATTCCTACACCTACCTTTGCATTTTGCACTTGGTTCTAATTCCATTTACCATTCCAATTCATTCTCAAGCAACTACACTATCAATGCCCAAGTCCAACACTCATTTTACCAATTCTTGCACACTACTTTTTCCTAACTTCTCCAATGAAATTTAACACTCCTTGCTACAGATTTTTACCTTCTTATTTCTCATACTACAACTACCATTCCATAGTTACCAAACATCTCTACTAACTCCAATACACACCTTGGTTCTCCCATTCACCAAGTCATCCAATAATGCATAATTCCTGCTAAAATTTTGCCATAGTTTACCTACAATTCTAACTTCTCCACATACACACTTTTTCATCAAATTCATTCCTAATCTAACCACACCCTTACAAGGGTCCTACCAGCAATAAAGGCAATACAAATCCATCTCAATACATCAATACTCCATCACACAACAATAGCAATACTCATACACAATTTACTTGGCTTCAAGGCCTACAATCCACATACTTGCTCTCAAATACTAAAACTTCCACAATTACAATACTAATACAATAGTTTAGGTTCTTTTATTTGTTTACCCATCCCCATTACTGATAAGTGTCCAAATGAGCATGTTTTATAGGTGTATTTCATATATTATATTAGCACTTTTCTTGCTCATTTCTCCACTTTGGTTAGTTTTTCTATATTTTATTTTTTATTGGTTATCTTACAGATTTATTGTTTAAACATGAGGAAAACCAAGCTAAGAGCAAAGTAGACAAAGAGACGAACGCGTAGGAGCAAACGGGTCGAAAAACGGAGTCCAAACGAAGAATGTAGAGCCGGTCAAAGTTCGCAAAAGAAAACAAGTCAAATACACACGTCCGGGGATAAAAGGCCGGACGTGACACGGATCGATGTGTTAGATACGTCCGGGTCACGTCCGTGGAAAAAAGTCCGGACGTGATACAAGGAGATAATCCTGTCCGTGGATGTTTGGCCGGACAAGAGGACTTGTGTCCTTGTGCTGTCCGTGGAAGAAAGGCCGAACAAGAGGAGTGTGTCCGTGTGCTGTCCAAGGAGAAAAGGGCAGACATGAGGCGTGACCGTGGCTTGTCCGGGGAAATAAGGCCAGACAAGAGATAGAGACGTCTGGGGATTTAAACGCGGACGCGTGTAAATGCAACCCAGATCCAGAATAATTGACGCTCCGACCGTCTTCCTCATTTTTCCTGCGGCGCCTGCAAACATATCTATCAACTCCATCAGCAATATCAGGCACCGGCTCACTCCTCCTTAAATTGCTCACGCGTGTTCCAGCCTGTCTTCAGCTTGTCTTCTTCCTCCTCCTTTCTTCTATAAAACCCACACTCCTTCTGCTCAAATTAATCATCCCTTAAAAAATCCAAAGTTCACCACCGTTCATCAAACCACGACCATCGACCACAACACAAACCACACCTTCGATCCATTCCATCCTCTTATCCCTCACTTCTCCATTTTATTTTTTTTATCATTCCACAACTTAGCAGAAGCGGGATAAGAAGAAGAGAAGAGAAGCAGCTGGAGCAAGAGCGAGCGCACTCCTCTCCCTCCAGCAGTCTCCAAAACAATGGCTACTTCTATCTTTATTTTATTTTCATTCCTGTTAATGTCTGAGTAATTTTATATTTGTGTTCAGGATGGGTGTTTAACCTCAAATAATTCAGACTTATTTATAATACCGAGTTTGCTTATACATATTTGTTTTGTCTCTCTAAATTATTAAGTGCTTAAGAAGTGATCATTTTTACGCATTTACGGTTTCTCTTATGTCAATGATTTTTTAAATCTGAGAATATACCACAAAGATAGACAAACGTTAGATATTATCTCCTTGATTAGCAGATACAATCCATCGCTGTTATTAAAAGAATTCTTGCTTAATGCTAATTAATGATTTTAGACTTCTTCTGATTGTAAAAAGACTATTGAACTAATTAAGAGTTGTCCTTATCTATGATTTAGGAAGGCCACAAAATAAATTCTTAAACAGGCAAATAGATCAAGTAAGGATTATAATTAATGTCTGAAATATACTTGGGCGATTCCACCTTCCTTAGCACATTTTCCATCCATTCAATACACTACAATTTTTTAAGCTTTTAATTATTTTTATTTTCCCAACACCGAGATTGCCACTGGCTAAACCCCCAATTTACAATTTATGCACTTTTATTTATCTTCTTGTACATTTACTAACTTGATAATTAATTAGACAGTTACGAAGTCTCTGTGGATACGACCTTGTTGTACTACAATGATTGGGTTCACTGCTCATAAGTAACAAGATAGTTTAACTACTATTTTGCCCAACAAGTTTTTGGCGCCGTTGTCGGGGACTTCGGTCCAACTATCTGGTTTATATCTATTTAGTTTTTTTTTCCGTTATTTGCCCCTTTTGTGTATAAATTTTTGTTTCTTTTTAGGGTACTTAATTCTGATGGATGGTCACTACGATCAAGCAGGAGATTGGTATGGTTACCCTTACGGCGCAGAGAACTACAATCAATGGAGTGTCTGTCAAAGGTGCGGAGAGTACCATGAAAGCCCCCAATGTTCAGACCCAAATGCTGAATTGAGAGCTTTCTTGGAGGATTTCAAGTCATCTCTCAAGCCTATCCCCATCTTTGTGTGCCGAGAGTGTGGAGGAGACCATGAAAGTTCCCATTGTCCTATGGTTGCAATAGAGAGAGACAATGCCATTTTAAGGGAAATGATGGCAAATTTTACCTCAAAGTTTGGAACCTCTGAAATGATCCAGCAAAGAACGCTAGATCAGGTAGAACACATGGAACAACTGGTTCAACAATTTAATGAAGTGGTTCACGAGGAGGAACAACCTGCTGAGGACTTAAGCTACTCTCCACCTCCTCCCCTATTCGAATGAGAGAATCCATCACCAAACAACCATCAGATTGATTATGAAGACAACTCCTCAGAAGAGAGTTTCTCCTTGGACTTCATGGAGTCTCCTCCCTCTGAAATCAACTACTATTTCCCCTTCTTCTCTATGCTCTACCCAGAAGATGAGGGTGGATACATCCTCAACCTTGAGAAGGAGGAGATGTCACCTCCCTCCGAGCCATCAGAAGAGAGTGTTATAGTCGATTTCAAGGAGCCACTTCCCTCTGAAGTTAATTTACATCAAAGCTGAACCAATGAGCCTCACCAAGAAGATGAGGACATCTACATCCTCAAAATTGAGGAGGAGGAGCCATCATACTTTGATCTTCGTCTGGAGGATCAAGGCCTTCCCCACCTAAGCAACAATGATGTAAGGTGGAAGCATAAAGTTCACCCACATAAGTGTGGAGGCCACCTTCCCTTTTGACCCCGGACTAGAGATAGAAGACAAAGTCCGCCCCAGAGCTCTCCCTGCACCGCTCATTGAAGATAAGGATGTCTTCATCCTTAATTTCGAAGAGGAGGCTCCACCAAAATTCGATCCTCGCACCAAGGATCAACAATCTCAACACCTCCACCTGACTAAAGATCAGTGGAGCCTACTCTTCTTCATTCTAAGTGTTAAGTTAACATTTCATTTTGATCCGGGTGGTTTTTCAATAATTCATGATGCCCGTCCCACCCACCCGTTAAAGCCAACTTCAACGTTCATATTCGATCCTGGACGACTTCATGGCGGTACTGTCTAGCCAAAGACATAAAAGAAGGGCAGCTTTCCGGGAGGCAACCCGGATGAACTTTTATTTTCTTTGCTTTTATGCTCTCTTAATTTTCAGATTCTCTTTCAATTTTGTTTTTGCTCACTTTTAACCCCGTTTGTAATATGGTTGCTTCTAGTGTCTTATACAGGTGCAACTTCATGTCTACACTGCAACCAAGCTACGCTACTGGAGGCTGAAGCTCAAGTGTGGGGGGAACTCCTATAACGCTAGCAAAAATAATTTCAGGGGAGTACCAGTTTCTTTAATTATGCTTTTATTTTGCTAAATTCTGCTGTGGAGAGCTCCTGTGATAAAATGTTTATTTGTGACCTTTGTGTTTTTTCTTTATTTTATCTACTTACCAAAAAGGTCTTCTGAAACCTTCCCTTGTTTTTCGGGTGAATAATGAGGACATTGTTCAATTTAAGTGTGGGGGAGTGCCCTTTTCGGCGACATTTTGTGCTTAAAATGCTTAATCTCGCTACTTATCTTGCGTTTGTCCAAATTCAATATCGTGGACCCTTTATATGTGGGGTGTTCTCTTTAAAAATAAATACTGTTATGAATTGTGGGATAAATGGTACAAAATTTAAAATTTTTCTTTTTTATTACTTTTGAGGAGCATTTTTATGCGGTGTGACCAAATGATCTGCAATGGTTGGATTTTTATTGCTTAGGGGTTCTTTCTATCTTCTTTCTTAGGGATTGCTAAGGGGTGCTTCTCTCTCAAAAAAATATATATACAAAAAAAAACAAGGGACTTGCGAGACACCATTGGTAACCAACAAAGAGAGTTGAGTGTTCTTAAATACAAAGGCTTGAAGCCTAAATATTATCTTCTCATCTCTTATGCAAAATTGAAACAAATGCATAAATCTATTTTTCCTTTGGTTTCCTTCTCAATGCCCATTCTTGAGAGAAGATGGTCGTGGAAAAAGTTCTCAAAGTCACCAAACATGAGAAGCATTGAAGCACTCCGGATCATACCCCGAAACTCTAATTTTTATTTTTACCCTGAGCACACATATGCCACCAGTAGGTGATGATTCACACTCCTCAAAAAGTTTAAGATCATGTACTGTTCACCTCTTTATCCTACCCTTCATAATAATATTTGTTAGTATTGAGCATTCCCTACTTACTTGGATACATGGTTTTGCATGAGGACAAGCAAAAAGATAAGTGTGGGGGTGTGATAAGTGTCCAAATGAGCATGTTTTATAGGTGTATTTCATATATTATATTAGCACTTTTCTTGCCCATTTAACCACTTTGGTTAGTTTTTCTCTAGTTTATGTTTTATTGGTTGTCTTACAGATTTATTGTTGAAACATGAGGAAAACAAATCTACGAGCAAAGTAGACAAAGAGACGAACGCGTAGGCGCAAACGGGTCGAAAAACGGTGTCCAAACGAAGAATGTAGAGCCGGTCAAAGTTCGCAAAAGAAAACAAGTCAAAAACACATGTCCGGGTCACGTCCGGGGATAAAAGGCCGGACGTGACACAGATCGATGTGTTAGATACGTCCGGGTCACGTCCGTGGAAAAAAGGCCGGACGTGACACAAGGAGATAATCCTGTTCGTGGATGTTTGGCCGGATAAGAGGACTTTGTCCGTGTGCTGTCCACGGAAGAAAGGCCGGACAAGAGGAGTGTGTCCGTGTGCTGTCCGGGGAGAAAAGGGCGGACATGAGGCGTGACCGTGGCTTGTCCGGGGAAATAAGGCCAGACAAGAGATAGAGACGTCCGAGGATTTAAATGCGGACGCGTGTAAATGCAACCCAGATCCAGAAAAATTGACGCGCCGCCCGTCTTCCTCATTTTTCCTGCGGCGCCTACAAACATATCTATCTACTCCATCAGCAATATTAGGCGCCGGCACACTCCTCCTTAAATTGCTCACGCGTGTTCCAGCCTATCTTCAGCCTGTCTTCTTCCTCCTCCTTTCTTCTATAAAACCCACGCTCCTTCTGCTCAAATTAATCATCCCTTAAAAAATGCAAAGTTCACCACCGTTCATCAAACCATGACCATCGACCACAACACAAACCACACCTACGATCCATTCCATCCTCTTATCCCTTACTTCTCCATTTTATTTTTATTCTTCATTCCACAACTCAGCAGAAGCGGGATAAGAAGAAGAGAAGAGAAGTAGCTGGAGCAAGAGCGAGCCGCACTCCCGTCTCCTCCAGCAGTCTCCAAAACAATGGCTACTTCTATCTTTATTTTATTTTCATTCCTGTTAATGTCTGAGTAATTTTATATTTGTGTTCAGGATGGGTGTTTAACCTCAAATAATTCAGACTTATTTATAATACCGAGTTTGCTTATACATATTTGTTTTGTCTGTCTAAATTATTAAGTGCTTAAGAACTGATCATTTTTACGCATTTACGGTTTCTCTTATTTCAATGATTTTGTAAATCTGAGAAGAACAATAGACACAATGAATAGATATTATCTCCTTGATTAGCAGATAAAATCCATCGCTGTTATTAAAAGAATTCTTGCTTAATGCTAATTAATGATTTTAGAATTCTTCTGATTGTAAAAAGTCTATTGAATTAATTAAGAGTTGTCCTTATCTATGATTTAGGAAGGCCACAAAATAAATTCTTAAACAGACAAATATAGCAAATTAGGATTATAATTAATGTCTGAAATATACTTGGGTGATTCCACCTTCCTTAGCATATTTTCCAATCATTCAATACACTACAGTTTTATTTAAGCTTTTAATTATTTTTATTTTCCCAACACCGAGATTGCCACTGGCTAAACCCCCAATTTACAATTTATGCACTTTTATTTATCTTCTTGTACATTTACTAACTTAATAATTAATTAGACAGTTGCGAAGTCTCTATGGATACAACCTTGTTGTACTACAATGATTGGGTTCACTGCTCATAAGTAGCAAGATAGTTTAACTACTATTTTGCCCAACAATTACTCTAATGCGTTAAAATTTAACATTCAATAAAGAGCTCTTACCTTAAGCTCTTATTTCCTTCTTTCTTATCCAATTCTCCTCTTCCTCTCTTTCTTGCACAAATCGGCTATATGGGGAATGGAGTTGCCAAGCTCCATTCCCATCACCCAAAACACACAAAACAAGTATAATTAACATACTAACTCTTAAATTAATGCTAGTTCATAGGAATGTTTAGAACAAGATTTCTAGGGTTTACCTTTGGAGTGTTTTAAGAGAGGTTTTAGCCCTTGGTTCAAGAAGGTGATTCCACCACCATTGCAAGGTTGGATTGAAGCTCAAAAGAGAGAGAGAAAACAAGGCATTACAAAGGGGTAGAAATCGGTTATGAAGAAAGATGGAGGAAACATGAGTATTTCATGTAGATTTTTACCTTAATGGAGAGAGGAGACTTCAAGCTCCAAGAAAATTCCTTTTTCTTCATGAATGGAGGTATACCCATGGTGGTCAACTTCACCATTTTGAAATTTCAAAAAGAGGGAAGTGTAGCCCTTGGTGAGAGGAACACAAATATGTGTTTTGTTTTTAATTTGGAGCATTTTTGTGGCTTGAGCATGAGGATGAAGAGGTGCTGCCATGGGAGCTGGTTGGAGGACTCCAAAATCGCCTAAAATCAGAGAAAGGAGGAAGGAGACGGTGAGAGAAAAAGAAATGGGAGAGAGAAGAGGGAAGAGTGAGAATAAGAGGTGAGAGAGTGTTATTTTACTTTTGTACTTTTCTACTTTTTGGCTCCTTATTTAATTAGCTAGCTTAGTGTGTGTGTGTGTGAGAGTTGGATATATTATAAAAACCGGCCCCCACTATTCTCACATGCTGGAGCGTTTTTCGTCTTTTACAGAAAACACTCGTTGTTTTACCCGGTTTCGGTACTATTCAATAACCGGGCCTGTTTTCCGGAATTTTCTTGCTTCTTTAATTTTATTTGTTATTAAGCCTGCATTAATGCTTAATTATTTTTATTTAATGGTTTATAATTTTTACGGGTTCGTTTGACCACTTAAAGTCACGTTTTCAGGTTTTCTCGAAAAACATGCGTGAAAGCTCTATTAGCGTTTTAATACATTATTTGGATCCGTTTTCTTCGGGAGTTGTTCCCATATATTATTTAGGCCTTATTAAGCCTTTACAATCCATATAATACGCTAACCGAGGACTCATACCTCCTATGGTTATTTAACGCTTATTTAGCGTTTTTCATTTTTTAAGTGTTTCTTTATTTCTTCTGAATTTATTGTTCCTTACCAATACTACTTAGGCGTCATTAGGCCCTTAAATACGTATTAGGATAATTTTAATCACTATATTTAAGGTCGGGGTATTTCAGCTACTATCTACATTTCCTTTCTAGCTATATAAACGTAACCGCCGGTCTCTTACCATGACCTTAGCCGCTTCGGTACCTGTACAATAAAAACATTGCCCCAAGGAGCTCAGCTTACGCTGCATATGACTTCCGCATACCCCGCGTACTAGCGAGGGTACGCCGACTACTTAGGTCGAATACATGCGATTCATTTTATTCATACATACATACATACATACATGCTTTCATACAAAATACTACAATACTACACAAGGAATACATACGTACACTTCAATACATACAAGGAAGACAATACAAGTCAACCAATACATACTTACCTTTACCGAAATACGTTTACACAATACATACACAATACTTGTTAGCTCCTTTTTATCCACCCGGGTTAATCGGGTGGAGATTACTCTTTTACTCAGGGTCAATGACTTACACCCGCCAAGACCATTACTCATACAATACTTACTTACTTACTTACTTACTTACTTACTTACTCAAGTCAAGTCGTAGTTACCTCCGGGCAAGGACTACACCGTCCCACCACCGGGCTTTACTGTGGCTCACCAATCTAGGATGCTACCCATTTAAGGGGTTTGGTCCATAGAAAAGATTCAGGCCAGGAATCAGATCCAACCTCTTGTGTCTCCTCATCCTCACGCGTGGATGAAACTATATCGGACTTCTACTCATTCCAATTTACTCAATACTTACGTTAGAAGTTAGGTAGTTAGGAATTAGTAGAAGTCATCACATCCACACCACACAATAATATATTACTCACATACATATCCATTCCAGGTACAATACGTTACACAAATAAACTACAAGGTACATATATACTTCATCCTCTTCCATTCATTTCATGAATTATACAAACTAAATGTTCAAGGCAATATACAAGAACAGATATACAACAAGCACAAGTAAGCGCATTAAAGTCCGATTCATGCATTTATCTTATTTAAGTGATCAAATAAGCACACAAATTTGGGTAACCAGGTTAGGATACAGAGCATGAAGAAATCATACCGTTCACCGTTGTACTCGAACCGACTTTTCTTCGGTGTTCACAAATCAAGTCCTATACACACATATAGGGTTGTATGGTCAATAATCTATTATTGATCCATCTTATCCTTACTTTACTACTTCCCTTACATACTTACTAGTTCTTTACCTACCATACTTGATTATAAAAATCATTCTTTTCTTATTACTTCACAAACTTGTTTTCATACTCATATAATTACTTTCTTACCATTATTGTTCCAATAATGGTGTATTACTAAAATCCCATATATATGTACATATCTATATATATACATACATATGATTACTATACTATTATTATTATTATTTTTGTAAGTTAAGGCCGACCGACCCAACCTCTTGGGTCGGTCCATTCCAGTAAGTTTCCGGTCCCCCGGACTTACCTGATGTAACACCCCATCCAACATTAACACACTTAACGACAAAACTGCAGCGGAAAACATACTTTATCACATTATTTAACTCGTTGGTGTTACACGCCGTTTACCACTCACGTGGCTAACAAGGCTATTACATATACATTGTATCGGTCTGATGGACTAGATTCCCGTGCGACTACACATTACTGTCCTTTCCATTAACAACAACAACAACATATACCTTTCGACTGTACTGAGTATTCACAAACTAATGCCGATAACAACTTCGGTCTTACTACACCTACTGTACATATATAACTTAAATGATTACCCATGTACAAACGACTACCCCGTCCTACTCTCGAACGGCTTTCAGCTCCTTGTTCCTGAAATAGGAAAAGAAGAGAAAAGGGTGGCCCCCCAGGGGCTCAACACCTTTTCTGGTATGGTAATCCCGCAGCCCGCATGGTACCGGGCCACGCACAACTATTTGTCGTCTTAGCATACGGTTGATTATATTTGAATCATGCATGTAAACTACAAACACACAACACATTAAACTGCACAGCAATGGCTCAATAAAACAGCCAACACATCTACACTTGATAAATCACTCATTGTGATCTTTAACCCCTAGTGTGTTTCTCCTTTAATGGAGCTACTTCCTTAATAGACGATACTTACCCATTAATCGGGTTATCCTTAAACGCCTCTTATCATAAACTGGGATTCATGTCCATGATCCACATTGTTAATTCCTATATATCGGTGCTGAGTCTGGAACTCAAAAGGTGTCGATGGTCTAAGTTCAGAACAGAGGACTAACGGGGAGAAAGAAGGGAAGACTAGAATAGCACAAAGGTAGAACCTTTATTATAATCACGTATAACAATGGTTACACAATCACGTATTCAATACGAATACATACCCTCACGTCAACAACACTCTTGACATAACTCACACGTAACTCGAGTTCTGAACTCAAGTTACTTACAACGAAATCAGCAACCAACTCTTCGGGGATTGACTCTACAATCTCACTCTTTCTCTCTGTTTCTCTCTATATTCGCCCTTACTATATTACTCAGCAAATTACCTTGTATTTCCCTTTCTCTCTTTTGCGATATTTTTTTCTTCTTTCTAACCTAGACTTTCTTCCTCTTATATAGATACAGGGATTGTGTGAGAATTTATCATTCAAGATTTTATCTTTAACAGCTAGATAAAATCTTGTTAAATATCCAATCTTCTTTTTTGTTCGTCAGTTCAAGACTGACAGACTTCGCTTCAGGCTAGTCTTAAAACAGGCTTCAGTATTGAACTGAGTTTGCCGATCAAAATAAAATCAACAGTTTCCCCCTTTTTGATGCGGTAAACTATGTAAGTCTTGAACTTCTTGAACTGATGAATGTTCCCCCTGAATCGTTGTAAACTCTATAAGTCTTGAACTGATGAATGTTCCCCCTGAATCGTTGTAAACTCTATAAGTCTTGAACTGATGAATGTTCCCCCTGAGTTGTAGAGTACATTCAAGACCACTTTCCCCCTTTTGCCAAATCAAAAAGGAATTAAGTCATAAACCTTATGGATTGGGGGTAGTGATGCATCATGGTCTGATCACCGGGAAGGAGATGATAATTCTGAAGGAGGTGAAGTGCCTTCTTGACGAGTCTGGTAGGTCTGATTTGACTTTGGTACCCAAACTTGTTTGATCTCAGTTGTAGGCTCAGACTTAAAGTGATTGATAGGAACCCACCTTTTAGTGTGCAATCTTTTGATTTTGAATGAGTTCTGCCTTGATGATTTTTCACGCAATTGTTTTTTCAACAATTTGGGACACCATCTAACCTTTTGTCCTAGCTGGTGGCAATATCGGCATGAGTGTAATCTTGGCTGATGTCTCGCAGTTACAGTGTGTAACTTCTCAGTCGTAGACTGAGAGAATGTCTCAGACTCATATCCCAAACCGCATTTGTCTGAGTTATTATTCCGCATCATTTGCTTCAAATTCGCCTTCCCGGTATACCAAGTTGGATTAGCAGGCGTCTGAAGTTCTAACTTTCGATTTGCCTTGGCTACCATGTCTGAGAGTGTTTCACATTCTCTTTTTAGCGACTTTTTGCTATCCAAAAGAGAATTTATCTCTTCCTGTGCCCAACAAGGAAGAGTGAGAATCCTAGTTTCCAAAGGGCTAACAAAGTTAATCCTTGGCTTATCTAAACTTTTAATGACACGATTTTTGCTTTCAGTCGAAGACTGACTCAGACTTTTCACCTTAGCCCTGAGTTCTTTAATCTCAGTATCATACTGATTCTTCAAGAATTTTATCTCAGAGAGTGCAGAGGTTAGCTGAATAAATATCTTTTCTTTCTCAAGAGTATCCTTCTAGATCTCCTTCTCCTTTATGTTATACTTTGTATTGATGTCATCATCTTCACGAGCAATTGCCGTCAAACACATCTGCACGCACTCCCCGGGTTCTGAGTCTGTATCTGAGATATCCTGTCCCCAGGCAGCTGCAGCTGTATCTGTGTGTTTCTTAATCTTCTTCTGAGAATTTTCCTTCTGCTGGAGAGGACAATCCTTGACAACATGACCAGGCTTGTTACACCTAAAACATGTGTTTTGTTCCTTCTTTGACTTACTCTGTTGAAAAGGTATAATTTGTCCCTCACCTCTCACAAATGAGTAGAACACTGAGAGTTATAGTGGTTCGGCCAATAATCCGGCCTACATCCACTTCTTGACATCATCTTTATTCCTTTTCTTGGTATTACAACTTTAGAGAGCTTTCTAGTGTTCTCTCTTTCTTCTAATATTGTCTCCTTAACAAATGAGCCCCCATCTCTATTTATAGACTTTCTAGGGTGAAGTCTATCTCTAAACCTTTGAACATGTAGTATTGCTTTATAGGAGCTGCATTACTTTATAGGAGCTGCCTTCCTAACTTTGACACCTCCCTCCTTGTAAAGCCTTCCGGTCCAAAAGTGTGGGGTACGGGGTATGATGCCCGGATGCGGAATACGAGACGCGGGATGTAGCGCCCGGACGTAGAGTGCCGGGTGCGGGATCCTGGACCTAGTTATGAGGTCTAGTGCCTGAACTTAGTACCTTTGTGGGATCCGGATTGACGCTTGGTATCTAGATTGGAGCCTGAACAGGGTCCTGAAGGGGGCCTGGGGCCCGAGCCGGGATCTAAGGTTTGGACCGCCTTGGCTCTTCAGTCTCGTCATATTTTTGCCCTCTTCATCAGTCCCACAAGTTCTACTTTTTGGTACTCAAAAAAGTGGAACTTACAAAAAGAAAGATAAAAATTTACATTCTTTCTACTTGTCCTTTCTCCTATCTCCTAGTCCCACAAGTTCTTTTTCTTTTGCCTTTACAAAGAAAAAATGAACTTACAAAAAGTTTGGTAAGAATAGTACAATCAAAGTCCCACTAGTACATTTGATAAACTTGGATATTTTGGGACATATATCTTCGAGATAGTATAACCTTCATGGGTAAATCCTCTAAGCTTTGATACACAATAATTAAGAAGACTAGAAATCCAGAAGTCCAGAAGTCCATAATAAGATTTTCATAAAGAAAACCAATGGTTCTTTTAATAAGAACCATTCCCTTTTTGAAAGGGTAAAATAATATGATGATTAAACCTTTGCTTATACTGTCCAAAGGATGATAAATCCCTTTAAAGGGAAAAAAGAGGTAAAATATTTTCCCAACTTTGCTTATGCTAGCCAAAGGATGGTACTTATGATTCAAGTATGGTGTGGCGTCCCACACCTAACAATTCACCCATTATAGGCGACCAGAGCTCCTGATGGATCCAGAGATGGGTTTTGGGTTGGCACGATGGCCTGGCATGATAGCCCAAATTGGCACGATGGCCGGGCATGATAGCCCAAGGTGTTACTTTCGAGGCATGATAGCCTGTAGGCACTTTGGCCGGATGTTACTTTTCTCCATGGATATGCAACTTTATGCAGAAAGTCCATAGGTAGGTGTTACTTTCAAGGCGTGATAGCCTGTAGGCACTCTGGCCGGATGTTACTTTTCTCCATGGATATGCAACTTTATGTAGAAAGTCCATAGGTAGGTGTTACTTTCAAGGCGTGATAGCCTGTAGGCACTCTGGCCGGATGTTCTTTTCTCCATGGATATGCAACTTTATGCAGAAAGTCCATAGGTAGGTGTTACTTTCAAGGCGTGATAGCCTGTAGGCACTCTGGCCGGATGTTACTTTTCTCCATGGATATGCAACTTTATGCAGAAAGTCCATAGGTAGGTGTTACTTTCAAGGTGTGATAGCCTGTAGGTGTTATTTTCTTGGCTCGATGGCCTTTGTTCTTGCTTTCTTTGAATACTTCAGGGGGTGATCAGTCCCCTGGTAAAAAGTACCTGCGCTTCCTTCAAATATGTATTAGTACCTTTGAAATCATATTCTAGTAGCCATATACTTTCTTTTTTTGACGAGTGGAAATAAATGAGAGTACTGAGCTTTGTTTAAAGCTAAGTTAAGCATATTATGATAAGAACTTGTGCACGCCTATTACAACCTTATCATGCAATAGTTATAATCTTCATGACATAGAAGGATGGCACTAGTGTTTCCTTTAAAACAGCAAGTAAATTGTTGTCTCACGCAGACTTTATTATGCTTGAGTTATTTGTCCATACTGGACAGAAGATAGTGTAGAGGCATATGCAAATCATTTATGGATCAGTCTATGCCATGAGTAATGCAAACAGTGGCCATTCACAACAGCACAAAGTAGGAGCAAAGCATAATGTTGTTACCATGGACTGCTGAAAATAATCTTTATGAAGAAGTAGAATTCAGACGCAGCATGGGTTTGTTATTCATGGTATCACAGGTTAATCATTAGCACATGATCAAGGCTTAAAAGGCCAGGCTAGAACAGGAACAGTCATGGTTATAATTGTTGTCATAAACCATATCTTAAATTAGGTGGGTTTCTCAGATTTTAAGCATTTCATGATAAGGGTCAAGTGAAACAGCAGCAAACATCAGGTTTGATTTATACAAAAGTAATAGAATAGATAATTTAGACAGTTTTCATTAAGCTCAGTATTACGCGTTATTCATAACAGCAAGGAATGTATAAAAACAGACCATAACTATAAACGGTTGTCTACAAACCTCAATCAGATGACAGTTTCAGCTTCATAATGTAGAAAGTCTTTTAGTAAATTCTTAGCTTAGGGAACGCTCTCATGCGAAGAACGAAATCAGCAAGTAACTGACCGTATGAACACAGCATAGCAGTCTTAATCTGCTAGATGATAGACTGTCCAAACCGTAACAACACATTTAAAACCCGTGATAAGGTAGATTATGGGTATGTCTACTGTTTTGTACTGCATTTTTATTATCAAACAGAAATATTTATCAAAAGGTTAACCCAAGATGAACTGAAGCTCTATTTTTGATAGAAAAAATCAGAAGCAGAGAATTTGTAATGAATACAGGTAGGAAGTAAGCATGATGAGTGATGTAGATAGTAAGGGCTCGAGCATTTAAACAGACCTGGGCAGGTAACGACTATTACTGCTTAAATCCAAATTGTTCAACCGGAACCTGCTAAAATAGCTTGCTCTGATGGCTGAGATCAGTTTGCCTCATTTGTGACAGATAGATGAAAAGGTTGAAACAGAGATTCTTTTTCCTTGCATTCTCCTGACATAGGTAGTAGCTCGTGCGTGGGGCCGCGCCGTAGTGCTGTGCGAGGTTGAATCACAATTATGTGGTACCTTGGAAAAAATCTGCTCTTAACCACTGCCATTCCTTTTAAAATTTGCATCAGATATTTTGAAGGGCTCTTCGTCCCGGTCCATGGTTTATGCAGCTCCTCAGATAATAAAAAACATGCAATTGTGTTCAGAGAGTTTTTAGAGAAAATTTTGAATAAACAGCAGCAATTTAAGATAAGTGAATTTATCAGCTGAAAAATGTATGCTGATTTTCCTTCCAGACAAGTGGACATAAATAGCCACAACTCATGCTTTTAATGTTCAGGGAAAAGCTTCAGGCAATGAGCAACTTATACCGTAAAATTAGAGAAAAGAAAACAATCTTGTATTTTCAATTTGAATAGAATATTTGTCAGTTTCCTAAATTTCAATCTTGCGTAATTTTAAAGCAGTGCAGATTAACACAGGGATTCATATCAAGTCAGCTATAGAAACAGAAGCAAAGATAGCATTTAGTCTTTCCTGGAGGAATCTAAAAAGGAGCAAAAAATTTATAGTCTTCAAGGTAAGATCCATAAAAATAATTTGATAATGTTGGGGTAATAATGCTCAAATGTGGACAGTTTCATCATAACAATGAAAGCAGGAGTAATGTGGCATGTTTTTAGAGGGTATAAACATGTTGAATAGAGAAGCGGCAACAACATGGACAAAGTTTAGATGATATACTATTAATGAACCTTGAAACATCCAAACAAAATCCACTTCTAGGCTTAAGTATCATGCGTTTAGAAAAATTGTTAAGAAATCATGTGAAAGCTAGAAGGTCTGCTGAATTAAAAATAGCACGATACTTGAAAGGTCGTTAAAAGTAGTACAATTCTTGGCAGTAAAAGAGGGCAATAATTCAGTTTTTAGCAGAAACAATTGAAGGCATACATTGATCATAAGAAATAGCTGCACGTAGCTACAGTAAAAAACAGTTCCAACCATCCATGAGTCACAGCAGCAAGTATATAACCAGAATCGAAGTTGGCTAACAGCAGCAACATAGACAGTAGTACACAGACAAATTCTGGAGAAATCGGCTAATAGAGAGGATTCAGCTTGGTTAACTAATCAGATTATGCCCTTTTATCGGCTGAAAGTGCATTTATTCTTCACAGAATTTCTTCGATTTCTCAGATTGAAAAACATGCAACCCTGCACCACGAAGTTATACAAAGTGTATGATTTTTGAAAATTTCAGTACATCGAGTCTTGTACTTTATACAGTTTGTAGTAATGGAAAACTGCAGCAAAGGTTTTTGTGTTTTGTCAAAGGAAGCGCCAAAAATATGCTTCAGGAGTTCAAAAAACTAAGGTGTAGCAGTCGGAGAGAAGAATTATACGAAGTTTCAAAGTTAGACCCTTGTTTTTGACAGAAACAGATTTTAATTATGAAAGTAATTACTCAAAACAATAACAATTACTGCTTATGCTCGTACTATGGCACTGAGTTCCCGTAGAAATAAGGAAAATAAAAGGTCTAGGTTTGCAAAATTGGAGCCTTATTTGCAGTAACACTTGGGAACTCATGCTGAAGGTTAGAAAGAAGTTGTAAGACTGTCGTACAAATACAAACACAAAAAGTGTGATATCAATTCAGAAGAAGAGGTAACTTACAAACCTCTAGCTCATCATCTTCTGACTTTTTACCTTTCAAGATTGTTATGAGCGTGACTTAGGTTTAGAATCGTACCTTGAATCTTTGAGAAGAAAGGAAATTATTGAAGATATGTTTCTTTGATTGAAGTTAAGCTTGCATTCCGGGCTCCTCTCGCGGCGCCTTTTCCCTCTTCTTTGCGGCGTTGCCTTTATTATGCTTCCGGCGCAGTAGTCTCGTGCCCGGTCAAGGAGTTTCCGGTCGTTGTCATCCGGCTTCCGATCAAGGAGCTTCCGGTCGTTGTCATCCAGCTTCCGGTTAAGGAACTTCCGGCTTCCGGTCAAGGAGCTTCCGGTCGTCATCATCCGGCTTCCGGTCAGCCTTGTTTTTGAGAAGAAAAGGGGAGATGCGTATACCTTCCAAGGTTGCGTTGAACTTAGGCATTCTTACTCTTTCTTTCTTTGATTTAATCAGCGCTCGACTTGACCTGACTCCAAGCTCTATCGATCATTAATGTCTGAAAATGAATCTCAATCTTTGTTGGAGGGAAGACGTCGCTTGGCATTGGACTGAGGACAACATCCGGTTGAGTGTGTTGTGAGGGAGTTTTGCAATATGTGGCTTTCTCGCTCCTTGCTTGTTATCAAAACTTCGATACTGGTTTAGCTCTTCAAAGACTGGACAGGGGACCTCTGGACGAAAGCCTCCCTACTTATCAAATTGCCTTTGTTCCATGGTTGTCAAACTGTAAAGCCTTTCTTAGAGGCAAGGGTTTCTGTTCTGTTGATCGTCATTGCCCCCTGCGATTGAAACAAATTTGATGAAATAGGAGAACAACACATGAGCTTAACAAATCTGATCGATCATATAAGGGGGAAGAATGAGTTTCCCTTTCGTAGATTCAGATTTAGAAGGAAACGTTATCGTCAACTGAGATTTGTCAGTTAAATCTCGATTTGAAGTCTGAGAGGTCGCCGTCTCCTGAACGAAGGACAATTCACACTCCTTCTTGATGAGTTGTAGACCTAGATCTGAGATCGCTTTTAACCGTTTCTTTCTTGATCGAGAATTGGTTCTCCGTACATGGACTCATTTCGTTTATCACTTCTCGAATATTTATTCGTATCGTGAATCACCAACGGATGAACTTTATTTTAGATCTGAATAAGCTCCGGCGTTTGAGAATTCGTTGCTCGCTTTGACGAATTTCCCGAGTGCTAGTGAAACTCTTGACGGCTGATGGATCGATCGACTTCTAGGATCAATCGGCTCTGGAAGCCAATCGATGGTGATAGTATCCTTCTACAGATTTTTCAATCAACTGGTGAATCGTTCATCTTCCTTTAAGAGCAAACTCATCTTGCTCATGATAGAATTATGAACTTCGGTAGTCCAACCCGTACTTCAAGATCCTTGTTCGTTATTTCCTTCAAAGACGCAAGTTGATTTTTTGAATTCCGTGGATGAACCAACAACGATTCAATCTTTGAGGTCGATCTTTCGTAGATGGATCTCTCAATTTTTTCGATCTGATTCCCCTTGCGTGGTGTTTCTTTTGGATTACGGTGGTTTCGTGGTTGTCGTTTCCGACCATTCGTTTCCCACGTCGAATTCATCGTGGCTTTCTCTACTCCGAAGCAACAAACAGAATCGTGAATAACTGTGGCTTAATCGTGGTTGCTTTCTTGCAGTACGTTTCCCACAGACGGCGCCAAATTAAAAGGTATAATTTGTCCCTCACCTCTCACAAATGAGTAGAACACCGAGAGTTCTAGTGGTTCGGCCAATAATCCGGCCTACATCTACTTCTTGACATCATCTTTATTCCTTTTCTTGGTATTACAACTTTAGAGAGCTTTCTAGTGTTCTCTCTTTCTTCTAATATTGTCTCCTTAACAAATGAGCCCCCCATCTCTATTTATAGACTTTCTAGGGTGAAGTCTATCTCTAAACCTTTGAACATGTAGTATTGCTTTATAGGAGCTGCATTGCTTTATAGGAGCTGCCTTCCTAACTTTGACACTTCCCTCCTTGTAAAGCCTTCCGGTCCAAAAGTGTGGGGTACGGGGTATGATGCCCGGATGCGGAATACGAGACGCGAGATGTGGCGCCCGGACGTAGAGTGCCGGGTGCGGGATCCTGGACCTAGTTATAAGGTCTAGTGCCTGAACTTAGTACCGTTGTGGGATCCGGATTGACGCTTGGTATCTAGATTGGAGCCTGAACAGGGTCCTGAAGGGGGCCTGGGGCCCGAGCCGGGATCTAAGGTTTGGACCGCCTTGGCTCTTCAGTCTAGTCATATTTTTGCCCTCTTCATCTGTTGGTTTGACCTTTGTTTTCTACTGCTCTACCTCTGTATGATGTTCATAATCTTAGTGATTTCCTCATCTACGTCACAATCCTCATCTTCTGATATTGTGGTAGTATCACGTGCGTTTAGAGCCAGATCCTTAGTTTGAGTAACAGTGTTTCCTCTCATCTTACCTTCGTACACCATCAGTTCTGATCACAGCTCTTCGAAAGACAACTTGGAGAAATCCTTTGTGGACTCCAAAAGTGTGGTAAAATTTAGCCAGTCTTTACCAAGGCTATCCAGAATTCTTTCGTTCACCACATCATTGTCAAGAACTACCCCGACAGTTTTGAGCTCACACAAAATCTTGTCGAATCTCTCAAGTGTTTCAGATATAGTCTCACAGTCTGACATCTTGAAGTTATCAAGCTGTCTCTTGAGCTGTTTGCCCTTATCCTTTTTAACCGAATCTGTTCCAGCATATGCGGTTTTGAGAAATTCCCAAACCTCCTTAGCAGTGCGCAAGCCCAAGACTTTCTGTTGGTTGAATCCGATAATGACGACATGATAACCCTTCGAGCTTGTCTGTTCTTGCTTATCAACTTATTATCGCTCTCACTCCAACTGGCTCTTGGTTTTTCTTTGGTGATGCCACCCTCCTCAATTTTCGGCTTCAGGTCGCTTTCAGTCACTACGTCCCATAAATGTAGATCAATAGAGATTAATTGATCCTCCATCTGTTCGCACCAACTGGTGTAGTTGAACTTTGTCAGTTTTGGAGGCTTAACATAGTAGGAATTCATCACGATCAACCCTAAAGAAGTTTCTTCTGCGTCTAGGGTTACCTTGCTCTCATACCAATTGTTAATTCCTATATATCGGTGCTGAGTCTGGAACTCAGAAGGTGTCGATGGTCTAAGTTCAGAACCGAGGACTAACGGGGAGAAAGAAGGGAAGACCAGAATAGCACAAGGTAGAACCTTTATTATAATCACGTATAACAAAGGTTACACAATCACGCATTCAATACGAATACATACCCTCACGTCAACAACACTATTGACATAACTCACACGTAACTCGAGTTCTGAACTCAAGTTACTTACAACGAAATCAGCAACCAACTCTTCGGGGATTGACTCTACAATCTCACGCTTTTCTCTCTGTTTCTCTCTATATTCGCCCTACTATATTACTCAGCAAATTACCTTCTATTTCCCTTTCTCTCTTTTGCGTTATTTTTCTCTTTTAACCTAGACTTTCTTTCCCTTTCTTCCTCTTATATAGATACAGGGACTGTGTGAGAATTTATCATTCAAGATTTTATCTTTAACAGCTAGATAAAATCTTGTTAAATATTACTATCTTCTTTTCTGTTCGTCAGTTCAAGACTGACAGACTTCGCTTCAGGCTGGTCTTAAAACAGGCTTCAGTATTGAACTGAGTTTGCCGATCAAAATAACATCAACACACATACTCCAAATTTTACAACATATCACATCACATCGCAATAAGAATTGCAGCACAACAATAATACATAACATAGCGGGAACGGTTCCCTTTATGAACCGGCCCAAACATAGTCAGTTCACTTGTAGCCTAGAGAATGTTGCCAGACTCATGATAAGCTCGTTACATAACTCGTTACCGTCTCTTTAAATGAACGGATAACTTAACACAAGGTGCCTCTGAAATACCCCAAACCTAAGCATACTAAGAAAACATCAAATCATGATGTATTAAGGCTAAAATATGCCTTAGAAAGATTGGTAGATAATTTAAACCAAGGAAAACACAAGGAAATGCCTTAAGGGCAATTAGGGCAAAAACGTGCTCTAAGCTTGGAGAGACTTGGGTGAGTACCCAAATATCATGGTAAGACCTTAGTAATATTCTAATGGTCATTTTAAATCAATTAGCAAAGAAAACCAAGCTTGAAAACAAGTTAAAACACAAAATGTGCTTTAAGAAGTCTTAAAGCACATTTTTGAGAAATTGTCTTAGAATTGAGTTTTGAGTGGCTAAATGTCCATCATTACTCTTTAATCAATATGTGTACTAATTAGTATCACATTAGGAGGTCTAAATCAATGGGAAATCAAAAATTTCCCGATTATGTGCCTTGATTAGTGAATAGTAAATAGTGACTAGTTTAAGTTTTAATCAACTTAAGTCAATTATTGGTCAACAAAGACCATAATATCTGTTATAAGAGGGGGCCGGTTTTCTAAGGGTGGATGAGTCACCATAAGTAGTCAAATAAGAAAGGAAAAGAAGAGTAAGTAAGAAAGTTACTATTTGCTTTATTAAAGCAAATATCACATATTAGCCACCTTTCTTCCTTCTTCTTCATTTCTCTTCCTTCCACGATTTTTCTTCTCCTTCCTGCTCCAAACCGTGGTTGAAGTCTCCATTTATGCTCCATCTTCAAATGCTCACCAAATGTTCATTTTAGCTCCAAATCAAAAAGTGAGCATAGATTATTCTTAGTTAGGACCAAGACCTACCTCTTCTATCTTTTCAAATCCTTAAAAGCTCTATTTTGGAGCCATGGGAAAACTCCATTGATGGGGGAAAATCAAGTTTGAAGAGCTCATTAGCTTCTCCATTCTCTTAAGGTAAAGAAAATGTAAGAAAAACCATGTTTCCACCATTTCTACACATTACCGAAAATTACTACTCATGGGGATTCATTTTTATCCATTGTTCTAGCTTGATTCTATTCTCCAAGGGCTAGAGGAGGTCCTACTTAATTCATATGCAAGTTGCTTTGAGAACCAAGGTAAACATTCAATTTAATACCTTAGAACACATTTTTAACCTAGGTTTACTCCTTAAGGTTAGTGTATTGTTTAGTACTCATATGAGTCCTTGAATGTTGATTAGAACATTGGCAAAAAGAAGTTTAAGTGGTGGCCGAGATCTATGCAAGAAGAAGGTCTAAGGAGGAGATTAAGATAAGCTCGAGAAAACAAGGTAAAATGCTTACCTAGTGGTGGTTTAAGATTAAGGAATGAGTTTTAGACAAATACCAATGTGGCTTAGAGCTTACATTGTGTATTAGGTTATATAACCTAAGGAAAAAGAACTTAAACAAGCTTATGAACTTGTGATTAAGGAGCTAATGAGAATGAGTTAGCAATATAAGTTTAAGGTGGATTTTAAGAGCATTATAACTACTATGAGATTGATGAGTGTATTTGCAGGTTGAAAGCTTATATATGTGGGAAATTCAGTGTTTAAGTTTAAGTCATTTAAGGGCCTAAGAGCCATGTCATTTAAGAGCCTTAGTGCTATGCAATTTAAGATTAATTGCAAATATGAGTTTGTTGTGAATGAGTTGGTTTGGTGATGAGATATGATGAGAAGAACTTGAGGTGTGTGAGATGGTTGAATGAGGAAAAATAATGTTTGGGCATGATAAGATACTAGAGGTGCTATGGCAAAATTTGAGTAGAAAATAAGTGTTTAGGCGATGGTGGTGAACTAAATGACCTAGGATTTACTAGGAATCATTATGAGGAATTTGAGTGGAGATTAGTTAACTAAGGAGTTCTTGAGGTTAGAATGACCTAGAGATGTCTAGGAGGAATTGGAGGAATGGTGAGTGTTTTGAACACACCAAAACATGAGATGAGGAATGTAAGACTTGTGCATAAGTGTAAGGAGAAGGTGTAATGCTTAAGGTGATTTAGATATGTTCTAAGGGAAATTAATGACTAAGGAAGTACTAGGAAGTCTTAGAGGTGTCTTGATGAAAAAGGGGTGAGGTAAAGTGTTATAACGAGTTATAATGACTTAGGCATTACTTTTAAGGATTTAGGAATCAAGAGAATGTAATTGAGTAATTAGGACTTAGGTAAATGTTGGTAAACAACTAGGAAGGAAATAAGGAGTTGGTGGGTGGAAGCTTAAGCTTATGAAGGAACTTTAAGTAAATGCATAAAAGAGTTTTAGATGGTGAAAGATGCTGGGGAGATGAAGTTATAGTGAGGAGGGAAACATTTGGCATAGTGGTTACATTAAGTATGAACCACCACCTAGAAACCTAGAGGAAAACATTACAAGTGTAGCATTATTACAAGGAAAATGCATAATGACTAAGGTGGATTTTGGTGAATGGTTTAATGTGGTGGAGGTTATAAGGTGGATTTAAGGTGCCAAGATGGTGTTGGACCTATTAGGACACTTGTGGAAAAGTTTGGAATGAAAGAGGCAATTTAAGAGGAAGGTCTGTAGAGGACCGACCCAGGGTCCGACCCAGTGTTGGGTCGGTCGGGCCAAGTTAAGCCAGCCGGAATGCCTCTGGACTGGACCGACCCAGAGGGTTTGGGTCGGTCGGCTTAGCCTTGGGTCGGTCGGGCAAGGTTTAAGTAGGAAAATGGGTTCTGTAAGGGACCGACCCAGAGGGTTTGGGTCGGTCGGTCTAGCTCTGGGTCGGTCGGATGGGTTTCAAGAGACGGAAGAGTTTCTGTAATGGACCGACCCAGGGGTTGGGTCGGTCGGTGGGTCGGTCGACCCTTAACACTTAGAAAAAAAAAGAAATTTTGAATTCTAAGAATGGTGATATGTAATGAGGTATACCTTTGGTACGGTGGTAATGATTAGGACCCTAAGAACTTAAGGAATTAAGCTAAGATTAAGTATAAGTTTTAATGTTTAAAGTTAAGGTTGTAAGCTAAGTGGCAAAGACTTAAGGGGTATTAATGGGAATCGTTAAGTAAGTTAAGTAGGTTAAGTAAGTTGAATTAAGCTAAGTGATTAATAACCTAAAACTGAATGGTTTTAGGACTTGGAATTTGGACTCCGGAAGAGAGTAAGCAACAAACGGCCAACGGTGAACGGTACAGTTGTTTCTTCTTGTGACCTGCTTGCTAACGAGGTGTCCCTCGGCTTGTGTGCTATTTGTTTGTGTGCTCACTAAACAAGATAAAGCATGCAACGGAATATATTATATATATTTGTATTGTTGTGTGATGTTTGAAAACTAAAAACATACCGTGAGAACTTACTAACCAATGCCTAGTAAGGAATTGAGTGAGACTAAGGAACGCCCCCTAATGAGGGACGATATGAACCGAAAGAGGTTAACCAACAAACAGGGTCTTGAGATAACTACTAACTGGAACTTGAGTGAGGAAACCCGGGACCGATCTCCGGTCATGCATGCTAAGGAAAGGGGGTCGTTATCTATAGTAGATTCGACCTCCGATTAAGGACTTGTCTTCGGACTTGTTGCCTAGGGCCGGTTGCCGGCTCAGCTACGCTGGACTCCCGTCCAGAGTAGGTGGCATTAAGATGGTGCGGTGGGATCACCTAAATCCCAGGTTCGAATTAGATACGGCCAATCCCTTCCAGGAAAGGTTTGTATATAGAGATTAAGATTGAGATTAAGATTAAGATTAAGGTAAGATTAAGTTAAGTTACAATCATTCCTTTTTAAAGGATGATTTGTATTATTAAGATTAAGATTAAGGTGAGGTTAAGATAAGTTGCAACCATTCCTTTTAAAGGATGGTTTGTAATATTAAGATTAAGATAAGCTACATCCACTCCTGATTAAAGGATGGTTGTTTCTAAGATTAAGATAAGAATCAGATTGAGGTAAGATAAGGATGGACTAAGATTAAGAGAGAACATTACTTAAGGAGTTAAATAACTAACTCTCTAATTAAGGGAACGCATTTAAGTCGTTCATTGTGTGTGAACTTTGATTGTTCATAACTGAGTTGTTGTTTACTGCACTTTCTATTATGTTGTGCATCTAATCAACCTCCATGCTATCGACAATTAGTCGTCGTAGCCACGTTAGCTTGGGGGCCATGAGAGGATAGTACCAGCATTCGTGCTGACCCCTCGGGGGCTTCTTTTTACTACACAGGTGAACATCAGGAGGCGGCCGTCGAGAGTAAGAAGGAGTGCAAGTGTTAAGGATTAAGTATGACCTACGAGTTGTGCCTGTACACTCGTATGGCAATTGAGTTAGTAAGATGTATAGGTTGTGAGTGGATTGTAAGAAGGTTATGTAAATGGTTAAGGTTGTTAGACTAATGTTCGGTATATTCTGTAGTCAGACCGTGGCAAGGTCCTGGATTGTAAGAATTCCGCTGTGACATGTGTATATATATACTGTTAAGTTGCGAGACCACATTTGGATTGAGTTGGGGTGTTACAAAAAGTGGTATCAGAGCGTAGTTACGCTCTGAAGACAAGTACCGAACTTAGGAGGATACTGAGGTTGAGATTGAGTTATGGGTTAAGGGTTGAGAGATGAGTGAGGTGCGTTAGCCAGGACTTCCCGGTGTTTACCGGATATCCATAGTACCTAGGCCCGCCCTCCACATCCCTAACCCTAAATATGTGGAACAAACGCCAGAGAGAAGAAAGCTTCTCTTACTCGGGAAACCCGATCTGGCAGTTAGCTAACAATAAGAAGTACGAGAAACAACTTGTTGTACAACAGTTAGGAGAATTGGGAGTTTTTAATGGAGCGCATCGGCGAAACAGGCGCTACCAATGGAACCTTACAGTAAAAGAACGGTAATTACCGGCAACATGGGTCGACATGCTACGCAGTCGAAATAACCCGCCATACCAATGATAAGGAAAGCACTACGGGTGCAATAGAAAGGAAAAAGAGAAATGACATGAGTACCGGACAGTGGTCCGAAGGAGAATAACAGTGAAATAATACAGAGCATGAGGATTAAGATTACTGGAAGGTCCAGTTAAGGAACGGGAACTCATATAAATGGTTACCGAATAGGACTACGGTGTAGTGCCTAAAGAGAATCATTACTGAGTAACCACAACAAAATGTGTGGAGACAGGAGCGAGATTAAGACATAAAAAATATTAAGGGGTTCCTCAGAAAGAGGAACGCCCTATAGATGACAGTACTGTCAAACAACAAGGAAACTGCCGGATGGACGGTTATCCAAAATAAGAGATTATCGAAGGAGTCCCGAGGACTACCAATTACATGGAAATTAGAAGGAAGTGTCACTACCGATGTACCTTGTACCAAAACCCATCCTGCATGGCGCACTTGCCATAGCAAGTGCTACCACGGTTAAGCCACGCGAAAAGCCATCAAGGCGAAATAGGAGAACGCTACAGTTGTAGTACATTAATACCGGATTGTAAATCCATAAGAACAGAAAAATAAGACCTTGGAAAGGCCCGACGGCCTGACCATGATGAGATGAGTGACACACCAGTCAGCGGGAGCAGAACTTGGACAAAGTATAAACCGTATAAATATTAGCAACGGTATAACCCACTACAACAACAAACCGACAGTACGTAAGAACACAATCCCGAACTCCAAGGGGAAAACCTAAGAGATCGCTCGGTAATGCGAGCAAAAACACTATATAAGCAATGATATACAAGGGATGTATTATAAGATACTATTGAGACTGTTGAAGCATCGACTTACAACGAAAACGGGATAAGACTCCAGAGTGACCATTAAGGACACCAATAACAACATTCTTCAATGAAGATGTTGGAAAACCCGGAAATCAAGGATAAAAGAAATAAACATAAGCTATACTATGAATTAAAGTCGTACAACCCTGGAAAAGGAAAGCTCAGAGGACTACCCCCACAGAGCGGGCATAGTCGAGCCGAACAACTGATGAATGACAGTTACACTGTTGTTAACTCATTAACACCCAAGTATGATTGTCATCAACGGGTGGCGTAGTCAACGGAAGTTGAACGAAGCGTTGAGATAGAAGTATAGATGACAGGATGATATCCAACTTGGACACCGTAAGGCAAACGCCTAATACGAACCTAACCTTGACTATTAAAGACATAAGTCTAGTAAAATGACAGTATTGTCAAAGACATTAAGTAACCTCAGATCACCTGAACAACTTCCATAGCAGGAAGCAGGATGCAGCAACTTATCATAAACCCGATATACATTTAGTATGTAACCTAATGATTGATGGTGTTCCAAGGGACCAGAAGTTTATGAGGATAACCTACAGATGAGTAAGAACAAATAATGAACTGAGACATTAAGCATTAAGAGCCTACGAGCCAAGGATGTTAACCACATCAGAGCCCGAGGCGCAGTAAGTTATAAGGAGCTTGTTTAAGCCACGAAGGGACTACAATTTGTAGATATGAACGGTTACCAAACCTATAACTTAGATGGGAAGATTACCAAGAAAGGGTACCAATGAGAATATTGAGATAATGCTAAGGACAGGAGCGGAGAACGAACCATGCCTTTTAGGGTGGGGATACCTCTCCTTGTTGTGAGGCCATGAGTGGGAATGAACCCCTCAAAAGGGCTTTCACTATTAGAGATAAAATACACTTTATTTAGAAAATGGAAACTATGAACTTGAGATCACCTTAGAACATACCAGATACACTTGAGTAATAAGGAAGGGCACAGATAGACCCCATATCCAACACCCAGGATGTAAGAATTAGTAATGGTCAGAGATAAACATTGTGACTGCACATTGTGGCACGTCAATTAATCAATGCTCAGAAGAGCTTGTGATTCAGTGGATGACTTCTTCAGTAACCAGTTACATGGTAGATAACATCACTAAGGATGAAAGAAAGCGAAAGAATTAGCCTACTTACGAATCTGAGATTGGAGCAAACATCTTCATATCAAGAGTCAACTATTTTACAACACGGTACGACAACCGCCAATACCGGAATGAAAGAACTCCCAGTGTGTTTACACAAGAAGGGATTGAGTATAAGTTAAGACATTAGAATAAGTGAATAAGGGGTTGCACCATTAATGGGCAACATGGTAAAGGGACTACCACGGTAGTAGTGGTCGAGAGTGCAATAGTTAGATAAGTGGATTAAGTCATGGTGCGCGGTAAGGCGACCATTATGTATGAGCCGTCAAATATTGACACTGAGGCAATTAGATTTATGAGTTAAGACCAGCATAAGTAAGGAAATAAGATGGTAGACGAACTGAGCATTGATGCCAGTAGTCTGGACCTAGTTAGGTAAGATTTCACAGGAAGCACACTACCCATTCCTTAAGGAACTGGAAGTGCTTTCCTAATAGAATGAAAATGAGAAACAAGATAAGAGGCTCTACGGAAGAGACCTCAATTATTAAGAGACCGAATCAGTACGGAATACAGAAAGGAGCTGGAGCATACCATAACCAAGGACACAGTAAGTAGACTTCCCTTGATTAACTTCAAGAAGAACAATAAATGTTATTAGGGAACGATGAAGAGGAGATCGACAACAGAATACTTCATAATTAGCAATAGCTAAACGTGTGACGGACACTATGAGTTTACTAAAACGAGACGTGGGACGACTGCACCCCACAGGGGCTTGCAGGCCTGACACGCTCATTTATGAGTTAGTTGGGTAAGTAGTAATGTACCAGTAAGGTACCCCATGCATGTAGACGAGTAGTGTAAGGAACACGGGAGTAGTCGACTCCGTACCACGACAACGACGCAAGATCAGACAAGAGCAGCTACTACCACAAACAGTCGAAGAGAAGAATTCAGTTGAACCAGCAACACAGAGGAACCAGAGAACAGATAATTAAGGACTATGAAGTGCGAAGAGCACGGATTGTTAAGTACAGACATTGGACATGTCTTAAGATGTAAGGGATTAAGACTGTAAAGCGATATGCACTAAACAGTAGTTTCAGACTAAGAATCATCCTCAGACCAAAGGTCAGTTGGGGAGAACAATTTAGACATTCGAGAAAATACTAAGAGTATGAGCGTAAGATCTTCAAGGAGAATGGATAGACGAGTTACAACTCATTAAGGCCGTGTATATATAAAGATAACACGGGTTCATTGAGACAATTAGGCCTAAGATTATCAGAGTGGTGCAGCGGAAGCTAGCAGATCACTACCTTTGAGATTAGACCAAACTAAGTTAAGAAACGGTATAAGTACCGTTAAGAATCCTCGATACAGAGACTAAGTCATTTCTGATCGAATTATAAGTAAGATAGATGACGTGGAAGCTAGAATGCTTGGTGAGAATTAGACATCTTGAACTTATGTTCAAATGATTGTGTTGATTACGTGGGCGTAATCCATTTTAAGGGGGGTAGAGCGAAAACCGCTTAGCGTATGTTTGTGTACTGAGTACATAAACTACGGTGTGCATAGCACAAAATAATTTGAGAATATGTTTTACATAAACATTTGAGATAAATCATGGTTATTGCACACAGAAGATGTGACCATACATATTAAGTACCTATCTTGTTAACTCCGGTGTGAGTACAAGTTAAGAGAATTAAGGAAGAGGATTAAGGAGACTTAAGAAATAAGAATATATGAGGTATAAGTCGATATGAGACTATGTGTGAGATAAGAATAAGATAACACTATGAGATATTATTTGATATGAGCATGAGGAAGGATATAGTAATGCTATGTGGTATGAGACAGTGGAAGTTGGTATGAGACTGATATAGAATTTAGTAGGAATTTAAGTCTGAGGTAATTACTAAGAGATGAATTGGGAATGTTTGATGGATGAGTCCACACTTTGGAGATGTATTGATTATGATTAGAAGAACTAAAAAGATAGAAAATTGGACATGAGTGAATTATCTGATGTTTGAAAATGACGTGGGAGGTGGAACTTGATTTTCTAGGGATCAAGGGAAACCGAACACAAATTGGAGTGGAAGGATGGTTCTACACTGATGCTGATCACATCAGGGTAGGATTATTCCTGAAACTCCCTACCAGTGGTCACAATTAAATCACACTAAGGATAGAGGCCTTAGGATAAAATGAAATTGGAGTTGCTTGTATTTTTAATTAGAGGAATTATTCCTCACATGACCTCGTAAAAAGGATTACCTTTTTACTGAGTCTCGCCCATGAAGTCGAGGACGCACGAGCCTTTGTCTTCGGACCGGTGACATGGGGAGAGCAGCGTGTTTTGTATTCTAGCCCATGGTGACGAGGACGAATGAGCCATTGTCTACGGACCGGTGACATGGGAGAATACGTTGGAAGTTATGTGAATGTTTTAATCATCAAAAAGGAACAAAAAGGAATTTTGAGTGCTGCACATGCTTAAGCATGTTGTGTGATATTTAAGTATGAGAATATGGTGGATCCAATGATCCAATGAGATTAAGTATACATAAGTGTGATCTATATGATCTAAGGAATGAGGTAAGGCATGTATTTTAATAAGATAAGATGCATGGGAACTTTGGGGACAAAGTTCTTTTAAGGGGGGTAGATTGAAATACCCCAAACCTAAGTATGCTAAGAAACATCAAATCATGATGTATTAAGGCTAAATATGCCTTAGAAAGATTGGTAGAAATTTAAACCAAGGAAAACACAAGAAATGCCTTAAGGGCAATCAGGGCAAAAACGTGCTCTAAGCTTGGAGAGACTTGGGTGAGTACCCAAATATCAGTAAGACCTTAGTAATATCTAATGGTCATTTTAAATCAATTAGCAAAGAAAACCAAGCTTGAAAACAAGTTAAAACACAAAATGTGCTTTAAGAAGTCTTAAAGCACATTTTTGAGAAATTGTCTTAGAATTGAGTTTTGAGTGGCTAAATGTCCATCATTACTCTTTAATCAAATGTGTACTAATTAGTATCACATTAGGAGGTCTAAATCAATGGGAAATCAAAAATTTCCCGATTATGTGCCTTGATTAGTGAATAAAATTAGTGACTAGTTTAAGTTTTAATCAATAAGTCAATTATTGGTCAACAAGACCATGTTGTTATAAGAGGGGGCCGGTTTTTCTAAGGGGGAGTCACCATAAGTAGTCAAATAAGAAAGGAAAAGAAGAGTAAGTAAGAAAGTTACTATTTGCTTTATTAAAGCAAATATCACATATTAGCCACCTTTCTTCCTCTATCTCTTCATTTCTCCTCCTTCCACGATTTTTCTTCTCCTTCCCTGCTCCAAACCGTTGAAGTCTCCATTATGCTCCATCTTCAAATGCTCACCAAATGTTCATTTTAGCTCCAAATCAAAAAGTGAGCATAGTATTCTTAGTTAGACCAAGACCTACCTTTCTATCTTTTCAAATCCTTAAAAGCTCTATTTTGGAGCCATGGAAAACTCCATTGATGGGGGAAATCAAGTTTGAAGAGCTCATTAGCTTCTCCATTCTCTTAAGGTAAAGAAAATGTAAGAAAAACCATGTTTCCACCATTTCTACACATTACCGAAAATTACTACTCATGGGGATTCATTTTTATCCATTGTTCTAGCTTGATTCTATTCTCCAAGGGCTAGAGGAGGTCCTACTTAATTCATATGCAAGCTTGCTTTGAGAACCCAAGGTAAAACATTCAATTTAATACCTTAGAACACATTTTTAACCTAGGGTTTACTCCTTAAGGTTAGTGTATTGTTTAGTACTCATATGAGTCCTTGAATGTTGATTAGAACATTGGCAAAAAGAAGTTTAAGTGGTGGCCGAGATCTATGCAAGAAGAAGGTCTAAGGAGGAGATTAAGATAAGCTCGAGAAAACAAGGTAAAATGCTTACCTAGTGGTGGTTTAAGATTAAGGAATGAGTTTTAGACAAATACCAATGTGGCTTAGAGCTTACATTGTGTATTGGGTTATATAACCTAAGGAAAAAGAACTTAAACAAGCTTATGAACTTGTGATTAAGGAGCTAATGAGAATGAGTTAGCAATATAAGTTTAAGGTGGATTTTAAGAGCATTATAACTACTGAGATTGATGAGTGTATTTGCAGGTTGAAAGCTTATATATGTGGGAAATTCAGTGTTTAAGTTTAAGTCATTTAAGGGCCTAAGAGCCATGTCATTTAAGAGCCTTAGTGCTATGCAATTTAAGATTAATTGCAAATACTGAGTTTGTTGTGAATGAGTTGGTTTGGTGATGAGATATGATGAGAAAGAACTTGAGGTGTGTGAGATGGTTGAATGAGGAAAAAAAATAATGTGTTTGGGCATGATAAGATACTAGAGGTGCTATGGCAAAATTTGAGTAGAAAATAAGTGTTTAGGCGATGTGGTGAACTAAAATGACCTAGGATTTACTAGGAATCATTATGAGGAATTTGAGTGGAGATTAGTTAACTAAGGAGTTCTTGAGGGTTAGAATGACCTAGAGATGTCTAGGAGGAATTGGAGGAATGGTGAGTGTTTTGAACACACCAAAAACATGAGATGAGGAATGTAAGACTTGTGCATAAGTGTAAGGAGAAGGTGTAATGCTTAAGGTGATTTAGATATGTTCTAAGGGAAATTAATGACTAAGGAAGTACTAGGAAGTCTTAGAGGTGTCTTGATGAAAAAGGGGTGAGGTAAAGTGTTATAACGAGTTATAATGACTTGGGCATTACTTTTAAGGATTTAGGAATCAAGAGAATGTAATTGAGTAATTAGGACTTAGGTAAATGTTGGTAAACAACTAGGAAGGAAATAAGGAGTTGGTGGGTGGAAGCTTAAGCTTATGAAGGAACTTTAAGTAAATGCATAAAAGAGTTTTAGATGGTGAAAGATGCTGGGGAGATGAAGTTATAGTGAGGAGGGAAACATTTGGCATAGTGGTTACATTAAGTATGAACCACCACCTAGAAACCTAGAGGAAAACATTACAAGTGTAGCATTATTACAAGGAAAATGCATAATGACTAAGGTGGATTTTGGTGAATGGTTTAATGTGTTTGGTGGAGGTTATAAGGTGGATTTAAGGTGCCAAGATGGTGTTGGACCTATTAGGACACTTGTGGAAAAGTTTGGAATCGAAAGAGGCAATTTAAGAGGAAGGTCTGTAGAGGACCGACCCAGGGTCCGACCCAGTGTTGGGTCGGTCGGGCCAAGTTAAGCCAGCCGGAATGCCTCTGGACTGGACCGACCCAGAGGGTTTGGGTCGGTCGGCTTAGCCTTGGGTCGGTCGGGCAAGGTTTAAGTAGGAAAATGGGTTCTGTAAGGGACCGACCCAGAGGGTTTGGGTCGGTCGGTCTAGCTCTGGGTCGGTCGGATGGGTTTCAAGAGACGGAAGAGTTTCTGTAATGGACCGACCCAGGGGTTGGGTCGGTCGGTGGGTCGGTCGACCCTTAACACTTAGAAAAAAAAAAGAAATTTTGAATTCTAAGAATGGTGATATGTAATGAGGTATACCTTTGGTACGGTGGTAATGATTAGGACCCTAAGAACTTAAGGAATTAAGCTAAGATTAAGTATAAGTTTTAATGTTAAAGTTAAGGTTGTAAGCTAAGTGGCAAAGACTTAAGAGGGTATTAAATGGGAATCGTTAAGTAAGTTAAGTAGGTTAAGTAAGTTGAATTAAGCTAAGTGATTAATAACCTAAAACTGAATGGATGTTTTAGGACTTGGAATTTGGACTCCGGAAGAGAGTAAGCAACCAAACGGCCAACGGTGAACGGTACAGTTGTTTCTTCTTGTGACCTGCTTGCTAACGAGGTGTCCCTCGGCTTGTGTGCTATTTGTTTGTGTGCTCACTAAACAAGATAAAGCATGCAACGGAATATTTATATATATATTGTATTGTTGTGTGATGTTTGAAAACTAACACAACATACCGTGAGAACTTACTAACCAATGCCTAGTAAGGAATTGAGTGAGACTAAGGAACGCCCCCTAATGAGGGACGATATGAACCGAAAGAGGTTAACCAACAAACAGGGTCTTGAGATAACTACTAACTGGAACTTGAGTGAGGAAACCCGGGACCGATCTCCGGTCATGCATGCTAAGGAAAGGGGGTCGTTATCTATAGTAGATTCGACCTCCGATTAAGGACTTGTCTTCGGACTTGTTGCCTAGGGCCGGTTGCCGGCTCAGCTACGCTGGACTCCCGTCCAGAGTAGGTGGCATTAAGATGGTGCGGTGGGATCACCTAAATCCCAGGTTCGAATTAGATACGGCCAATCCCTTCCAGGAAAGGTTTGTATATAGAGATTAAGATTGAGATTAAGATTAAGATTAAGGTAAGATTAAGTTAAGTTACAATCATTCCTTTTTAAAGGATGATTTGTATTATTAAGATTAAGATTAAGGTGAGGTTAAGATAAGTTGCAACCATTCCTTTTAAAGGATGGTTTGTAATATTAAGATTAAGATAAGCTACATCCACTCCTGATTAAAGGATGGTTGTTTCTAAGATTAAGATAAGAATCAGATTGAGGTAAGATAAGGATGGACTAATTAAGAGAGAACATTACTTAAGGAGTTAAATAACTAACTCTCTAATTAAGGGAACGCATTTAAGTCGTTCATTGTGTGTGAACTTTGATTGTTCATAACTGAGTTGTTGTTTACTGCACTTTCTATTATGTTGTGCATCTAATCAACCTCCATGCTATCGACAATTAGTCGTCGTAGCCACGTTAGCTTGGGGGCCATGAGAGGATAGTACCAGCATTTGTGCTGACCCCCTCGGGGGCTTCTTTTTACTAACAGGTGAACATCAGGAGGCGGCCGTCGCGAGAGTAAGAAGGAGTGCAAGTGTTAAGGATTAAGTATGACCTACGAGTTGTGCCTGTACACTCGTATGGCAATTGAGTTAGTAAGATGTATAGGTTGTGAGTGGATTGTAAGAAGGTTATGTAAATGGTTAAGGTTGTTAGACTAATGTTCGGTATATTCTGTAGTCAGACCGTGGCAAGGTCCTGGATTGTAAAGAATTCCGCTGTGACATGTGTATATATATACTGTTAAGTTGTGATACCACATTTGGATTGAGTTGGGGTGTTACAGCCTCGGATATAGTGATCCAAGCACACCGAACAAACATAAACATAGTATGCCCCTGTGGCCCGACGTGAGTCAGTAAAATAGCCTTGGTTAAGCTAAAGGGAAGGTTGGAAACCAAATTGGAAAACAACCATAACATACAAAGAGAATCGAACCGGTTATGACATCGACTCCCATACTCACACGCGTGGCCGGAACAGACCGGACTCCTCACTTCCCCTGTTAGCACTTGTTAGAAGTTCAACATTGAACTCAATAAACAATCACAAACATTGGATTAAGTCTTGTTAGACACACACAAGGGAAGAGAGAGTCATACATTCACACACAAACATCACATGACTACCTCACACATAGCCGTGGTTAGAACGTTCCTTAGGTCGGAAACGTTATTACCGGATACCGTTCTCTTACGTTTACCTAATAGTGGTTAACTAGCCTTTCATGCGCATTCGAGGTTACCGGTATCGGCACGTAAACACAACAACAATAACGACTGTAAACTCATTTCATGATTTATCTTATAACGTGGCAAACATACAAAAAAAACACATTGGCATACAAGCCGGTGTAATCCGGTAGGACACAAGTTGCAAGAAAACCATACCTATCACCGGACTCCACTCTATCATGTCCACTTATGTTCCTCGAACAATTCTCGAACAACTGGTAATATTACATGTACTTTATTAACATCGGGGTAACATGATTGTTTAAAATCTAATGCTCATAACTTATCCCCGTTAACTAGTTAAATAACTTCACATTTTAACTTGTTTTACTTTTACATTTTAATACAACTTTTCCCCCACTAAATTGTCATATAACTCACTTAACATGTCCTTAACAATCTTATAACATCATTACTTAATAATCCCCATCATCCTATAACCTTAAACAATGTTTTTGGTCCGACCGACCTTACCGACCGACCTTACACAAGGTCGGTCCATTCCATAACATATTACCGTCACAAATTCTACTCCGACCGACCTTGCAAGTTCGGTCCACAAGGTCGGTCCATTCCAGAAACAATTCCCGTTCAAAAATTTAGGCACGACCGACCTTGCAAGTCCGGTCCCAAGGTCGGTCCATTCCAGAAGCTTAATCCGTACCAAAAAAATAAGCCCGACCGACCTTACAAGTCCGGTCCCCAAGGTCAGTCCATTCCAGAAACCCTTTCCGGTAGTGTAAACTGAGCTCGACCGACCTTACAAGTCCTGTCCCTAAGGTCGGTCGGCTCCAGACCTTTGTTTCTAGATTCCCATTTGACTCCAAACTTCACCTCATAGTGCCCTAGTATGTTCTAACCACATTTGGCACTTCAAACACATCTTTAGCCATGTACTAAACTCCTTAAATCACACACCAAAACCATCTTTATCATTCCACAAATTCCTTACAAAATTCCTAGCACTTGCAATGTTTTCTCCTTAGCATTTCTAAGTGGTGAGTCATGCCTATAACTTCACTAACCAAAATGTTACCTTACCCACATTACCACTACTCCAAGGGCATTATTTCACACTTACACCTCCCATACACAATCTCCTTTATTTTCCACTAGTTCACCCTTAGTCTTCACAAGGCATTATTTTTCCTTTGATCACCAAAACTTGCACAAAACTTAGTATTTCCTACAACATAACTTTGGTGTGTTTACAACACCCATTTGATTTCTAAATCCTCCAAGACTATGCCCAAGGCATCATAACACTTAAGAACACCATATTTCACTTGTTTCACCATCTTAACACTTAACAAAATCCTAATACCTTCTAGGTCATAAAATCTCATTAGAACACATAAACTTTTTTGTTTATCAACTAAATTTTGCCATGGCTTCTCTTGTATATTCTCACACCCAAACACTTAGGTTTTCACCATTTAACATCCAAGAACACTTAAGTCCACCAAGAACTTTCTCACACACAAAACTTCACCAAATTTACACTACATCACAATATAGTGCATAAACTTAAATTGCTTGGCACTTAGGCCCTAAAATAACATGGCTCTTAGGCCCTTAAATAGCATTAAACTTAAACACTGAATTTCCATATGTATATATTGCCTTTGACCTGCAAATACACCCAACAATACATATGGCCTTAATAGACTCCTTGAGAGCATTTTACTAGCTCATTTGCCATTGGCTCCTTAGGTATTTTATTAAGCAAATTAAGCTCATTTTTCCTAAGACATTTAAACTACATTGAGATAGTTTGTTTACCTCTTTTCTTCAAGATTTTTACTTGAACACTCTTGTTCTTCCTTGTTTGGAAATCGGCAAGAGTACTTGGCTACTTGTCAATGTTCTAATCAATACACAAGTAAAACCAATGAGCATTGAAGCTTCATGCTTAAACTCATTTACAAACCCTAGGTTATATATATTGTTTATACACTTTAGGATAGTTGTTTTACCTTGGAATAAAAGAGATCTTGAATAAGCATCAAGAGTGGACTCCTCCTTGTCCTTTAAAGATTGAAATGGAGCTATGAAAGAACAAGAGAGGACACCATCAAAGGGTGATTCTCGGTTACACACAAAAACAAGAGGAAACATTGATTTTCTTTGACTTTCCTTACCTTGAAGCCAAGGAGAATGACAAGGCATGAAAAGGTGAGCTCGAGCTCCAACAATGGTGAATCTTCATGTCACCAAAATGGAGTTCTTGAAGATTTGAAAAGATAGAAGTGTAGAGCTTGCTCCAACTAGAAGAATGGTGGTCTTTGTTTTTGATTTGGTAAATAGAGCTAGAAGTTACAAGCATTCAAAGATGGAGATAGTATGGTTTGCTGTAGCAAAACCGATGGAGAAGGAAGGAAGAAGATAGATGACCGTGGGAAATGAAGAAGGAAAGAAGAGAATGAGAAGAAACTTGCTTTTGGAGATATTTGTAAGTTAAAGCAAATAGTAACTAGCTTTATCACTTTCTTTCTTTCTTATTAAGCTAACAAGGGGGATGACTCATCCCTTGTCAAAAACCGGCCCCCATTATTCATCTAGGGGTGTTTTAGTCTTTGTTGACCGTTTAACTTACTTATATAGACATATGTTATAAACTAGCATATTTTGGTTACTATTCACAAACTAAGGCACATATTTGTGAAATTTTTGATTTCCCATTGATTTAGACTTCCAAATGTGATACTAAGTAGTACACATGTTAATTAAAGAGTAATGATGGAGATTTAGCCATTCAAAACTCAATTACAAGACAATTTTTCAAAAATGTGCTTTAAGACTCCTTAAAGCACATTTTGTATTTTAACTTGTTTTCAACTTGGTTTTCCTTTTATATTGATTTAATATGTTCATTAATATATTTTAAGGTATGGGTATGACCTTTAGGTCTTATACAAATTTTCCCAAGCTTAGGCACATTTTTTTGCCCATATGACTTTAAGGTATTTATTTGTGTTTTATTTGGTTTTAATTGTCTACCAAAGTTTCCTAAGGACTTTAATTATCCCCTTACCAAATCATATTGAATTTATTACTTTGGTAGGCTCTTTGGGTCCTAACCAAGTTCACTCCAGCTTAAGCATGTTTTTGCTCAACTTTATCTTAGTGTTTAAATATATGTTTTACTATGTTTTAAATTGTTCACCTATGTTTCTAGGGCCTTTTTAGCCTTGAAATATCATAGTTTAGTATTTAAACAATATATCAAGGTTTAGGGTTTTCATCTACCCCCTTAAAAGAACTTCGTCCTCGATTCAACTTCCAACTCAATTGTATATAACACGGGGATTATTTTACAAAATAAAACTTTCGCACCAAACATACTTTACATCCACACCCTCGGACTTAATGGTCCCGGGTACATATTCACATCCATACACATAACATCCTACTTACAATGAAACCTCGGACTTAGTGTCCGGTACCTTTAACACCATTTACACATACATAAAACCCTTAGACTCTTGGGTCTGGTACAAACAACATTTACCTCATAGGTCTTGATAACATAACAGCCTTTAGACACCATAGGTCTAGTACACCACAACATTTAGACTCATAGGTCTTGATACATACACTTTGGAACCAAGGTCAAAATAATATATTTACACATACCAAAACCAAGTCATAGCATGTATAACATCAAAATAATCTTTGATATACACTGTGATCCCGCAGAACCCGGTCGCATGGACACCTTCCGTCCCGTTCCTTTGGGAGATCAAACACTCCTTAAAATTTAAATTTTTCCTGTGAGGTTCAGTAAGAGACTTTAATTAGTAAAGTATCTATCGACATATTTATAAATACCAATTCAAAAGTCATTTTGAAAACACATACAACTCCCAATCCAACTTATGCTCCTTGCTTCTTTTCCTTAGCGTGGTTAATTGGACCACTTAAATGGACGCTTCAAGAATCATCACCAACCCTGCTGTATCAGCATCAGTGTTGAACTATCCTTCCACCCCAATTTGGTTCGCTTCCTTGATCTCATGAAATCAAGTTTCACCTCCACTTCAATTTCAAACAACAACTAATTCAAGCATTTTCCCATTTGCTATCTTTTTTTTTGTCATTCTAGTCATAATCATTACATCTCCAAGGATAGAACTTCATCTATCAGTTATCTCCCATTCACTTTAATCCTGTTACCTAGGGAATCTTATTCTCACTATGTTCTATGTCGGTTTCATACCCTTTTTCATGAATCACTATATTGTTACATACACATATATTTTAATCAAAATATAACACACAGTTTTCACGTTTTACAACTGTCGGGGTTTTAGTTCCCCGGGTGTTTCTCTACTTTCCCCACACTTGTCACTCACACACCACTGTTAACAATAAAACACTTATCCAATGGTATTCGCATCTTTCTTTCGCATTACCACAATTAAACCATGAATGAATGCGTATGTTTTACTTAACACACACCAAACATCAAAACCCTTATTTTGTGCTGATGCACAATAGGTCACATACACTACGTACACTTGTATGTAAAACACACTAAGTGTTTTGCGCTCTACCACCCCCCTTAAAGGGACTACGCCCACGTAATCAATCACTGAATCATTGGTTTAAAACGTTCTGCCGTCATGAAGTACTTTAACTTTCACGCGGTCTATTATACCATGCATTCTGATTAGAGATCTTAACCCTATTGGCGGTTTAGTTCCTAAACCAAGAATTCTCATTGGAGTTTGCTTTAACCCTTAACTGGTTTCGGTTCTGGCCGGTGAGGCTTCTAGGCCATTAATAACTAGCCTTCACTAATGTTCACCATGCACATTCAACACTTGAATCACTGGCTCACTAGTTTCTGCTGCGAAACTCTAATAACTGTAGGGCTTAGTTTGCCCATTCGTTATTCTTATGTATATTGTACATCCCCAATTATCACCTTTATCTTGGTAATAACGGTTTCTCAACCGATGCGTGGTATTCTGACCGTGAGCAAATTCGGTGAGTTTCAAAATTCCATCCACTTCTCTATAATTTACTGTGTAACTGTTATGTGTTTTCACAATGATTGACTTGTTTCCTTCCGACTTACTATCGGTTGAGATTGAGCTACCACCTAATGTGTAGTGCTCTCTCGGTTTTTCCCACACTTGAGGTATAATCTATACTGATATTTGGTATCCCGTGTTACTACAGTCACTTATTGCTAATCACACCCCCATATTTGATTTTGTACAAGTATGATTTCATTGGCACGACCTTGCATTTCCTATGCATCGTCCTATATAGCGTTATAAGTCTCTTTCTACTTCCACCAACTAACCATTTCCCAAATCCTAGCTATCCCATTGATCATTACTGCGCAAATGCAATACCAAAACACTCAGTCATACAGAGTGCAGAGGCGTAAACTCTTGACAGTAAATCTCTTATGCGATTGCAATAGGAATTTACATTGTGTTTCACTGAGACTCTTATCTTATAGTACTAGCTACCGGCTTACTGCCCGGTTTGGGTTTAACTCGTAACTGTGCTTAGTTGCCATATTATCGTTTAACAATACTTATACAACGGTCGCTTATTGCGCACCGTGCTCCTTGTATAACACTAACTTACATGGTATTCACTGTCACATTAGCTTCCCCACATATACTTACATCATCCGTTTGGATGACTACAGAATGCTCGTTGAGCGTTACTCACTCGAGTTACAAGCCGCCGTTATTCAGCCCGGTGCTTCACATGCTACTAAACTAACTGTTTTCTCGCAATATCAACATGATCAATCTTTAACATATTTCTTGAACTCGATTCACATAACTACCGCTCCCGCGGTTTCACAATATCGAGAGGTATCCCCACTCTTAAAGCAGTGGTTTGTTCCCCGCTCTATTTACTTGTATAACATAAAGTCCTGCAATCGATCAAACTTACATAACATATCTTGCTTGTGGCTTATAAGCCTTGTTGTCTTGAGCTGCGCTCATTGTAGGCTGTCCACACACATGTACTTCTCCGTACAATGTTACATGGTTTGGACGCCATATTGGGCTCCATGACATGGTCGTTGCATCACCTTTCCTTTCATGGGATGCCCCTTAGGATTGTTAGTCCGTCTCCAGACAACTTATGTCTAAACTGGGTGTTAGTTTCAACCTTTGCGTTTCTGTCACGTTATTTCGTTCAATGATTGTTGATGTGAACACCCTTCCAGGATTGCTTCTGGGTGTTGCTATGTTATGCCATTACATCTGGCTTGCACTTATTGGTACCTTTAGTTAGCCACGCTGTTTTGCGTTCTTGACTGGCTTATTATCTTCTTCTGTGAAGATCGACATCTCCTGGTAGTGTAGGTACTCACTCCGGGTGTTTCATCCCGTTCATTGCACATTAATGTGTCCACATTAGGCATCTGCATGCCATACACAGGCTTGGTCACCATTCCAGCTATCATGTTTACCCCTCGGGATTCTTAAGACATATGTGATGTCTTTACATAACAGTTAGTGCACTTCGCACCTCCTGACTCTTAAACATTCCCTTGAAATGAATTCACTAATTCCTTTTTGCTTCGCCAACTTAACTGAGTTCCTTTACTTTAACCATTCTTGGTAATCCTTTGCTCTTGATTGACTTACCCTGCTGACCGTAGTACGGAGTCGACTACCTCCCGTGTTCCGGACTCTACTCGTATACATATGTGGGGTACCATGCTGATACATTGCTACTTACCCAACTAACCCATAAGTAGGTCTGTCAGGCCCACAAGCTCCTATCGGAGTGCGGTCATCCCACATTACAGTTGGTACACTCGTAGTGTCCGTCTCACGCCTAGGTGAAGTATTCTGTTGTCAACTCCCTTATATTGTCCTGTGACAACATGCATTCCATGCTTCCCGAGCTTAATCGAGGGAAAGTTTATCCACTGTTGTATCTTTATCAACTACCCTTGGGTACCGGTTTCCTTTCCGGTTATTCAAAAGTAACTGGGAATAACTTACCTACCGTGTGGCACTGAGGCCGGTGTAGGTCCTCTGGTTTGGTTTTTAAAAGAAGGTAGAAAATGAGTATGAGTTTGAAAGAAAATTTGGTTTTGAAAGAAAAGAGTTTGGAATAAAACTGAGTTTGAAAGAAAGGTTTTCTTGGTTTTACAATGCCTTCTTCCCTTAACCAAATCTAGCTTCTTACTGACTGGTTTATTCCCACAAACATTGGTTAGGCTGTTAAGCCACTAGTAGAAAAAGACCCTACCGCAGCGGTTGTTTGGTACCTATGGCAGCGGTTGAAAACCGCTGCGATGGTGCCGCTGCGGTAGGTGAAACACCTAACGCAGCGGTTCTTTCAAAGAACCGCTGCAGTAGACCTTTTTTTCTTAAAAAAAGCGACCTATCCTAGTGGTTCTTACGAAGAACCGCTGCAATAGGTTGTTACCTATCGCAGCGGTTCTTAGTAAGAACCGCTGCAATAGGTTATTTTTTTTTTTTTGTTTTTTCCATTCCATCCTACAATTCTACCACACACAACCCAAAATCAATCAAACATGTTAAGATATATCAATTAACAATGCCACCACAGTGGGGCATTAGATCAACCATTTCACCATTTAAATAGCCACCAAACCTATTTACGGGCAATAATCCACTTACATTTACAAATTTGAGCAAATTAATCAAACAACAAAATCTTTACAAAACGACAATTGTTTCATGAGAATTTCAAAATCATCCTACTCAATCCTACCAAACCCTAGAAGCAACATACATTAACGCTCATGAATTGTGCCCATTCTTCGAGCACCTCGGTTTATGTCCTTCGTTGTAACCGTCTACCAACTCTTCAAAAGCCTTGGAATTAACACAAAAAGAAATATGATTAGTTGCTAATAATACTTTGAGTTTAAGAATCAATGTTAAAATTATCTACAAAACCAAAATATTTCGAGAATGCTACTTACCAGGTCTAGAGACTTCTCGGCAAGAGTCTCGGTCCCGCTATCAAGTCACTCATAAACCGTGACATAGTAGCCACATTCCGAACCTCCCGGCTGCTGTGGACACTGCACATGTATATGCGTACATATTCAAAATCGATTTAACACATAATTATAATATTGTTCCTATTTTAAAACTAATGAACATACTACAAAAATTGAATAAGGACTACAAAAATAACTTGACTACATTCCACGGAATCTTCTTAAATCTCTCTCCTTGGACTTGCGTCATTACAGGTACAAAGGCACTAGAATTCATACGCACAGATAAAGTAAAAGTTATCAACCGATGATTAAGAAATAACTAAAAATTGATAATTAATCAAGTTAAGTAAATTCATCACCTCATCAACATGTTATATATAAGTGGCCTCTTGGGACGCAGAGATGCTGAGTCAAGCTGCAGGACTCTTGGGCTTTTTATCCAAGAACGATCAAAGATCAGTGTCGCTGTTCATAGATTCCAATACAGGCATAACTTAATTCAATCAATTCAAATACAAATATCATAATTTTAAACTAACTTAACATTAGAATACATTCTTACCTTGATAAGAGGCAGCATGTAAGATTTTATCTGCAACTGCACATGAGTATCACATTCGACAAATACTGGACCAATGCTTCGGGGTCAGATCCCATATTAGCTTCGGACATGTAGTCAGGGGCATAGGAACCCGAACTTACTATTATGTACTTGGACCGCCTGTCCATCAATAAACCTGCACAATATAAAGAAACAAATATTATGAATTTAATTTTCATACAGAGTATATAAGAGTAAAAATGTGTACACGTATGCTAATTACTCACATGCAAGCCGCGATTTGAGAATCGACCCCACTCAACCAATCCTTCGTGAACAACTCCACAAAATCAGTAAGATAGATTTCAAAACTCTGAGCGCCTCTAAGTGAAAAAGATCCGGTCTTGGTTTCCATTGTAACCGAATCTCTTCATGGCGGCATCATCAATAGTGTGGAGTGTCAACAGTTTCAGCATGGGGGGTAAGGCATTCAGAACCGCCGGTCGTAGCAAATTCAATCTCATCACAACTCTGTCGCGGATTGCTATCGAAGGATTAGCTGGTGCAACAACAACTCTCTTTCCTTTTGCCTTATCAGAAATTTGATTGAATGTGTTCCTAATTTATTAATTTATAAGTATATGTTTCTACTCTAGGATATGTTAAAGAATAAGTTTTTTCATGGGTTACCTGCTGCTCCCCAAGCCTAACAATCTACAGGGCCACTGTACTGAATTGGATCAGCTTGACGAAGGGTGGATATGTCTGCATTGGGCACCGGTATCTGACAATCCGCGTCAGCAGGCGTGTAACCTTCAACAACCACCCTGCATGGTACTCTCGGAGCGCTGTATTCCTCACCACCGTGTCTCCAGCACAAGATTGAAAAGTTTTCCCCACCCTACTTCGACGTCCGTCAACGCCAATCACTTGAACAATGTGCAGTCAATTGGTTGCTAAATTTTCAAAATTAAAGATTTTAGATGCACATAAACAAGTGTATAATTGTTTTTTTTTTGTATTTGTAGTTAACATGTTGTTCTAACCTTGAGAGATGAATATGGAATGGGTGGTTGACTGAGTGAACACTACTGGGAGCACTGCTGCGGGCTCTGATGCTTGTGCCTGATCTGCGGTCTAGAAACCTCCTGAATCCATCTCTCAGAGCGCATCATCTCCATAGCTTCAGCGATTGACTGTCGAAATTCATTCGTATCGCTGCTCGAGCTCCGCATTCTGGGTAAGTGCCCCTCATATGTAATGCTCCTGCAGGACAGTGTCTCGACCAGGATTACCGAAGGCTTGGCGTATACCGCCATGACCACCAAAGCCTACTGCACGACCCGGATGATCCTTCTTCCCGAGAGCGCGGGAGTGGAAAGTGGATCTCCTGCCTAACGGGCTGCCAAGTGCCCTGGGTGATCTGGGAGCTTAACTCTTCCTGTTATGGAGTTTAATAAGTCAATAAGGATGCTTCGGTTTATTTAACTGCTATTGTTACTCTATAAATATAATAAACATTTTTTAAACTAAAAATCACTTACCATTTGGTTGATGACCTCTCTCGTGCGTCATCATACTCAGCAGGTGCCGCCAAATTTGAAGGTTTCTTCCGTCGACTTAAGTCCCAAACCTTCATCCTTCGTTCGCTGACATTCGAGCCAGCTGGCAGCAACCCCTCTTTCTCCCACTGCGGCACACGCTGAGCAATACTGTGTACTCCCCATGTGATGGGGGTAACGATTTTTTTTTGCATTTTGTTGTTGTTTCTCACGTATAGCCTACATATGTATGAAAAGACAAATTATGCAAAATATATGAAAAAGACGAATTAACCAAATGAACTGTAAGGACACTTTAAACATTTATCATACAAAAGAACAACTACTAGTGTGAAACTCACCTTGAACTCAGGGGTCAGATGCTTCGCAACAAACTCATTCCACTGGCCTCCGAAGAATCCCGACGTGAAGAATCCTCCTAAATTCGAAGGTAAAACAGGTTGCAATTCTACTTTTCTAACTCTCCATGACCTTATTAACTCTCTGTCAAATTTTGGGTTCAAACTAACCTTTTTACGCTTCTGTATTGCTAATTACTTTTGTTTCTGCCTTGTTACTTGTTCGCCAAGTTTCGTACATAATTCGACTTCAAACTGCAATCTTTCAATTACTAACGAATTGTACACCTTTCAGGCTACACGTGCATAAATTTTGAGCCGAAAACACCTTCGGGAACCACCATAAAACCCCTGTCCGTGGGTGGTCCGGGATCCCGGACCTATGGTCCGGGACCACGGACGGGTTGTCCGTGGCCACGGACACCCACGGACGGCGGCGGGATTTTAAAAATTTTAAAATTTAGGTTTAGTTAAACTATGTCCGGGCCTACGGACATCCTGTCCGTGGCCCCGGACTTTTCAAATTTTTGTTTTCTGTTTAATTCGACTTTTATTTTCACATAGATTAACTAGGGTCCGTGGTTACGGACATTAGGTCCGTGGCTACGGACGGAAACAAAATTTGACCTAATTCTGCCTCCGAAACCCTAGTTTAGGTAATTTCAACTTTCACTTTTTTTTCAGTAAAAAAATGCTAAAAAACAAAAAAAAACAGAAGCTCGCGCACTTAGGTTAAAACGACTCGTAATAAGCCGTAATTAAACTAAGTAGAGGAAAAACGACTTCAAGGGGTAATGAAAGTAATTGAACCCTAATTAAGTCGAATATCAAGCCCCCGAACCCGAACTCTACCTTCCTAATTTACCCTAGGTAAAATTAGGTGGCGACTCACAATAGGTTCCAGTGAGCTAGCATAGGATTTAATAATTATTGTTATATGACATAGTTATTAACCTTAGGTTATAAGTGGACCTAAAACCCGACTAGATCCCAATCAACTTCATCAACATAGGATGGGGTTTTAAATCGAGGCTCACAGACTGGCGCTGCTGGGGACAAATTCTTAATTTTAACTTGTTTAATTTTAAGAAAGAGGGCTTAACTCGAAAATGTTTATTTATGGCTTTATTACTTTGTTTGTTTACTTTGTGCGCATATTAAATTTTCTGCACCTTTGCATCATATGAGAGCGAGGGTCCACCTAAAACCGATTTCATCCCGGGACCCGTTGAGGGTCCCCTGTCAGGGACTCACACCTCTTAGGTGATGTGAATAAGCGGGGGAAAAGAGGAGGATGTCGTCTAACCACATCCCCTTAATACCTGGGCCTTAGCCCAAGCGTTTTCCTGGCAGTGTCCTTACCTAGCCCATTGTTTGGTCAGTCAAAGACCCGCCGCAGACGCACACCTTCAGGTGATGCGAAAAAAGTGGGGAAGCCCAAAGAGAGTAGCGTGCAAGCCCTATTCCTTTGTGGCGACCTGGGCCTAGGCCCCAAGCACCTCTCCGGATCGATCCATACCCAAATTGATTTAACCGTCTAGTGAGGACATGTTGAATTTGTGTGGGCCTTGTATGCTTGTATGATCGGGCCCATTACCCAGCCTACAGATTGATAGGAACTTCTCCTACATTAACCTAGCCCAGCCCGAATTGGCGGTCTATTTGTTTGCGGCCTAGAGGTCCTGTTTGGTTAATATGTGAGTCATTCGGGCTTCGGCCCAAAAGCTTAGACTTAGGTGATTTCTCTTCTGGCCCAATTTGAATTATCCATTTAGTTCTAGGCCCATGAAAAATAAATCCACCTCAAGCAGTTCGTAAAAATCCATCAGGCCTTTCCGTTTCAAGGTTTATTCTAGTCCAGAAAGACTTTCCACCTGGGTTTTGGCCCAAAGTCCTAGATATATGTATCATCTTCTAGGCCCATCAATTACTTGGCCCAAATTCCAATTCACATCTATGGACATGGTTTTAAAATCATTTCGGCCCATGCGCCCTATTTCTAGCCGAACACATTCTGGCCTAGGTGCCAAATTCTCAAAACATTCTGAGTACCACGCATAACTCACTTCATCTGGGCCCACAGACCAATTCATAGTTTTGGCCCATGAACTTTGCTCTCAATCCAAAATTCGGCCCATAACATAAAACATTCGAATTCCAGATAGTTTTGCGCAACCCATTCATTCTAGTTTCTGGCCTCAAGACCCAACAGGGTCATCAAACGAATCTTAGGCTTCAAGGTTTCTCTCTCGGCCTAGAGGCCCATTCACAATCCATGCGGCTTCCTTCGGCCCGTGTGCTCCACTTCCACGGTAAGGGTATTCAGGCCCACACATCCGTTCTAACTAGGGATCACTTTAGCCCATGCACTTCCCTCTCAGTTGGGAAGAGATTCAGGCCCTAGTTCCTCCTACATAACCCGTAGGCATTCCTAGTTCAGACATTTTGCGGAGCCTACTCGGAGTTCAGAAAGAAGACAATCACGGTCATCTCAAGGGGTCCCAATGGTCGAGAGCTCGAGTCTTCAGTACGTTGGCGTCAGACAATCCGACATTAGAATTTTTCTCAATTTAAGTTTTTTTTCTCAGTCGCTCTTTCAACTCTTATGGTAGCTAGCTTCCTTTATCATTTTAGGTAGTTTTACTAAGATTACAATTTTTGATGTTATCTTTCCATTTGTGAATTATAGCATAGTTCCATTTGTGAATTTTTGTGCATTCATTTAGCAAAACAAAAAGTTGTTTTTCAAGAAAAGGGATCATGAAATAATTATTTTCTGACAACAGAATAGAACGACTTATCTGTTGTTTCTAAAAAGGGTGAACATGTCCGTCCATACGCCACAGTCTATCTCAAAACATCCACAAAGCATTCCAAATCCACATCTGTTTAAGTGTTGTCATAAACCCCAAATCGATACTGGGGGCAGTCTGAGCTCAGGATCGTCGTCTTTAATTTTTCGTTTTAGCGTGTGAACTAGTCTCTGAGTGAAATTCACGAGAGTGTCTTGAGTGGAAAGACCATGAGTGAACGAGCGTGTCATTTTTAACGACTCCGGGAGACCACATTAAAGGTGAGGTAAACGGCATAACTCCAACCGAAGGAGATAATTTGTAAATTTACTCTTAGACCTGCGAAAAGTAACAAGAGCGGATACACAACTTTCAGGAATGACGAAGCACCTAGGTACAGCACCACATAGCCCAAAAGCTTGTAAACCCTATCACTAAACCTAGGCACCTCCGTTGAGCCTTTCGTATATCCCTTTTCGATATTATGAACTCCACAAAATAACCCAGCCAATGATGAATAACCAACCCGGTGACCAAAGGAAGCGAGGAGCCTGACTCTCAGATAACGTTTTCATCAGTCCAGAGAAGCAAAGCCGCTGTCAGCATGACGAAGTGATCCGCAAATGGTCCCAAAGTGACACAGGATCAAAAGAGCTCACATCAAAATAGCTCTCAAACTCAAAACCGGGAAACACAAGAACCCCGAAGGCAAAGTCAGAAAGGATCAAACAAGGAGGCAAAACCAAAGTGCCTCGAAGAAATCCAAAAGATGAAAAGAGAAATGGTGTAAAGGACAATTTCAAAAGTCCAAGTCCAGAAGCTAGCCCGAAAACAACGTCAACATGAAGCAGCCAGACGACTTCAAGACAAGGAAGAATAATCCGAGAGAAGACGCAAGTTGCAGCTTTGGTCACCCATTTAAGCTCCACATACCCCAAATATCCCTCCATGATCCCGTCATCTTTCATCACACCCTATGGCCAACGTTATAAGCTCTAAAGACTTCAGACTTGATAGTTGTGTGTTAATCACGTGAAAGTAACAGATCAAATGCGTAAATCCATCAAATATCGAATTCAATGGTCTAGAAGTTATGACCATGAGCGAGAAATGAGTGCAAACACCAACCACGTTGAGTAGGATAGGAAGCACCACATCAAAGCATAAGCCACGACCTTGTGAGGATGAGACTTGTTCGCACGTTTAACCAAAGAAAATACTGGGGGCAATTGATCGGAATGATCAATTGCCATGAATTCTAGCTCAGATTGTCCTAAGGAAAAAAAATACTGGGGCAATTGTTGGTTCCAACAATTGCCATGACAACACCAGTTGAAACCTAAAGCTTGAGCACCACCATCCCACCACAGGCATAAGCCCTTACCACCACATCAAACAACGCAGGCCCCACATAAGCCCTTACCTCCACACCTCCAATACACAGGCACACATAAGCCTCTACCACCACACACACACACTCTCAAGCCCGTCATTAGCCTTACCTCCACAAAAACATCAAACCGTCATAACCCTGACCACCATCCAAAATCACAACACAGTCCCAGGTCTATCACAAGCACCACAACAAACACACACACTTCCACCAACCAGGCATGTTCATTTTCTAAGAAACAAATTGCAGATTTGAAGTTTTTAGTCAGGAAATGATTATTTCACTTTTTTTTTTTCAACAGTTTTTTTCACGCATTGCCATGTTTAGCACATTTTTTCAATAGTTCCTTGTTTTGGGCTAGCTTCCAACAAACACTTTAGTTGCATTTTACAACTTTTGCATAACACCTCAACATTGCCACCTTTTCCAACAGTTTCCTGTTTTGAACGAGTATCTTTCATATATTTCGATTGCATACATCTTATCATCATTGCCATGTTGGGCAATCCAATAATCAGTTTTCATCTTTGCGCGAGACCATTATCCTAACTCATTTTTAGTTCAAGACCCAAAATCAGGGCGAGACCCTGCATTTCTAGAGTCAGTGCGAGATCCAGCTTTTCCTTCATCGTTTAGTACGAGACTTCAGTGCGAAACCCACCATCTTCAACAGTGCGAGACCCATCATTTTCTTCATTGCGAGACCATGCATCTTCTTCAGACCAGAGATATAGATTCTCACCCCGAAGATACAGATTCTTCAGAGATACAGATTCTCACCCCGAAGATACATATTCTTCAGAGATACAGATTCTCACCACAAAGATACAGATTCTTCAGAGATACAGATTCTCACCCCGAAGATACAGATTCTTCAGAGATACAGATTCTCACCCCGAAGATACAGATTCTTTAGAGATACAGATTCTCACCACAAAGATACAGATTCTTCAGAGATACATATTCTCACCCCGAAGATACAGATTCTTCAGAGATACAGATTCTCACCCCGAAGATACAGATTCTTCAGAGATACAGATTCTTACCACAAAGATACAGATTCTTCAGAGATACAGATTCTCGCCCCGGAGATACAGACTCTTCAGAGATACAGATTCTCGCCCCGGAGATACAGATTCTTCAGAGATACAGACTCTCACCCATAGATTCAGATACAGATTCTCACCCGTAGATTCAGATACAGATTCTCAGCCAAAGATTCAGATTCACCAGAGCAGCAGAACTCACTAGAGCAGCAGAACTCACCTGAATAGAAGAACTCGACCCAACACCAATTTTCAATCACTGATAGGTAGTCAACGCCTCAGAATAGCTTGACATCATCTCATTCATTATAGGTAGTCAACGCCTTAGAATAGCTTGACATCATATCATCCTCATAGGTAGTCGGCGCCTTAGAATAGTCTGACACTACTTCATTATTACCTTTAGGTGGTCGACGCCTTTAGAACCGCTCGACACCCTTCCACTTTGCTCATAGGTAGTCAGCGCCTTAGAATAGCTCGACGCAACTTATCGGATTGCACGTGTGGTCTTTTAAGATCCAAAATTTCGGGGTATCACTCAAGCATCAACTAGCCTTTCATTTCCATTACAAAGTCTAGTTGACGGGGGGCAATCTGTTATACCCAAAATTTCAACCCCCCCAGAAGAGAGTCTCTACTAATAGGCTAGGGCGAGGGTTCCCAGTTCGATCGGCACATTTCAGAGTACTAGGGACAGCTTAGTCATCTCCAGGGGCATTTTCGTAATTTTTCAAGGCTCCTAAGCCCCCTATAGGCTTTCTCTCTCCTCCAAATAAGGGTCAAATCAATTCAAAATGCTGTGAAATTTTAACCCATGATAGAGGATGACATTTTAAGCATAATGGCGTTGGAATTTTGATTTTTCAAATTTCCAATAATTTTCTAGTAATTTCTGATTGAATCTGACGAGAAATTGAATTTAAAAATATTCCAATATCCAAAAAATTCGATTCCACTTTAGAAAAATCAGAAATATCATCCTTTACCCATGTGTGAAATTTCATAATCAAATTCCTTTTGGAAGCCCTTGAGCTAAAACGTCGGTAAATCTCGGTTTTTACCGGATTTTTCTATCTTTAAAGAGGCCTATATAAGGAACCTTATCCCATGATCAAGAAAGAACCTCAAGAACCCTAAACTCTCAAAGAAGGCAGCCGTCTCTCTCTCTCCACGTTTTGAACCCCAGAGCCACGATCAAACACCGAAGTCTCACCAAAATCAACACCAAAACACATTTTTCAACTCCCACAACATCATCCATCATCAAACTCCCACCAAAACAGCACCAAAACGTGAAGAACATCAAGAACAATAAGGAGTCAGAAGCTGGGTTCGAAGTTCTTCTGGATCCGCCATCAATGAGGCCTCCGAAGAATCCCGACGTGAAGAATCCTCCTAAATTCGAAGGTAAAACAGGTTGCAATTCTACTTTTCTAACTCTCCACGACCTTATTAACTCTCTGTCAAATTTTGGGTTCAAACTAACCTTTTTACGCTTCTGTATTGCTAATTACTTTTGTTTCTGCCTTGTTACTTGTTCGCCAAGTTTCGTACATAATTCGACTTCAAACTGCAATCTTTCAATTACTAACGAATTGTACACCTTTCAGGCTACACGTGCATAAATTTTGAGCCGAAAACACCTTCGGGAACCACCATAAAACCCCTGTCCGTGGGTGGTCCGGGATCCCGGACCTATGGTCCGGGACCACGGACGGGTTGTCCGTGGCCACGGACACCCACGGACGGCGGCGGGATTTTAAAATTTTAAAAATTTAGGTTTTTTGTTAAACTATGTCCGGGCCTACGGACATCCTGTCCGTGGCCCCGGACTTTTCAAATTTTTGTTTTCTGTTTAATTCGACTTTTATTTTCACATAGATTAACTAGGGTCCGTGGTTACGGACATTAGGTCCGTGGCTACGGACGGAAAAAAATTTGACCTAATTCTGCCTCCGAAACCCTAGTTTAGGTAATTTCAACTTTCACTTTTATTTTCAGTAAAAAAATGCTAAAAAACAAAAAAAAACAGAAGCTCGCGCACTTAGGTTAAAACGACTCGTAATAAGCCGTAATTAAACTAGTAGAGGAAAAACGACTTCTAGGGGTAATGAAAGTAATTGAACCCTAATTAAGTCGAATATCAAGCCCCCGAACCCGAACTCTACCTTTCCTAATTTACCCTAGGTAAAAATTAGGTGCGACTCACAATAGGTTCCAGTGAGCTAGCATAGGATTTAATAATTATTGTTATATGACATAGTTATTAACCTTAGGTTATAAGTGGACCTAAAACCCGACTAGATCCCAATCAACTTCATCAACATAGGATAGGGTTTAAAATCGAGGCTCACAACTGCTCTTCAGTAATACCATCATATTTTTGCCACGGTGGTCTCCGATCATCCACATCTTCACCTTCTGCCTCCTCTATCTCTGCGGGCTCCTCACAGTAAATGTACTGCCTCGTGAGCAGAGATCTGAAGTCTTTGAATTGTGTGGCAATCCCCTTCATCACATCATCCTTCAGAGAAGGATCTATACAGAATCGGTCCTATATGCACAATAAAAAGGTAATTAGTGTAAAAAAGTAACTATATAAATCTTAAAACAAACTATTAAGTGTAACAAATACCTTGAGACGTTCAAATATCTGCTCCTTCAACGCCTGAGGCACTTGCTTCCAATTGTGGTTTATATTGAAATATGTACTCACCAAATGCCTGGCTAGAGCAGTGAAATCATTTTTCCAGGTACCCGTGGGCTGATTAAATTCATTGAACTCCAAAGGCTTTGTCGGGGGGCCTCTATTTGCTTTCAGCCCACGGGTTGCCCCTCGTTTTTTGGGTTTCTTGAGAGGCGGAGGAGCAACTTGTATCTCTTGTCCTTCCTGTGAAGGCCCTGCTGTCTCGGTCTGCTGTGGGGTGGTCTCTACGTCTGCTTTCTTTGATTTCTTTTTACCACCTCGTGTGGTGCGTTTTGCCGGTCTACTATCCCCAGTCAGGAGCAGCTGTCCTATAGGATCATCAATAGGATCATCATCCACTGAGGAAAAAAACACACACACATTATATCAATATTCATGGAACGATGTATAATTGCAAAAATAAACATAAATAATTAATTCTGATAACATTGTAACAACAATAATACGAATTATATAATGTAATTTCAACCAATGGTGTTACCTAGACATAGTAACATATATCATGATCTGTTTTCTACCCAAACCCCCTCATTATGGTCTGATCGAGCGTAATGGTCTGAACATCATCATTTTGTAAATCATTAGTTGAATCATGCAACCCTGTATGCAACGATACAGTTTCATCTATCATCTCATTATCATCATCGTCGTTGTTTTCATCCTCAAACAAAACCGGTCTTCTCCCTGGAAGAACAACATGCCATCTACTAGCTTTTGGGTCTTCAACATAAAACACCTGGTCACAGTCTTTACCCAACACAAACTGATCTTCCTTATTAGTTGTAACACGTGAAAGATCAACCAAAATAAGTCCTTTATCATTTTGGAGTCCATGTCGGTTGTCCACCCAATTGCAGCGGAACAATAGAAACGAATCAATGTGATAGTTTAGTTCCCATATGTCCTCTATCACACCATAATACCAACTACTACTGCTCATTGGTTGAACCTGGTTACCTAGACCATATTCAGTCACCGATGCTTCAATTTTTACCCCACTGTTCTGATGTATTGATTTAGCATCTTGGCGTGCAGTGTAGTATGTGCATCCATTAATGTCATACCCTTCATACGATACAACATCTGTTCCAGAACCAACAGCTAGACATCTGATTTCTTCACTGACATCTTCGGGGTTCAATGAAGCTTGCTCAAACACATATTCCTTAAACCATTGGACGAATACTCGATTTTGTTCTTTTTTAAGCCAGATACGGTTTTTGGTAGGGTTTTGTCGACTCAACTCAGCAATGTGAATATCGAAGTAGGGTTCAACAACCTCAAGGTGTTGCAGTACAAACAAATGTGCCTGATTAATAAGATCACGAGAGATACGAACAACCTTTTTGCCAATAACTCCTTTACCTCAAATCTACCATGGTGACGTGGTTTGGGAATACCAATTGACTCTGCATCGTTCAAATAACTTGTTACGAATTCTGTGACTTCCTCAGTCACTGTTGCTTCGATGATACTGCCTTCCGGTCTATATCTGTTTTTCATTCTACCCTTCAGAATCCCCATATATCGTTCGAAAGGATACATGTAACGTAAGTAAACCGGACCACAATATTTGATCTCTCGGACAATATGCACTACTAAATGCACCATTATGTCGAAGAAAGATGGTGGGAAATAAATCTCAAGCTGGCACATTGTCACAACAATTTCATGTTGCAGATCATCGAGGGTGTCTGAGTCAATTGCCTTGCAGCAGACAGCGTTGAAGAAGAAACATAATCGAGTTAGAGCATTTCTGACATTTTCTGGTAATATCCCTCGTATTGCAACTGGAAGAAGATGCAACATTAACACATGATAATCATGAGATTTCATGCCTAACAGTTTCAAATCCTTCATAGAAACTAGGTTCTTCCAGTTTGAAGAGTACCCAGATGGTACCTTCAATGTGTGCAAACACTTGCAAAAACTTAATTTTTCACTCTTAGAGAGGGTATAACACGCAGGAGGTAGATATGTTCGCTTCTCATCCTCTATTGGGTGTAGTTCTTTCCGTATGCGCAACTCTTGCATATCTCTCCTCACCTTCAATCCGTCTTTCGTCTTGCCGGGTATGTTGAGCAAAGTACCACACACTGCCTCACCGACGTTCTTCACAATGTGCATGATATCCAAACAATGTCGAACAGGCAGATGCCGCCAATACGGTAGATCCCAAAAAATGGAACGTTTTTTCCAAATGTTCTTCGGCGGCTTGGATGTGTTTCCAAATACATTTTCAATGTCTTTTACCTTTGCATACACTTCCTCTGAATTCAAAGGCAGACGAGCCACACGAGTCTCGGGCTCATTGTTGAACAACTTTCGCTTTCTCGAACGGTAAGGATGGTCTACTGGAAGAAACCGTCGATGACACATATAAACATTTTTGCCGCAGTGCTTCAGACGATCTGAACATGTGTCATCCTCACATACCGGACACGCTTTGAATCCTTTCACCGAGTATCCTGACAAGTTCCCATAGGCAGGAAAGTCGTTAACAGTACAGAACAACATCGCCTTCAGTGTGAAATTTTCTTTCGCATGAGCATCATATACCACTGTCCCTTCATTCCACAACAAGTTCAGATCGTCGATCAGTGGTGCAAGATATACGTCAATGTTATGACCAGGTTGTTTTGGACCAGAAATTAGGAGTGATAACATAATGTATTTTCGTTTCATGCACAACCATGACGGTAAATTGTAGATCACTAGTAGCACCGGCCAAGTGCTGTGCTGACTGCTCAACGTGCCATACGGGTTCATCCCATCGGTACACAATCCAAGTCTCAGATTCCTATCCTCATCCCCAAAATGATGTTTGAATTTTCTGTTGATATTTCTCCACTGAGGTCCGTCTGCAGGATGTCTTAATTTTTCATCGATTTTTCTACCATCCGCGTGCCATCGTAAGTTCTTCGCATCTTTTGGGTTGGCAAACAACCGTTTGAATCTAGGAATTATCGGCAAGTACCACAATAATTTCACTGGACGATTTTTTTTCTGAAAGGAGGAATCCTCATCCTTGTCCTTGTACCGGGACAACAAACATTTAGGACACTTGTCTAGATGTTCGTATTCACCCCTATAAAGCACACAGTTATTTGGGCAAGCATGAATCTTTTTATATTCAACTCCCATTGGACACATCCATTTCTTTGCCTCGTAGGTGGATGTAGGAAGACCATTCTCATCAGGAAGCATATCATGTATCAGCTCTAGAAATGACGTGAAACACTTGTCACCAACTCCATATTTCCCCTTTAAGTTGAACAAATTAAGTACAGCAGTCAATTTTGTGTATTTAACGCACGAAGGGTACAAAGGTGTCTTTGATGCGTCCAACAATCTTTGATACTCTTCCGGCTTATCGACAAAAGTATCCGCAACATTTTCTAACATTTCATCCATTTGCTCATCATGGTGAGTGGTCTCGCTGTCATCGAATCCTGAATCACTTAACGGTACCGACTCATTGATGGTATTGAAGGTGTGGGCGGTACTTGCGTAACGTGGATCATGAGCACTTGATGATGTTGAAGCACTAGCTGCAACAGTTTCTCCATGAAAATTCCATCTTTTGTAATGTGGCATGAATCCACGGGACTTAAGATGAAATCTAATTTCCTCAATGTCTTCATATTTCCTTACGACCCCACAGTCAACACAAGGACATGAAATATTGTCCGCCTTTGTTATGTCCTTGTGTTGCACTGCCGCTTTGAGAAACTCTTTCAGCTTCTCATCAAAATAGTGATCCCCTCGATCACCGTACATCCAGTCACGCTCCATTCTATATGTGAAAACAAAACAATGTCAAGATTGATTTGTCTTTCAGTTTCGTCTGCATTTGTATATGGAGCATGTTTGTACTGGATGTACGGTTGCAACCAAACTCAGCACTACTCTATGGTTACAACCTAACTAACGTAGCCTAAGTACTCTAACGTTCCAACGTAACTAATCTAGCCTTATTCTAACAATTCTAACACATTTAATTTAACTTCAACAAATCATTGCATTATTAAAACAAAAAATAAAGTTTAATTACTTACTTGTTTTAAGGTTGTACAGAGGAGGAAGCTAGGAGACTGCTTTGGTGATGGGCTGGGAAAGTACTGGTACAAATAACAAATAATATTAATTAATAAGACTAATACGATTCTAGAAAAAATTCGGCATGAACTGTGCGTAATCGTGTTAATCCCATGCTTATCATTAAGCATTCACCAATATCTTATTTACCACGACAAATAAATTCAACAATTGACAGCAACCATCCTTATTCACAATCACTCAATATTAACCACAACCACTTTTTCGCATTAATTAATTAAACAAAATAGAGAAAAGATAGATGAAGATGTTACCTTTTCACTCTTACTCCACAGCAGAATAAATGAGGAAGAAGAAGCAGAGACCACCCCAATTAGTGCAGACAGCGGGGAAGCAAGGAATGAGGAAGAAAGAGACGTAGATTAATTGCTACACAAAAACAACAAATAATTGAAGTTAATTAATGAAACTAATACAATTCTTGAAAAAATTCGGCATGACCTTTGTGTAATCATGCTAATCCCATGCTTATCATTAAGCATTCACCAATATCTTATTCACCACGACAAACAAATTCTACAATTGGCAACATCCATCCTTAATTCTAGTGTAAGCGTCGGTTAATTGATAATTGAAGAATTTTTATATTAAAATTAAGTTTTAGATTTCTTCTATTTAGTTTCCTATAGTTCAATAAACCAAATTGACAAATTGAAACTACAAGAATTAAATCAATAATTGTTGTGTTCTATTTTATAGTGGTTTGTTTTTAAATTAATACATTGTATATTATTAATAGTTGGAAGTTAAACATAATACTTTCCTCTAATCAAAATGTTTCTTAGTTGATGATTATATATGCATTTAATAGATTAAGAAACACATAAAAATAAAACTTAGAAGATTGTTTTTTGCATTAAGTATATGAATAGTCAAAAGGTGTGATCTATTTATGTTCTGTATATAATATTAATATCATATTAGAAACTAAACACAAAGTAATATTTATTTTACTTATATTTTTATCGTGTGGTTTTCTATAGTCATTTTCATTATGAGTTATGTTATTTTTAATTGTCATATATAGTTGAAGATGTTAATATGACTTCACAAAAAGTTAAAATTTTTTTAAAAAGTTTTTTTTACTTTTATCCAAAAAAATAATTATTCATAATTAAAACTTAATGAATATCTTTTTATATTTTCTTACTTAAAATTATATTGTGAATTTTAAAAATATCAAAAGATGTGATCTATTTATGTTCTGTATATAAAATTAATATCATATTAGACACTATACACAAAGTAATGATTATTTTACTTAAATTTTTATCGTGTGGTTTTCTATGGATTGTTTCATTATGAGTTATAGTAATTTTAATTGTCATATATAGTTGAATATGTTAATATGACTTCACAAAAGTTACTTTTTCAAAAAAATGTTTTTTTAGTTTTATCCATAAAAACAATTATTCATAATTAAAACTCTTGATGAATATCTTTTTGTATTTTCTTACATAAATTTATATTGTGAATTTTAAAATATCAAAAATTATTTTATTGTAGAATAATGAACAAAACAAGGTCTTAATTTTCGGAACCCTTCAATAACCTAAGAACCATAATTTCTGCACAGAATAACAACACCAATGTTGAATCAAATTTTCGGAAATCAATAACAGCCACAAACTTCTACCATTTCGAGATCCTAGCCCAATTTTATGGGCTCAATTTCGCAGTCATATAATTTCAGTTAGCCGGAAACTAAATTTGGTTTCAATGTCTAAATACAACATATAGCTCACGGTTTCTAGTTCCACAATTTCAGAAACAAACACTCAACAACTCCAAAAAATCGCACTAAACCAACAATCAGAACAAATCAGTCTCGAATCTACCACAATACAAATAACATTTCAATTAAAAAACAAAAAACGAAGTTAGATCTAACCTCGTTTTTTCTGTTCAGTCGCGCAACAAATCGACGCTGCGAACCGGTGGGCTGTTAGGGCGACGGCGACGGAGGCAGAGCGGTGGCCGCAGAGTCGGCGGCGGCAGTGGCGTGGGCGGTCGCAGCGTCGAAGCTCCTCGTCGTCGCTCTGGAAATCGCCGTCGCAACAGAGAGGGTTAGCCACAGGAGAGGAGGAAGAAGAAGAAGGTCGCGCGACTGAATTATATTAAAGGACTCTATCGCAGCGGTTCCTACTAAGAACCGCTGAGATAGGTCTGTAAAAAAGACCTATCTCAGCGGTTCTTAGTAGGAACCGCTGCGATAGAGTTGTTTTTTTTAACGACCCTACCGCAGCGGTTGTTACTTACAACCGCTGAGATATGTTTGCGGGATTTTTAAAACCGGCCTATCTCAACAGTTGTTTTTACAACCGCTGCGGTAGGGGCACTGCGATAGACCATTTCTGTACTAGTGAGCCCTTCCACGGTTACGATGATATCCTTTAGCTTCATGTTACTTCACTTAGTACTTTGTATTTGTTAAAAAATTTCCCGAACAGCCCTGTTGTAGCAGCACTTGCCATGGCAAGTGCGCCATGCTAACTGGCCATCGGTTCAACACATACCGGTTGCGGTATTGTTTTACCCGCACTGTCATCAGTGGCCTTGTTGGCCCTCACTTGGTCTTAGAGTCTTAACAATAAATTTATGGGCGACTTCTCACTGTCTTCACATGATAATCATTAACTAGGGTGTTTCCTTTCTTGGAGACCCCTTTTTACTTAGTAACGTATCTTCTTCGTAGCCCGTTCCACGCATTTGTCGTGGTCACTGAGACTTGTCTCTTGTTTGGGCACTACGTTGTAGTTCCTTTGTCGGTTGGTATACCGTTGGCGTTTCATTTAACAACTGTGGTTCCGTAGACTCTCGTCTCGGGTTTCATTACTCCACTTCTTAACTGTTGCACGGTCGGTGCGTTGCAAGCTGGTTGTTCTCGACTGCTCGGCATGTCGACCCAGGTTGCCGGAAATTCCATTCTCTTTTACACAAAATTCTTCATTCTTCGCTATTAATGCGGTTAACATTGTTCAGGTAGAAACCGTCTCCGGGATTCCCACTCTTCGGGATCTACCATATGACTGGTCCTCCTTACTTACAACGATGTTTAATAACAGCCAGATCGGGCTTTCCCGAATATGAGAGGACTTCCATCTCTCTGGCGTTGTTTCCCAAGTTATAAACAGGGATTGTGGAGGGCGGGAAGGATATTGTAGGTTTCCAGTACACACTGGTAATACCTAACTAGCGTATCTCTCACGCTATCACTCAACCCTTAACCCAAAGTACTAAAATCCTAACTCGGTACTTCCTAAGCTCGGTAATTCAGTTCAGAGCGATACTTCGCTCTGATACCACTTTTTGTAACACCCCATCCAACATTAACACACTTAACGACAAAACTGCAGCGGAAAACATACTTTATCACAATACTTAACTCGTTGGTGTTACACGCCGTTAACCACCCACGTAGCTAACAAGGCTATTACATATACATTGTATCGGTCTGATGGACTAGATTCCCGAGCGACTACACATTACTGTCCTTTCCATTAACAACAATAACAACAACAACAACATATACCTTTCGACTGTACCGAGTATTCACAAACTAATGCCGATAACAACTTCGGTCTTACTACACCTACTGTACATATATCACTTAAATGATTACCCATGTACAAACGACTACCCCGTCCTACTCTCGAACGGCTTCCAGCTCCTTGTACCTGAAATAGGAAAAGAAGAGAAAAGGGTGGCCCCCCAGGGGCTCAGCACCTTTGCTGGTATGGTAATCCCGCAGCCCGCATGCTACCGGGCCACGCACAACTATTTGTCGTCTTAGCATGCGGTTGATTATATTTGAATCATGCATGTAAACTACAAACACACAACACATTAAACTGCACAGCAATGGCTCAATAAAACAGCCAACACATCTACACTTGATAAATCACTCATTGTGATCTTTAACCCCTAGTGTGTTTCTCCTTTAATGGAGCTACTTCCTTAATAGAAGATACTTACCCATTAATCAGGTTATCCTTAAACGCCTCTTATCATAAACTGGGATTCATATCCATGATCCACATACTCCACATTTTACAACATATCACATCACATCGCAATAAGAATTGCAGCACAACAATAATACATAACATAGCGGGAACGGTTCCCTTTATGAACAGGCTCAAACATAGTCAGTTCACTTGTAGCCTAGAGAATGTTGCCAGACTCATGATAAGCTCGTTACATAACTCGTTACCGTCTCGTTAAATGAACGGATAACTTAACACAAGGTGCCTCGGATATAGTGATCCAAGCACACCGAACAACCATAAACATAGTATGCCCCTGTGGCCCAACGTGAGTCACTAAAATAGCCTTGGTTAAGCTAAAGCGAAGGTTGGAAACCAAATTGGAAAACAACCATAACATACAAAGAGAATCGAACCGGTTATGACATCGACTCCCATACTCACACGTGTGGCCGGAACAGACCGGACTCCTCACTTCCCCCGTTAGCACTTGTTAGAAGTTCAACATTGAACTCAATAAACAATCACAAACATTGGGTTAAGTCTTGTTAGACACACACAAGGGAAGAGAGAGTCATTCACACAAACATCACACACAAACATCACACACAAACATCACATGACTAACTCACGCATAGCCGTGGTTAGAACGTTCCTTATGTCGGAAACATTATTACCGGATACTGTTCTCTTACGTTTACCTGATAGTCATTAACTAGCCTTTCATGCGCATTCGAGGTTACCGGTATCGGCACGTAAACACAATAACAATAACGACTGTAAAGTCATTTCATGATTTATCTTATAACGTGACAAACATACAAAAAAAACACATTGGCATACAAGCCGGTGTAATCCGGTAGGACACAGGTTGCATGAAAACCATACCTGTCACCGAGTCCATTCTATCATGTCCACTTATGTTCCTCGAACAATTCTCGAACAACTGGAAATATTACATGTACTTTTATTAACATCGGGGTAACATGATTGTTTAAAATCTAATGCTCATAACTTATCCCCGTTAACTAGTTAAATAACTTCACATTTTAACTTGTTTTACTTTTACATTTTAATACAACTTTTCCCCCACTAAATTGTCATTATAACTCACTTAACATGTCCTTAACAATCTTATAACATCATTACTTAATAATCCCCATCATCCTATAACCTTAAACATTGTTTTTGGTCCGACCGACCTTACCGACCGACCTTACACAAGGTCGGTCCATTCCAGAACATATTACCGTCACAAATTCTACTCCGACCGACCTTGCAAGTTCGGTCCACAAGGTCGGTCCATTCCAGAAACAATTCCCGTTCAAAAATTTAGACACGACCGACCTTGCAAGTCCGGTCCCAAGGTCGGTCCATTCCAGAAGCTTAATCCGTACTAAAAATATAAGCCCGACCGACCTTCCAAGTCCGGTCCCCAAGGTCGGTCCATTCCAGAAACTCTTTCCGGTAGTGTAAACTGAGCTCGACCGACCTTACAAGTCCGGTCCCTATGGTCGGTCGGCTCCAGACCTTTGTTTCTAGATTCCCATTTGACTCCAAAATTCACCTCATAGTGCCCTAGTATGTTCTAACCACATTTGGCACTTCAAACACATCTTTAGCCATGTACTAAACTCCTTAAATCACACACCAAAACCATCTTTATCATTCCACAAATTCCTTACAAAATTCCTAGCACTTGCAATGTTTTCTCCTTAGGATTTCTAAGTGGTGAGTCATGCCTATAACTCCACTAACCAAAATGTTACCTTACCCCCATTACCACTACTCCAAGGGCATTATTTCACACTTACACCTCCCATACACAATCTCCTTTTATTTTCCACTAGTGCACCCTTAGTCTTCACAAGGCATTATTTTTCCTTTGATCACCAAAACTTGCACAAAACTTAGTATTTCCTACAACATAACTTTGGTGTGTTTACAACACCCACTTGATTTCTAAATCCTCCAAGACTATGCCCAAGGCATCATAACACTTAAGAACACCATATTTCACTTGTTTCACCATCTTAACACTTAACAAATTCCTAATACCTTCTATGTCATAAAATCTCATTAGAACACATAAACTCCTTTGTTTATAAACTAAATTTTGCCATAGCTTCTCTTGTATATTCTCACACCCAAACACTTAGGTTTTAACCATTTAACATCCAAGAACACTTAAGTCCACCAAGAACTTTCTCACACACAAAACTTCACCAAATTTACACTACATCACAATATAGTGCATAAACTTAAATTGCTTGGCACTTAGGCCCTTAAATAACATGGCTCTTAGGCCCTTAAATAGCATTAAACTTAAACACTGAATTTCCACATGTATATATTGCCTTTGACCTGCAAATACACCCAACAATACATATGCCCTTAATAGACTCCTTGAGAGCATTTTACTAGCTCATTTGCCATTGGCTCCTTAGGTATTTTATTAAGCAAATCAAGCTCATTTTTCCTAAGGCATTTAAACTACATTGAGATAGTTTGTTTACCTCTTTTCTTCAAGATTTTTACTTGAACACTCTTGTTCTTCCTTGTTTGGAAATCGGCAAGAGTACTTGGCTACTTGTCAATGTTCTAATCAATACACAAGTAAAACCAGTGAGCATTCAAGCTTCATGCTTAAACTCATTTACAAACCCTAGGTTATATATATTGTCTATACACTTTAGGATAGTTGTTTTACCTTGGAATAAAAGAGAGCTTGAATAAGCATCAAGAGAGGACTCCTCCTTGTCCTTTAAAGATTGAAATGGAGCTATGAGAGAACAAGAGAGGACACCATCAAAGGGTGATTCTCGGTTACACACAAAAACAAGAGGAAACATTGATTTTCTTTGACTTTCCTTACCTTGAAGCCAAGGAGAATGACAAGGCGTGAAAAGGTGAGCTCAAGCTCCAACAATGGTGAATCTTCATGGCACCAAAATGGAGTTCTTGAAGATTTGAAAAGATAGAAGTGTAGAGCTTGCTCCAACTAGAATAATGGTGGTCGTTGTTTTTGATTTGGTAAATGGAGCTGAAGTTACAAGCATTCAATGATGGAGATAGTATGGTTTGCTGTAGCAAAACCGATGGAGAAGGAGGGAAGAAGATAGATGACCGTGGGAAATGAAGAAGGAAAGAAGAGAATGAGAAGAAACTTGTTTTTGGAGATATTTGTAAGTTAAAGCAAATAGTAACTAGCTTTATCACTTTCTTTCTTTGTTATTAAGCTAACAAGGGGGATGACTCATCCCTTGTCAAAAACCGGCCCCCATTATTCATCTAGGGGTGTTTTAGTCTTTGTTGACCATTTAACTTACTTATATAGACATATGTTATAAACTAGCATATTTTGGTTACTATTCAGAAACTAAGGCACATATTTGTGAAATTTTTGATTTCCCATTGATTTAGACTTCCAAATGTGATACTAAGTAGTACACATGTTAATTAAAGATTAATGATGGACATTTAGCCATTCAAAACTCAATTACAAGACAATTTCGCAAAAATGTGCTTTAAGACTCCTTAAAGCACATTTTGTATTTTAACTTGTTTTCAAGCTTGGTTTTCTTTAGTAATTGATTTAATATGTTCATTAACATATTTATAAGGTATGGGTATGACCTTTAGGTCTTATACAAATTTTTCCCAAGCTTAGAGCACATTTTTTTACCCATATTGACTTTAAGGTATTTATTTGTGTTTTATTTGGTTTAATTGTCTACCAAAGTTTCCTAAGGACTTAATTAGCCTTATTAAATCATAATTGAATATTATTAAGTCTTGGTAGGCTCTTTGGGTCCTAACCAAGTTCACTCCAAGCTTAAAGCATGTTTTTGCTCAAACTGTATCTTAGTGTTTTATTGTGTTTTACTATGGTTTAAATTGTTCACTGATGTTTCTAAGGTACTTTTTAGCCTTTAAATATCATAGTTTAGTATTTAAACAATATATCAAGGTTTAGGGTATTTCACCCGACCGACCCGACTGACCCATAATCCTCTGGGTCGGTCGAAGTCAGAAACTTCAACCTCAGAAAAATTTTCCCGACCGACCCACGACCGATCCAACCTCTGGGTCGGTCGGTAGCAGAACTTCCCTACAGAATTGTTTTTCACTTCTTTTTCTTACCCATTTCTTCCCCAATCTTCCTACATGTAATCTCACATATTTAAGCACCTAATTGGTCTCCTAAACATGTCTACATCCATTACTAACTCATTACTTCTTTCCATACCCATTCACACACATATTTTCTACATTCTCCATTCCATCACTTACATTTTTTTTCCTAGTTGTGTTTTGCTATAGATTTTGATTCTTACTTCCTTCATACATGGTTTCCTCTCCTAATGTCATCTCCAAGGCCTACAATGCATTATCTTACTTCCTCAAGTTCAACCCTCATTTTACTAAATCTTGCACACTAGTTCTTTCTCGCTTTTCCAATGCATTTCAACACTCTTTGCTACATATTTTACACTCTTTTATTCTCATACTACAACTATTACTCCATGGTTACTAGACATCCTTACTCAATCCAATACACACCTTGGTTTTCCCATTCACCAAGTCATCCCTAAATGTACATTTCCTACAAAAATTTTGCAATAGTTCACCTACAATCTCAACTTCTCCACATACATACTTTCTCATCAAATCCATTCCTAAACCAGCCACACCCATTCAAGGGTCCTACCAGCAATCAAAACAATATCTCAATACTTCAATACTCCATCAACTACAATACCAATACACATACACAATTATTTGGCTCTAAGGCCTACAATCTAAATACTTAGCTCACAAATACTCAAACTTCCATAACTACAATACTAATACAATATCTTTGGTTCTTTAATTATTTCACCCATTACTCTAATGCATTAAGAAGGAGCTCTTACCTTAAGCTCATATTTGCTTCTTTCGTTTCCAATTCTCCTCCGTCTCTCTTTCTTGCACAAAATCGGTGATGTGGGGGATGGAGTTGCCAAACTCCATTCCATCAGCCAATGAACACAAACAAGTGTAATTAAAAATACTAACCCTTAGATTAATACTAGTTCATAGAAATGTTTAGAACACTAATTCTAGGGTTTACCTTTTGGAGCTTTAAAGAGGGGTTTTATCCCTTGGTTCAAGAAGGTGATTCCACCACCATTGGAGGGTTGGAATGATGCCCAAAAGAGAGAGAAAAATAGAGCATTACAAAGGGGCGAAATAGGTTACAAAGAAAGATGGAGAAAACATGAATTTTCATGGAGATTTTTACCTTAATGGAGAGATGAGACTCCAAGCTACACATTGATGCTATTTTCTCTTTGAATGGGGAAAACCCATGGAGATGAACCTCCTCATTTTGAAATTCTAAAAACAGGGAAGTGTAGAGAATGATGAGGGGATCAAGAATATGTAGTTATTTTTGCATTTGGAGTTCAAATGGAGATGGAGCATGGAGGAGAAATGAGAGGAGAGAGAGGGTGTGAGGTGCTTTTTACCTTTTTTTCTTCTTTTTGCTTTTTGACTTGTTAATTAATAAACTAGTCTAGTCTGTGTGTGAGAGAGAAAGAGAGAGAGCTTTTTGACTTATTAAAATCGGCCCCACATAGTAATACTAGTTGGAGCGTTTTTCGTCTTTTACAGAAAACGCTCGTTAATTTACCTGGTTTTGGTACTATTCATCAACGGACCCGTTTTCCAGAATTCTCTCGTTTCTTATATTTTATTGATTATTAAGCTTCCGTTAATGCTTATTTATAGTTATTTAATGAACTATAATTTTTACGGGTTCGTTTGACCACTTAAAGTCACGTTTTCGGATTTTTTCGAAAAACGTGCGCTAAAGCTCTATTAGCATTTTAATACATTATTTGGATCCTTTTTCTTTGGGAATCATTCCCGTACACTAATTAGGCATGAATAAGCCTTTAGAATCCATATAATACGCTAACTGAGGTCTCATACGTCCTATGGTGATTTAACGCTTATTTAGTGTTTTTCGCTTTCCAAGCGTTTCTTCATTTCTTTTGGATTTATTATTCCTCACCAATATTACTTAGGTGTTATTTGGCCCTTAAATACGTATTAGAATAATTTTAATCACTATTTTTAAGTTCGGGGTGTTTCAATCTACCCCCCTTAAGAAACTTTGCCCTCAAAGTTGCTCAAGATTATAGGATTACGATACTTGCTCATTCCTACATGTCTAATGCCAAAAGTCATACATTCTTCTTCCTTACGATTCCCATATCCATTACTCAAGGTCTCTATATACCATACCATACAAATGTACAATAATTACTCCAATCCACATTACAACCAACCATTTGGTTTTACATTACAAGGGTTATACATACAAACAACGCAAAGCTTTCCCCAAAGCAATGCGATCCACAATCCAATCCCGTAGGCACTCAGGTCATCTAGACACAGGACTCCTCTACGTCCCACTACCCTTGGAATAACACAACATGATACACTACTATCGTTCTCCGGTATAAGTTTCCAACAATCCTCATTTTCAAGTATAAGGGGAAATCCTTTCGCTACTACTAATTAGAAATTTTTTTTCTAAAGCACACAACTCCAAATTCCAATTTATATTTATTACTTCTATCCTATGTGTGATTCTTGTGACCACTTGAGGGGAGCTTCAAGAATCATTCGACCCTGATGTGATCAGCATCAGTGTTGAACTATCTCTCTACTCCAATTTGTGTTTGGTTTCCCTTGATCTGATCAGGATCGAGTTCGACTTCCCACATCAGTTTCAAACAATCAAATAATTCAATTATTTTTATTTTCTATCTTCTTACTTTTCCTGGTCATGATTACAAATTCATACTTCTCCAAGGATGGAATTCGGTCCATCAATCATTCTCAATCTACTTCCCAAATACTTTACTTTGAGATTCAATGCCTGCGACCTCATTTCATCGACTTTCGTTACTTTCATCCATTACTTTCCATCATCTGAAATATTCTAACTAAGGAATACGATACCTACAGAATCCAATCGTCCTGAACTTGCTTCCAATAATTTACCTAGGAATACACTATTCATGGGCTTCATTCATCAACTACTTACACTCATTTTGTACTATTTCTTTAAGGAATACAATACTTGTGGAGCTCCGGTCCACTACTCGTTCTCAATTTTCTTCAAACAATCACCTAGGGAACTCAATTTCCTCTAGGTTCTACATGGGTTTTATACTCACTCATGCTATGGTATTTGCATCTCTCGTGCCTAATTACCACAATTATAATATAAATGAATACGTATGTCTATTTAACATAAATACCAATCATCAATTTGATTCTCATTTGTGCTATGCACATTATAGTTTATGTCACTGCTGGAAAAAAAGGAATAAACAACGCTTAAATTGGACATATAGAACGTTTATAAAGTGCAGTTTATTCGAGCGACACAAATGAACTAACATTTTAAATGACGCTTCTAAAGCGTTCTTTATACTATCTTTAAAGAACGCTTATTTGCAAAGCGTTCTTTATAATGCGAGAATAAAGAACGCTTATTTGCAAAGCGTTCTTTATAATGCGAGAAAGATGACAACATGAAAAACGTTTTATCCTAGAAAGCATTCTTTATGCTTAGACAAAAACAACGCTTATATGTGATAAGCGTTTCTTATAATGGTTGAAAGCTTAAAAAACGCTTATATGCATAAGCGTTCTTTATATCTTCCTTTTTTAAATTTTTTTCTTTCAGAAATCTCTGTTCCAACAAATGCTACACATATATCATTACATCATCATCAATGCATTGTTGCATTTTCAACACAGCAGAATCCATCACAACAAACTGTAACAGAGAAATTAAATCTATATGAATTCAATTTATAGCAAACACATCAGATCCGAGGCCAATTGCAACAAATTAATCAGCTAGTATATATTAGTACCAAATTAACAGAGATTTGCTAGTATTACCAAACATGCAGACAAAACTTAATTACAATTAAAATCCAAACACAGATGGAAGCTAGCTACTAAGTACTTATGTTTCGGAACAAACTGCATTTACAGGTGCAAATTGGTTCAGTTCAGACACAACTTCAAAGAAGAAAAGAAATAGCTGCAGCGCGTACTCATGACTTCTACAGATCTTCATCTTCATAAGCTATTGATTTCGTCCAGTAACCGCACATGTGATCCTAGACAAACTCAAGATCGGCAAGTGAATAAGTAGCTCCTTGTTTTTCGAAGAAGTCAGTAAGCTGCACGCAAGAATTATAAAAGCAATTAAGTACACCATTTAAACATATCCAACCATGCACACACAGTTAAATTACTAAATCAAACACAAGACTTATAATACGTACTTCATTGACATTGCGGACTTTATCGATGTTGGACACGATTTCGTACATGTATCGCATCACAAAATTTCCATAACTACTGCTATGTATCCGTTGCTTGGGACACTATTTCAATTAAATTATATTATTAATTATATATATACACACTAATATAAATATATTTACGTATGCATGAGTAAATAGAATGTTTTTTTACCTTTTTCAAATACTGTACATTCAAAGGGAATTCCTTTGCCCGACACTGCACATACCTTCTCTAAAACCACTAAAATTAATTAAAACAAGCATTTAAGTGACAAGTAATAAAAAAAGTTTAAAATTTTTTTGTGAAATGAAAATATGCACTATTTACTTACTTTGTCAGCAGAGCATAAATGGTGATGTTCCTAATTCCTTTAATAGGGTCAATCACTATACAACGTGATGAGTATACAAACCACTAACAACAACCATGATTGCTACAAGTGCAAAAAACAACAAATCAACTTCAGCTTCAAAATATATATGAGTTAATATAAAACTATAAAGACAAACGCATAACACGCTTACATCTGATGATATGGTATGAGCACAAATCGACTTTTACTGGTAACCGTCGCAATTATGGTATTGCGCACATGGCTCTGACACCAACACCGTCTCTCGTAGCTTCATCGGCAGACACGATTTGTCGACATAGGAAGGTGATCGTATTGCCATTTTGTTTGACGCCAGCCTCGATAGTAAGGGCCTTTGATGACAAAGTGTAACACCCCAACCGTTAATCTCGTCATTACCTCTTAAACTGTTACTAATTACTCCTACTCACGCAGCGGAACTCTAATTACAACGAGGGGTGAAACAACGCCGTTAGCCACCCATGTGGCTAACCAGGCCTTTCTTACATACCGTAACGGTCTGATGAACTGGAACAACCGAGTGCTTCATACAAATACAATTCTCATTTCACTTCTTTACTATACCGAGTCTACAATATACGGATGCCGATAACATACTCGGACTTACACCTCATTCAAATGCATAAGTAATTACGATTTAACTACCCACCCCGCTTCATAACTGTCCCCGTCCTACTCTCTCGAACGGTGGTCAGCTTCAAGTACCTGCACACTAAAAACGTTCCCCCTAGGGGGTCAGCTTACGCTGCGCATGAAATTCGCATATACCGCGTGCTAACCGCGGTACGCCGACTACTTTGGGTCGGATATACATGGAGTTCATTTTAAAAACAACATGCATCATGGCAATACAATATATATGTATATCACACAAGGAACCTACATCCAATCACGGAACACGATTCCTAACTAACATAACAATGTTGTTAGTGGTAACTGGTTACTCTTAGGCATTGAGGGTTATTCCTCACTATGCCTTGTTTACGTATTCAATGCCTCACCCGCTCTCTCTCGGTTACTTATTCGTATACACACCCATTCTCTTGGGCTACTCATTCATATACTTACCCATTCTCTCGGGTTACACATTCATATACTCACCCCTTTCTCTCGGGTTATTTATACTCATTATCTCACCCACACTCTTGGGTTACTCATACTCAAGCTCTTGTAGATTCTCGAGACACTACAGGTCTCCTACGTCACGCTTGTTACTCTTATTACATACTTAAGCCAAAACTCATGGCTCTCTAGCATAGTCTTACTTCCCCGGTTTCGACCCTACTCTGGGTCTAGCATGGTGGAAAGGTTCAACTAGCTCACGGAACTCTCTCTTCTGACTTAGGTCCGACTACTCTCGGACTACTCTCGTTCCCATACACTCCTCTCTCGGAGTTATAGTAATATCATGTATATTAGTCTAGAAGCATCATTCTCGATGTTTCTAATGACTTTGGGAACTTTACTTAAATTCGGGTAATCTTAGGTTTAAGTGTTACCCTCACAATCATATGCTTGTACATTCGGATATTTTCTTATACCGGGTAAAATCCTCATATAAGAGGTCGACCGTATCTCAAGGGAGTCACATAGTCCCTTAGGTCTCTTTTACCTTTCTTATATGTTTACATTATTGGACTAACTTCAATCCTCTCGATGGAGGTCATTTATCTCTCCACTCATATTTATTTCGTGGATTGTTTCACTAAGGTTCTCTAACCGTTATCGGGTATATACTCAACCCGTACGTCTCCTCGCATTTTAGGGAGTTCATATGTTTGTGTTATCGTTATACTTTAATCGATAGCTTGTGTGTGTTTGCATAATACCATTGGTTATGTGACTACCCGTTCAACGGGTTTCTAGTCAATCAATACTCACTAAGAGTCGGTCTATGCACTAAGTTAGACCACACCGGCATACAAGTATGTTAGCTCATTCAACATACAACAATGCATGCATAATCAAACAAGGGATTATTTTCATGCTTTAATCTTGATTAAGCCGGCACACAAACACACAAATCAGAGTAACTCGGTTAGCATACGGGGCATGAGAAAATCATACCTTTCACCGGGGTTTTTACTTTTACCGTGTCATCTCACCATGCTCGGGTCACGCACGATTCTCTGATAATGTTTCAAACATTATTAATAACTAAGCTCATACGGTACATAATAAAATGCTACTCCCGTACTTACCCCGTTATCCCGTTATCTCGGTTTCACTCTTGTTAATTTGAGTTCTCACTTCTCAAACACTTCAAACACTTTCTTACACTTCTTAGGGCCTTTACATGTTACCAAACAAGGCCTTATCATCTTATAACATCATTAACATTCAAATCCCCATCATCTAAAACCTTTAAAATACTCTCTGTGGGTTTCTAGGGGTGGTCCGGGACTTGGTCCTTACCAAGTCCGGACCAATTGCAAACATAGCTCTCGGGTGAAAATTACACATGGTCCGGGACCTTGTCCTGGAGTATAGTCCCGGACCAAAGCAAGGGGTGTGCTCTCGGCATAAAAACAGGGGGTGGTCCGGGTCCTTGTCCATGGACTAGGTCCCGGACCCTGCTACAACCTGAAACAACATTATTTTTCACCCCCATTTCAACCCTTAATCCATACTCAATCTTTCCCTAATCTTTCCACAAGATTTCTACATGTTTAATCACCATTAATCATGCTCTAAACCCCTTCAAATCATGGGTTAAACCTTACTCAAATTCTTGCCCAAAATCACAATTTGCATTCTCCTTTTGCACTAATGCACACTTGTGCATTTTTCTAACCTCTCTTGATACTTACATTATTGTTCTCCCTTCATTTAACCATTCCAAAACTTCCAAGATAATGCACACCTCATACCAAGTTCCATGACTCACTCTAAAAACCTTAAATTCTCATTCCTTCTTCCTAAAGCTCCTTAGGCATTCACACTAGTTCTTGCTACAGATTTTAGCATCAATCTCCTCTCTTTAAACAAGTATTCCCATGGTGATTTTCTAAGCCAAAACAACCACCAACAACACCTAGTTTCTCTAGGTCATTACTTACTCACAACCATACACAATCCACTTAAATTTCTACACAAATTTCGCCATAACTTGGCTACATCTCTTAACATTACCCAAAGCTCATTTCCTCACATCATTCATCCTAAAACTAGCCAAACCACAAGGGTTCTATCAGCACACATACAATTCATAACATTCATCACTTCCACAAATGCATCACAATGCATAATCCAAAAAGTTCATATCTAAACAAAACACTTTATTTCACAAATGTTTTCTCACTTGTTATTTCTATACAAGCACATTATCATCACAATTATCCTCATCTCAACAAATCACATTTCCACACATGTTTGGGTTCATTCCTTTATTTATTTTCCCTTCCCAATGCTAAAACATTAAGTTAGGCTCCAAGGTAAATTTATTTACCTTAACTTCACAAGTCTTTACTCTTTTCACTCCTCTTCTTTCTCTTCTCTTTTCTCTTGCTTGAGAATCGGCCAAAGGCCAAGAAATTGCCCATCTCCCATTCAATACACAAGGCAAGAAATGAGTTTAAGTAAAAACACCTAACCTCATTAATTTAAAATGCTTAAAGCTCTAAAATTGGTGATTACCTTGAAACCCTAGGATAAGGTTTTGATCAAGAATCAAAGAGTAACTCCCTCCAAGCTTTTAGGGATTGAAACAATGCTCATAAGAGAAAATAAACAAGGCTCCATTAGAGACCAAAATCGGCCAAGGTACAAGATGAAGAAAACAAGACTTTTTCATGGATATCTTTACCTTGCTAGAAAGGGGAAGCTTCAAGCTTCAAGATTATGTGCTTTTCTCCTCTCAAATGGCCAACACCCACGAAAATGAAACTCACCATTTTCGAGTTTTGAAAAGAGAGGATGGTAGAGGGTGATGAGAGGATCGCAAATATGTACTTATTTTTGAATTCGGAGCAAGGATGAAGCTTGGGCATGGAGGAGAAGGTGGAGAAGCTTGCTTGGCTCCAATGGCGTACAGCACACAGAGGGAGAGGGAGAAATCGTGAAGAAGGGGAAAGAGAAAGAAGAAAAGAGAATGGGAGGAAAGAGAGAGAGAGGAAATTGTTTTATGCTTTTTGCTTTTACTTTTCTCTCTCCTCCTTTATCTTCTTTCTTACTTATTTACTAGCTTAGAGTGTGTGTGAGTGGTGACTCACCAATAAAACCGGCCCCCACAATATTAGAGAGCTGGAGCGTTTTTCGTTTTCTTACAGAAAACGCTCGTTATTTTACCCGGTTTGGCACTATTCACTAACCGGGCCCGTTTTTCGGATTTTTCTCGTTTCTTTCATTTTTAATGGCTATTAAGCTTCCATTAATACTTAATTATAGTTATTAATCAACTATAATTTTTACGGGTCCGTTTGACCACTTAAAGTCACGTTTTCGGGTTTTCTCGAAAAACGTGCTTTGAAACTCCGTTATCGTTTTAATCCATTATTTGGATCCGTTTTCTTCGGGATCATTCCCGTATACTTATTAGGCCTAAATAAGCCTTAGGAATCCATCTCGGACCCTCTCGAGATCATGTATCTCTTATACTCATTTAACGCGCATTTAGCGTTTTTCGCTTTTCAAGCGTTTTCTCTTTTCTTTTGGTTTTATTCTTTTTACCAATACTCTTTAGGCACCATTAGGCCCTAATAATTTTATTAGAGTAATTTAATCACCATTTTTAGATCCGGGGTATAAAATCTACCCCCCTTAGGAACTTTGTCCTCAAAGTTGGTGAATCTAGATGGTTACTCTCATGGCGTACTATGCCAAGGTTATAATACATGTATAACCTTACAGACTCCACAAGTCTGTCTCATTTCATACTACACATACCACACACATATCACAGCATGTATAGCAATCAAAAATACTCTTTTTACTCTCTCCATGGAATCGGTCCGAAGACAAGAAGGCACTACAGTCCTCGAATCCATATTGAGTAATATACTACTGATCCCTCAGGTACCGGTCACGTTGAACACTTACTCTTTCTGGTTCACGGCCGTTTCATGACAAATGGGCACTTACTCTCTCTGGCCCACGGTCCCTTCGGTTCTGATCAAAACATTACACATATACATATCCTCAGGCACTCTGGTTGACTCACTCAACACAGGAACATCTCAGGGTATTCTCCCCGTCCCGCTGCCTTTGGAAAAATCACACACTGTCACCCGCCCCAACCGGTCACTTAGGACCGCGCGCACGTACGGTGAAATGGTTTCAAAACTAATACACGCCCACCGTTCTACCGGTCATCAAGACTTAAGGCCACAGCCATCGGCGGGTGATAGCGGTTTCAAAACCAATTTTCATTTCCATCTTCATACTTGAAGAAAATTCTTTTTCCAAATCTGTTTGAAAATTCTTTTTAAAGCATCACACAACTCAAAATCCGGTTCATGGTAGTTGTATCTTTTCTTAGCGTGATTACTTGTGACCACTTATAGGGAGCTTCAAGAATCATCCAACCCTGATGTGATCAGTATCAGTGTTGAACTATCCCCACCCCCCAATTTGTGTTCGGTTTCCCTTGATCGCTAGCAGATCAAGTTCCACCTCCCACGTCAGTTTCAAACAATCAGATAGTCAAACATTTTCGTTTTCTATCTTTTACTCTTTCTAGTCGTATTCATAAAACAATCTGTTTCAATTTATCTTTATCATGGAACTTAAGTCATCCATTATTCTCTATTTGTTTCACTTACCTTGCCTAGGCATTTCATACTTGTGGCCTCTTTACTCAAATTGTTGCTCAATTTAGAACACATAACATACAACTCCAAAGGATGGAACTCACTCCATCTATCATTCTCAAATAAAATCACCTAGGGGACTCACTCCCTCTTAGGTTACACATCGGTTTCATGCCGATTCATACTCATCATAACTCATGTCTAATCTCACTAGACATATACTATAGGGATTCTCATTCCCCAGGAGTCTCTCTACTCCTCTTTTCATAAATATTACATACTCGTTACTTGCATCTCTCATGCACAATACTCATACTTACGCGATGAATGGGTAGACATGTTTATGTAACATGAGTTCCAATCATCAAAACAATTTCTTTTTGTGCTATGCACATAGTAGTTTACGCACCAATACGTAAAACATACTCTAAGCGGTTTCTCGCCCTACCCCCCTTAAAAGGGGTTACGCCCGCGTAACCACCATATGTTATCACTGAACATTGGTTCATTAATTCGAGTATTATGAAGTGTTTTAACTTCAGTACGGTTAATTAACTCATAACCGGGTTCGGTTTAGCCTCTAAGGCTTCAAGGGGTTTATGACATAGGTATATTTAACCTGAATCACGGTCCACAAGCTTCTGCTGCGTGACCTGATAACTAGAGCTTAATTTGCTCTTTGGTATTCTCCATGTATTTCAATCGTCGCTTGGTATCTCTTACCGTATGCGAATTCGATGAATTTTAGATTGTCTCTCCAGTTCTCTGGGAATCTACTTCGTATAACACTGTATACGTTTGTGATTATTCACTTATTTTTCCCGACTTATTGTCGGTTGAGGTCAAGCTACTACTTAGCATGTAGTGCTTCCTCGTTTAATAGTGGCTCATGGATTACGTTTGTTTCTTGTTGGTGTACCAGAGTTCTTCATTCATACTACTCTGCATTTTTCGACATATCGATCCTGGGCCCTGTGGGTTACTGCCCACGTTCTTTGTGCATCTTTGGCCAATGGCCGCACGGTTATCTCTCTAGATTCTCACTCAACAGGCTTCGTCGACATTTCTCAATTCCTGGCTCTCCCCACTTGATCATTATCGCACAAGTGCAATACCAAAACACTCAGTCATACAGAGTGCAGAAGCGTAAACCCTTGACAGTAAATCTCTCATGAGATAGGAATGATCATGTCTTCTTTACCACTTCCCTCATCAACTCTAATCACTATCTGAATATACTTTTACAATGGTCGCTTACTGCGCACCTTGGTCTTTCTCATTTCTATGGCATCCGCTACTACTTTAGCTTCCACCCAGGTGTTCTCGCCATTTACACGATGGCTTGCCATTCATTTGGCTCAATAATATAGCTATTCTTTAAATCTCTCTACGCACTTGCGCGCTGCTTACTCTGTAGTTCAAATTGCACACATACAGTGTTTACTACTCAAACTGATTACTCTACTATAGTTCGTATACTCATTGGCAATATACACATGCTCAAGTTTGCTACACACCGCTCTAGCGGTTTCACATTACATACTTAGGTGGTAGCCTTTCTCTGGAGGATTCACGCAAATGCCGCTCCATAGGCCCCATAATCACAAGTGGTATCCCCACTCTAAGGTAGTGGTTCATTCCCCACTGTTCCTCTTATGCCTTTATGCATATGTTTTACAATGTTTGGATCTACGTATTGTAGTTGGTTTTATCGGCTTACAAGCCACCTTGTCTCGAGTCATGCTCCATGCGGGCTGTTTATATAGGTTTCTGCTTCTCCGTATACCATTAAATGGTTAGGAGGTATTTCTGGGCTCTTAGATATGGTTGTCTAATCACACTCCCAGACATGGAAGGCCCTTTTAAATAACTTGATAGTTGTTTATGCCCTCTGGCAATCTAGGGTATCCCGTGTTACGAGGGATCCCTTCGGGTTCTACCCGAGTGTTTGCTTAAACACTTGTGTTCTCAACACGATATTCGTTCAACTACTGTTGACTCCGGCACCCTTCTCGGATTGCTCCTGGGTGTTACTGAGTAATGCCATTACATTTGGCTTGTACTCATGGTTATGTTCAGTTGTGACTTCGCCTTGCGGCTATGTCCTTGACTATCCCGTTTAGGGTTGTAATGTCTCCCATTATTGGGTAGATCCTTGGTACTTTCTAATACCTACTAGGTCTGGTCATTATTCCCTTCAGTGAGGTATAAAGTGGGAATTCTATCCCGTTTATCGTACATTAATATTCATTTAGGCATTCGCCGTATTATTTACACTGGTATTCACCCAGTTATTAGGTATTTCCTGAGACATATCCAATGTCTGTGCTTAATACTCTGTGCTTCTCGCACTTCTTAACGCCTTATCCTTAGGTCCGTGACCTTACTGGATTCTAGACTCCCTTAACTTGGTAAGCTTCCTTGTGTTCTTCGATCATTCGAGATGTCTACTGTCTTGGTTTGGATTGGCTCTTTCGTCCGTAGTATGGAGTGGGCTACTTCCCGTGTACCGTACTCTACTTGTATACATACATGGAGTATCTTATTGATACGTTACCACTTACCCGACTAACTCATAACCGGTCTGTCAGGCCCGCAAGCTCCTTTGGAGTGCGGTTGTTCCATGTCTCGTTTGTGTACACTTGTAGTGTCGGTCACGCCTAAGTGAAGTATTCTGTTGCCAACTTCTCTTATATGGTCCTATAATAACTTATCGTGGTTCACTGGTTTGGTTTTAAAACTTTGGGGTTTTTTGGAAAATTTCATGTTTTGAAGAAAAGTTTGAGTCTTGAAAGTAAACTCTTTGCGGCATTTCAATGCCGGTTGCTTCTTACCAGGTCTAGCCTCTTGCTGACCGGTATATTCTTTATACAGTGGTCAGGCCTTTAGGCCTTTCCAAGGTTTCGTTCCAGAATTCACTAGGGTTTGTAGTGCTATATTGGCTTTCTTGCCGTCTTGGTACTTACCAAGTACTGGTCGCTTGTCAAAGCTCTTCTTATTGGTCCCGCTATTACTGCACTTGCCGTGGCAAGTGCGCGGTACTGGCGGTTTTTAGGTTAACTCATACCGGTCACGGTATTGTTCACATTGTATTTGGTAGCCTAGTCGGCTCCTCCTTGATCCCCTAGTTGGATAACTGCTCCTTGGAGCTGAGTCTCATTCCTCTTGACATGACTGTCGTTCATTTAGGAGCTCCTCCACTCTCGGAGTTCCTTAATTACTTAATGCTTTGTTCTACCTCGTTGCTCGTTCCCACGCCTTCACTGTGGTTACCGAGGGTTTAAGTTGTTTAGGAACTACTACTGTAGTCCTATCCGGGTATATCCCGTAGTTATGCTCGTAGCTGTCTAAGCTATATCAGTTAAGTATTGCACCCTCTTTTGGTGTGGCAGGGTGGGTGCATCTACCTTTGACTAGATTCTTAGTCAATACGTATACCGTTGGTGGTATTAGTTAGTTATGGCGGTCCGTAGACATGTGTCTCGGTTCTCGCTAGTTTCTCATAAGTCCGTCTGGTCGCACGATTGGTGCATCCTTCTCACTGCTGCTCGACCAGCTGGGTTCTCGCGACTGCTAAGCATGTCGCCCCAGGCTGCCACAAATTCTGGTCTCCTTGGATTAGGATTTCTCGACTCTCCCGCCATAAATGCGGTTATTGTTGTTCCAGCGGCATCCGTTTCCGGGGTTTCCGTTCTCGGGATTACCGCATGACAGATTCTGGTTCATTTTGAAATATGTTTGTAAGTGCCAGATCGGGTTTTCCGTCTTTGGCGTTCTTTCCCGAACTTTTAATACGGGGTTTGTGGAGGGCGGGTTTGGTATTGTAGGTATCCAGATCATACTGGAAGTTCCTAACTAGCGCATCTCTCACGCTACCACATCAACCCATAGCCCTAAGTCTCTAATTCCTAACTCGGTATTTCCTATCTCGGTATTTCCAGTCATCAGAGCGATACTTCGCTCTGATACCATTTTTGTAAACCCCCAACCGTTAATCTCGTCATTACCTCTTAAACTGTTACTAATTACTCTCCTACTCACGCAGCGGAACTCTAATTACAACGAGGGGTGAAACAACGCCGTTAGCCACCCATGTGGCTAACCAGGCCTTTCTTACATACCGTAACGGTCTGATGAACTGGAACAACCGAGTGCTTCATACAAATACAATACTCATTTCACTTCTTTACTATACCGAGTCTACAATATACGGATGCCGATAACATACTCGGACTTACACCTCATTCAAATGCATAAGTAATTACGATTTAACTACCCACGCTTCATAATGTCCCCGTCCTACTCTCTCGAACGGTGGTCAGCTTCAAGTACCTGCACACTAAAAACGTTCCCCCTAGGGGGTCAGCTTACGCTGCGCATGAAATTCGCATATACCGCGTGCTAACCGCGGTACGCCGACGCCGACTACTTTGGGTCGGATATACATGGAGTTCATTTTAAACAAACAACATGCATCATGGCAATACAATATATATGTATATCACACAAGGAACCTACATCCAATCACGGAACACGATTCCTAACTAACATAACAATGTTGTTAGTGGTAACTGGTTACTCTTAGGCATTGAGGGTTATTCCTCACTATGCCTTGTTTACGTATTCAATGCCTCACCCGCTCTCTCGGGTTACTTATTCGTATACACACCCATTCTCTTGGGCTACTCATTCATATACTTACCCATTCTCTCGGGTTACACATTCATATACTCACCCCTTTCTCGGGTTATTTATACTCATTATCTCACCCACACTCTTGGGTTACTCATACTCAAGCTCTTGTAGATTCTCGAGACACTACAGTCTCCTACGTCACGCTTGTTACTCTTATTACATACTTAAGCCAAAACTCATGGCTCTCTAGCATAGTCTTACTTCCCCGGTTTCGACCCTACTCTGGGTCTAGCATGGTGAAAGGTTCAACTAGCTCACGGAACTCTCTCTTTGACTTAGGTCCGACTACTCTCGGACTACTCTCGTTCCCATACACTCCTCTCTCGGAGTTATAGTAATATCATGTATATTAGTCTAGAAGCATCATTCTCGATGTTTCTAATGACTTTGGGAACTTTACTTAAACGGGTAATCTTAGGTTTAAGTGTTACCCTCACAATCATATGCTTGTACATTTGGATATTTTCTTATACCGGGTAAAATCCTCATATAAGAGGTCGACCGTATCTCAAGGGAGTCACATAGTCCCTTAGGTCTCTTTTACCTTTCTTATATGTTTACATTATTGGACTAACTTCAATCCTCTCGATGGAGGTCATTTATCTCTCCACTCATATTTATTTCGTGGATTGTTTCACTAAGGTTCTCTAACCGTTATCGGGTATATACTCAACCCGTATGTCTCCTCGCATTTTAGGGAGTTCATATGTTTGTGTTATCGTTATACTTTAATCGATAGCTTGTGTGTGTTTGCATAACCATTGGTTATGTGACTACCCGTTCAACGGGTTTCTAGTCAATCAATACTCACTAAGAGTCGGTCTATGCACTAAGTTAGACCACACCGGCATACAAGTATGTTAGCTCATTCAACATACAACAATGCATGCATAATCAAACAAGGGATTATTTTCATGCTTTAATCTTGATTAAGCCGGCACACAAAACACACAAATCAGAGTAACTCGGTTAGCATACGGGGCATGAGAAAATCATACCTTTCACCGGGGTTTTTACTTTACCGTGTCATCTCACCATGCTCGGGTCACGCACGATTCTCTGATAATGTTTCAACATTATTATTAATACTAAGCTCATACGGTACATAATAAATGCTACTCCCGTACTTACCCCGTTATCCCGTTATCTCGGTTTCACTCTTGTTAATTTGAGTTCTCACTTCTCAACACTTCAACACTTTCTTACACTTCTTAGGGCCTTTACATGTTACCAAACAAGGCCTTATCATCTTATAACATCATTAACATTCAAATCCCCATCATCTAAAACCTTTAAAATACTCTCTGTGGGTTTCTAGGGGTGGTCCGGGACTTGGTCCTTACCCTAAGTCCCGGACCAATTGCAAAACATAGCTCTCGGGTGAAAATTACACATGGTCCGGGACCTTGTCCTGGAGTATAGTCCCGGACCAAAGCAGGGGTGTGCTCTCGGCATAAAACAGGGGGTGGTCCGGGTCCTTGTCCATGGACTAGGTCCCGGACCCTGCTACAACCTGAAACAAACATTATTTTTCACCCCCATTTCAACCCTTAATCCATACTCAATCTTTCCCTAATCTTTCCACAAGATTTCTACATGTTTAATCACCATTAATCATGCTCTAAACCCCTTCAAATCATGGGTTAAACCCTTACTCAAATTCTTGCCCAAAATCACAATTTTGCATTCTCCTTTTGCACTAATGCACACTTGTGCATTTTTCTAACCTCTCTTGATACTTACATTATTGTTCTCCCTTCATTTAACCATTCCAAAACTTCCAAGATAATGCACACCTCATACCAAGTTCCATGACTCACTCTAAAAACCTTAAATTCTCATTCCTTCTTCCTAAAGCTCCTTAGGCATTCACACTAGTTCTTGCTACAGATTTTAGCATCAATCTCCTCTCTTTAAAAGTATTCCCATGGTGATTTTCTAAGCCAAAACAACCACCAACAACACCTAGTTTCTCTAGGTCATTACTTACTCACAACCATACACAATCCACTTAAATTTCTACACAAATTTCGCCATAACTTGGCTACATCTCTTAACATTACCCAAAGCTCATTTCCTCACATCATTCATCCTAAAACTAGCCAAACCACAAGGGTTCTATCAGCACACATACAATTCATAACATTCATCACTTCCACAAATGCATCACAATGCATAATCCAAAAAGTTCATAACTCATAAACAAACACTTTATTTCACAAATGTTTTCTCACTTGTATTATTTCTATACAAGCACATTATCATCACAATTATCCTCATCTCAACAAATCACATTTCCACACATGTTTGGGTTCATTCCTTTATTTATTTCCCTTCCCAATGCTAAAACATTAAGTTAGGCTCCAAGGTAAATTTATTTACCTTAACTTCACAAGCCTTTACTCTTTTCACTCCTCTTCTTTCTCTTCTCTTTTCTCTTGCTTGAGAATCGGCCAAAGGCCAAGAAATTGCCCATCTTCCATTCAATACACAAGGCAAGAAATGAGTTTAAGTAAAAACACCTAACCTCATTAATTTAAAATGCTTAAAGCTCTAAAATTGGTGATTACCTTGAAACCCTAGGATGAGGTTTTGATAAGAATCAAAGAGTAACTCCCCTCCAAGCTTTTAGGGATTGAAACAATGCTCATAAGAGAAAATAAACAAGGCTCCATTAGAGACCAAAATCGGCCAAGGTACAAGATGAAGAAACAAGACTTTTTCATGGATATCTTTACCTTGCTAGAAAGGGAAGCTTCAAGCTTCAAGATTATGTGCTTTTCTCCTCAAATGGCCAACACCCACGAAAATGAAACTCACCATTTCGAGTTTTGAAAAGAGAGGATGGTAGAGGGTGATGAGAGGATCGCAAATATGTACTTATTTTTGAATTCGGAGCAAGGATGAAGCTTGGGCATGGAGGAGAAGGTGGAGAAGCTTGCTTGGCTCCAATGGCGTACAGCACACAGAGGGAGAGGGAGAAATCATGAAGAAGGGGAAAGAGAGAAAGAAGAAGAGAATGGGAGGAAAGAGAGAGAGAGGAAATTGTTTTATGCTTTTTGCTTTTACTTTTCTCTCTCCTCCTTTATCTTCTTTCTTACTTATTTACTAGCTTAGAGTGTGTGTGAGTGGTGACTCACCAATAAAACCGGCCCCCACAATATTAGAGAGCTGGAGCGTTTTTCGTTTTCTTACAGAAAACGCTCGTTATTTTACCCGTTTTGGCACTATTCACTAACCGGGCCCGTTTTTCGGATTTTTCTCGTTTCTTCATTTTTAATGGCTATTATGCTTCCATTAATACTTAATTATAGTTATGTAATCAACTATAATTTTTACGGGTCCGTTTGACCACTTAAAGTCACGTTTTCGGGTTTCTCGAAAAACGTGCTTTGAAACTCCGTTATCGTTTTAATCCATTATTTGGATCCGTTTTCTTCGGGAATCATTCCCGTATACTTATTAGGCCTAAATAAGCCTTAGGAATCCATCTCGGACCCTCCCGAGATCATGTATCTCTTATACTCATTTAACGCGCATTTAGCGTTTTTCGCTTTTCAAGCGTTTTCTCTTTTCTTTTGGTTTTATTCTTTTTACCAATACTCTTTAGGCACCATTAGGCCCTTAATAATTTTATTAGAGTAATTTAATCACCATTTTTAGATCCGGGGTATTAAACAAAGGCATTAAATTAAATTATACATAAAACTTACTATTATTTTGAGAGAGAAAAATGGGTGATACTTACAAGCTGTACGATTGAATCACCGAGATGTTCAGCATATCACCAGCAGCAGCTCCTTGACTTCTCTAATATTGATCAGCAACTCCTGGGATTGTTCGTTGTGGAACACATTCGCTGGAACCTTAAGGATGAACTGAATGAAATCATCACCCTTCCCGAGTATCATGTTATATAAGACCTGTTGACGCTTTCGCAGTGTATCACCAAATTTTGGGGAAGAATGAAATCTTTTCGAAGTGGACTGATCTAGTGATCATCCCGCTGACCCGATGGTCCCTTTCCTTTCGACGCACGAACTTGCTTACCTTTGTCAGCAATAGGAACAAGTGCCTAAGAAAGGACAAGTTAGTATACGTTAGGAAACTATTCCCAAAACTGCAATTATATATGGAATGTTAATTAGTAAACAAATTTAAGTTCTTTTGCTTGCCGTACTATCAGATAAATCCACCAGATTGCAAGGCCACGGTATTTGTGAGCCACGTGCTTCAATGACAGTGCTCCAACCCTTCCACTCTATCGGTAGTGGAATGGTATCACAACCTTGACAGACACTGTGTACGAACACACGGACGTACCAGGGTGGAACTCGCTTAAAATGACATAGTGACACCGAATCAGTTTGTAGAATTGTGCCTAATGCAACCATAAAGGTGCCATGTTCATTGATCTACAGAAGACGACACTTTCTGGTTTCCCAATAAACGAACAAAAATAATTAGATTCATATATATATATATATATTACATTGCACATGCATACTTTTGATTAATTGGAAAAATAAATAATGACAAACCACTGAAATTCACACATACCTGAAGCTTGGCATATGGGAATGGATCAGAAGGTGCAGGTACAGTGTAAGAATGAGAAACCTGAGACGGTACAGGGGTGGAAGCAGGTGCTGGGGTGGAAGCAGGTGCAGGGGTGGAAACGGGTGCAGGGGCATACACTGATGAGCTGAAAGATTGATGCCCCTGACTCAGCTATTGCATCAATCTTGCTTCCATTTGTTGCAACTGCTGCTGCAAATCAGATTGGAATTGCTGTGCAACTTCCTTTCGATGTCCCTCATTTCTTCCTCTCTCCCCATCCGCTGGGAGCACGGAAAAACATCTCGCTGACGCACTGCGGATCAAAATCCTCGAACTCTCCCAAGGTAATCCTTCTTGCCAAGCGCTTTGTTCAACGGATCATCCTGACTATGAGGCTGGCCAAGAAAAATCAGCACCCTCTACAGTATTGTACACGAAAAAAACATGTAATTTATGAATTAGATCAAATAAATAAAACATACATAAATTGTAAGAAAAATTATAAACTATTAAATATTACTCAGGACACTCACAATTTTTGCAGCTAAGTCTGCAGTCTCCTTCCGTGGATAATACATTTCGTTGTCCTTCTCTAATTGGCGGCCAAGCATGTATGCTTGTGCCCGATTCACCTCATCCGGACTGTGAATCGGCTCAATTGTGCCATCCTCACACACATGCTTCAATAACCCCTTTTCAATTCAGCCTGGTATACGCCCCGTGTACCCAGCTTGGCCCATGTAGTGTGGATTCTGATCTTTCAAGCGATTTTGTCGGGCTTTTTCCTGAACTACCTGTGGAAAGAATTAATACAATTCATTTAACTTTATCCTTTTATATTAACAACATAAACTTAAAGTTAATCTCTATGAAAACAATTACGTACCCTGAACTCAGGGGTGATATGTGCTTCATAGAATTCCTTCCTCACTCCTCCTCAGTGATCATGCCAGCGTACAACTCATAGGGAGGCACCTGCTTCGGGTTGTTCGTATTGATCCAACCAGCCACCAGCCTATTTTTGAACGCTCACATACGCAAAACAAGTAGTGACAACACTTTATGATATGCTTCATCCGGGATCTGGTACTTCTTCTTCAAGCTCCTCCACATGATCTCCTTTTTCTGGATCTTGGTTCCTCTAGTTTTTGTTGATACAGCAATGGGTCTTAACCAATCGACCCATGGCGCTGACAAACTTCTGCTTTTTCTCGCCAGTGGGTCTAAGATACCTATAATATGTACAGTATATATGTTAGTCATACGTACGAAATATATATAGTACTACATATAAATGTATAAATTTTAGTATATATGTGAAACAATAAACAAAATAACATATAGGCGTAACATATACCTATCCCACACTAAATCAATCATGCCACTCTCCTTCTTCTCATTTAGACCACGTGACGGTCCTCGTGTCTTTTGTGGAGGGCCCTAAGAGGTCGTAGGAGGGTCCTGAGAGGTCGTAGGCTGATCAGCGGCAACGACAATCTGTGTACGCTCCGTTAACTGCATCTCTGCATCTATCTCCATCTCAATATCCTCATCACATTGTAGGAGCATCTCATGATCGTTGGCATCCATAATCTGCACAATATCATTACATAAATATATAGTCAGTGTCATATATAGAGTCATATATAGTCATTTAATATATAGCTATTCAGAGAAACACTATATGAACAATTAAGAAGTAATTAGAGAAAAATTATAAACTAACCTAGTAGTTTGCTTAGTCCTGATGTGAATATTGCTATACTTCAATCAACCAGCCCGTATGAGGTGTGACAATGAAAGTTACAACCACCAATGCCTGCAGAAGATAGTTTGTACACAAGAATAATTACATTTCGAATTCAATAATTCAATACTATGACAAAATTTTCTTGGAAATCCGATAGAATCCCCGCTAAAAATATAGGGTTTCACCACAATAGAGCATGTACAAGAGGCAACAGTTTGGTTTGCAAAATTAATCCCAAATACACTTAATCCTAATAAACACATTAATCTCAAACAGAGCATGTATCTTCCTGATCGACAGTTTGGTTTTGCAAAATTTCACCATAACTACGTGGCTATATTAATTTATTGCCCAAACACTTATATTTTTCGCCTAATAACAAATTAATCTCAAGTCCATTTGGACACAACCAGCAAGTATATACTACCAAAAATCATCTCGCGACAGTTTAATCCGGTTTGCAAAATTAATTAATCCCAAACATGCACTTAATCCTAATAATTAAACACATTAATCATTCAGTTGGGTTAGCAAAATTACCTCCAGTAGAATCAAGAATATAGGCGATAGAGCATGGATCGATATTACGCGAGTTGGGTTGTAAAACTAATTACTGCAGATGATATACGTATGTACTGAGTGACGGGCATGTATGTTCCTGTTCGATAGCAAGTTGCAAAATTAATAATAGTGAAAGAGCAGAAAATATATGTTTCCTGTACATGTCCGCAGATTTAATGAATTACCGAAACAGAGGCGATCGACAGCTAGGCATGCATATTTGGGTCGATCAATCGATCGATGATCATCAGGGTGTAATATCGGGAGAAATCAACGCGTAGCAGGCGCGAGAGACGGCTGGCCGGAAAGCGGTGGCGGCGGCACGGACGGCGACGCGGCAGTGGCGGCAACGGCAGTGGCGGCGATGGCACAGTAGCTAGCGGATGGTGTACTGGCCGGGGTACCGTATGTGAGCTCAGTCGAGAGAGAGGTAGCTAGCTCTTGAGGGTTACGCGCGGGAGAGATTAAATTTTTGTGAATTATTCAGGCAACATAAAGAACGCTTTACTTCAAAAGCGTTTTTTATACTAAGAGACAAAAAAACATAAAAAACGCTTCTAAACGGAAGCGTTCTTTATGCTGAGCGTTCCCGAGACATAAAAAACGCTTTATACGAGAAGCGTTCTTTATATGTTTCATATAAAGAATGCTTATTTTCCAAGCGTTTTTTTTTCTTTGGGCGCCATACAATAAAGAACGCTTCCTAAGTGAAGCGTTCTTTAAAATGTCTGTCCTAAACCATAAATACAATGCCTTACATTATAATCATTCTATAAAATGCTAAAAAAAGCGATTTACAAATATAACCGTTTTAAAAACAGCATTGTTTATTTTCTTTTTTTCCAGCAGTGTGTGTTTATTCATGAACCTTACATTAAGCGGTTTTCGCTCTACTACCCCTTAAAAGGGATTACGCCCACTTAATCTACCATATGTTATTATGAACATTGGTTCACTCAATTCGGGCGTTCTAAAGCATTTTAGCCTACGGTCAAAGGTCTTAACTATTGGTTTAGTCCTTGTGCCAAGAATTTTTATTGGAGTTTATTTAACTCATGATTAATTCGGTTCTAGCCTATTAGGCTTCAAGGCATTGATAGCCAATCTCTCATTCTAACTAAGTGTATTACATTTCTCAGCTAGGGCCCACTAGCTTCTGCTGCGCGACCCTGATAACTTGGTTATTCGCCCTCTTGTTATCCTTAACGTGCTACACATCGCCATTTTGTCCCTCTATTGTGGGAATAAGGTTTACTAACAAGTGTGGTATTCTTTTACCGTGCTTGAACTCTTTGAGTTTAAGATTTATAACCAGCTCTCTGGCAATCTATTATACATACTATTTTTACTCCCATGTTTATTTATTAATTTCCTACGACTTATTGTCGGGCGAGGTTAAGTCACTACTTAGTTGTAGTGCTTCCTCTGTTGTCACTAGCTTTTGAATTATACCAGTTCTTCTGGTTCAGTACAAGTGTTCTGTACTTGTATGACCTTGCATTTTCTATGCGTCGGTTCTAGTGACTTTCTTAAGTCTCCTTTCACCTTTTTATTCCACTAGAATTCACATCTTGTGACTGTTAGTGGTGTTTTGCACTCTCCGTGCTTCTTTGGCCTTAGCCGCACGGTTTGTTGCTAAGCTTGCTTAACTGGCTTATGCCATGTTTGTTGGTGAAAAGGAAGGTTTACTGCTATTACACTTTCCATATTCCTCGATATCCCACTAGATCATAGCTGTACAAGGTCAATACCAAAACACTCAGTCATACAGAGTGCAAGAGGCGTAAAGCTTGGTAGTAATGAATCACTTATGCGATAGGAGTGAATATTTCTGCCTGTCATCTCATACTTACAACTCTGTGTCATTGTTTGACTACTACCTCATACAGGTCGCTTGTTGCGCATCATATTCTTACCCTTTATAAAACATCATTTTTACGGTCTCTGTTACTATGGTAGTCTGTCTTGACACATTGTCATTGTCGTTGGCACCATTTCCTTATGGTGTGAGTACACCGAGGGTTTCCTATGTTCATGTGTATGTCGGTTGTCATAGCATACCGCAATGTTACTATCTTCCCCATATGGAGATGTTTTATTGCAATTTAGGTTTCATGTGTAGGTTAGCTTACCTCACATTCCTTCATCATTTATGATACAATTTACCAAGTATCTTGGTCGACAATGGATGAAGTAATTTATCGGGCTACAAGCTCTCTTGAGCGTTGGTCATTCATGGTGTCCAATGTGCATCCACATTGATTGTTTTTGACAATTACTGTTTCCCAGTGCTGAGCGTTGGTTATAGGCTCTAGCTGTGCTGTTTTACTTTGTATATACATCACCGGGAAATCCCATGAAACTTCAAGGGTTTTCTGTTCCCGTTCTCTAATTGAAGAGTACTCTATTACTGATAAATGAAAGTTCTTGTTGAGGGGTTTGTCTCCACTCACGGGTCTCAAGACAAGGTTTACTATGATAGTATTTATACAATGGTTCACCACATGCTTGGGTGCATATGGAGTATACTTACTCCTTCGAGCTTCGATGCTCTTAAGCGATGTGCTTCTACAGTCCACAACCTCTTTAGGCGTAGTGGTTTGGAAATCTCTTTTCCTTCTTCGATCACCTCATGGCAATATCTACATGCACAAGATTTGTTGTTACGGTAGGTGGAAGCCTTTTCTAAGGGTTCACATCATTACCGTATTGGTAGTCTTCGGTTAGAGGTACCTTTCCTTGGGTTTCCCGTAGTGTCCAAGTGTGGAATTCGCCATTGTTGGAATTATCGTGATTCTTATGCCACTATGCTACCATTGCTATAGAAGGCATGAAGGGCAATAAAAAACTTTATCAACTGTATACTAGACTGGTGCTCTAGTGACAGCGACACTAAGGCAGCCATTTCTCCAAGCTACTCATTATGTGGAGCTCAATTGGGTGGTTCAGTAGTCGATCTATTTGTCGTATAAAGCAATATCTCTTGCAAGTCTTGTTATTAAACGGTGCGGGTTTTGCAACCGTTAAAGTTTACATAACGTACTTGGTTCCTGGATTTTAAGGCTTATTGTTGCAGCTATGCTCCTTCCGGGCTGCTTATACATGTTAACACTCCTTGTATACCCCATAGGATGGAGGTATTATTCGGCTCCATGGCAAGTCGTGGCATCACGCTTCCGTTTATAGGAGGCCCTTTTAAGCATTCTGATGTTAATCAGTGCCTTTCGGTGGTTGAGGGTATTTCCTGTTAAGTGAAATCCCTTCGGTGTCCTAACCGAGTGTCCGTTCTAGCTCACGTGCTCTTATCATGTCACTGTTGTTCGACTGTTGTCAATCCAGACACCCTTCACGGATTACTCCTGGGTGTTGTTGGTTACGCAGTTACATCCGGCTAATGTTTATGATATGATATATCTACTATACCGCCTTGTGCCTTCGTATCTTGAGTTATTCCCTATAGGTTTATAACGTCTCCCGTTCTTGGGTAGATTGTTTATACTTTCTCCTAGTGTTTGAAACTAGGTTCGAAATCCTCTCCAATTATGGATTATACTTCGTGGTAGTCTTGTGATTATTCTTGGGATCTTCGTCCCGTTTGTTGAACATTGTGGTGTTCACGTTAGGCATTTGCCTTACTGTGTTTAGGCTGGGTATCTCTTCCAGCTGTCATGTATTTGCTTGAAGTCTTTGAGACATATCCAACGTCTATACTTACTAGTCTGTGCTCTTTGCACTTCCGAGTCCTTATTCCTTACCTTCAGATGGATCCTCTGAGTTCTTTTATGCTTATTACTTTGCTGGGTTCCTTCTCCTTGATGGTCTGAGGTGTCCACTTGTTCTGCTTTGAACTTACTCATGGTCTGTAGAACGGAGTTGACTACTTCCCGTGTTTCGTACACTACATGTATACATACGTGGGGTACCTTATTGATACGTTACCACTTACCCGACTATCTGTCAGGCCCGCAAGCTCCTTCGGAGTGCGGTCGTCCCCCATCCCGTATTTGGGTACACTCATAGTGCTCGTCACACGCCTAGGTGAAGTATTCTATTGTCAACTCCTCTTGTATCATTCTATGATACTCACTGTAATTTTGTTGGTCTGGTTTTAAAATCCAAGGGTTTTAAGAAGGTTGTGGTTTTGAAAGATAATGTTTGGGTTCTAAAAATTATAGTTCGGTGGTAAAAGAAGTTCTTCATGGCTTAGCCATGTTTGATGTCTTGACCAAGTCCAGCTTCTCGCTGACTTGTATGTTCTAAATACAGTGGTTGGGCCATTAGGCCTCTCCAAGGTTCCATTTCCCCATTTTTTAGGATGTGTGATCGTGTAGTTGCTTCATCATGGCTACAGTACATTACTAAGTACTTGTGGTGTGTTAGGGTTCTTCTACATGTTCATGTTCTTACTGCACTTGCCGTGGCAAGTGCGTGGTACTGATGGTTTTGGGGTAAACCTATACTGGTCACGGCATGGTTTCCACTCGTATTTGGTAGTCTTGTTGACTCTGCCCTTGATCTTATTGATCTATGTTTGGGATACTCGATCCTTTAAGTAGCTTCTCAGTGATCTTGACATGACTGTCGTGATCGGGGTACTTCTCCAATCCTTGGAGATCCTTACTTATTTACCTTGTGTTTCTCTTGTTGCTCGTTCCCATACATTTAATGTGGTTACTGAGCCTTAGCTCGTTTAGGCACTACTCCTGTAGTCCCGTCGGTTTATATCTCGTGGTTGTTCTTGTAGCTGTCTGAGCTATGCTCGCCTGGTATTGTAACCTTTTTGGCGTTGTAGTTTTGGAGTTAAACACTCTCGACAATGTCCTTAGTCAGCTAGCATACCGTTGGTGTTGTTATTTGGCTATTACTGTCCCGCAGACTTGTGTCTCGGGTTTTGTTACAGTTCCTTTTTCCGCTCTGTTGCACGTTTAGTGCTTCTTTTCCTGCTGCTGGTTGACTAGCTAGGTTCTCGTGACTTCTAAGCACGTCGTCCCATGCTGTTGTAAGTTGCAGTCTCCTTATGGTTGGAGTACTCATTCTACCGCTATTAAATGCGGGTATTGTTGTTCAACCGGGAACCATCTCCGGACTTCCAATTCTTGAAATCTACTATATGTCAGGTTTTTGTTTACCGTACGGTGATTTCACAACTGTCAGATCGGGTTTTCCCGAGTATGAGAGGACTTTCCTTCTCTCTGGCGTTCTTTCCCAAGTTATACAATGGGTTTGTGGAGGGCGGGTCTGATATTGTAGGTATCCGGTACTCACCGGGAGTTCCTAACTAGCGTATCTCTAACGCTATCACTCAGCCCTTAGCCCTCAGCTTCTAATTCCTAACTCGGTATTTCCTAATCTCGGTATTTCCAGTCATCAGAGCGATACTTCGCTCTGATACCACTTTTTGTAACACCCCTACCGCTAATACCGTCATTACCGTCCAAACTCCTCATACTTCCATACTCACGCAGCGGATACATACTTACACAACGGTGAGCGACACAACGCCGTTAGCCACCACGTGACTAACAAGGCTAACTACTACATACAGCATTGGTCTGATGGACCGGAATATCCGAGTACTACACAATTACCATACATACTCCAATTACTAACCAAGTACTACAGTGCTCCATTCAATACAATACTCCATAATTACAATACAACATTCCGAGTTTACAAAGATCCAAATACAAATACAGATACAAAAATTCCTTCAAGCTCATACTTACTCACTAAGAGTCTAGCATCTACCCATTCCTCACAACTACATACTAGCAATTACATAATGGTGTACCCCTTGGTACACTTCTACATCAAAGGCTACATGCCTTATTCCATTCGCTACTATCTACAATTCCTTTTTAGCTATATAAATGTAACTGTCGGTCTCTTACCATGACCTTAGCCGCTTCAGTACCTGTACAATAAAAAGATTGCCCCAAGGGGCTCAGCTTACGCTGCATATGACTTCCACATACCCGCGTACTAGCGAGCGTACGCCGACTACATAGGTCGAATACATGCGATTCATTTTATTCATACATACATACATACATATATGTTTCATACATAATACTACAATACTACACAAGGAATACATACATACACTTCAATACATACAAGGAAGACAATACAAGTCAACCAATACACACTTACCTTTACCGAAATACGCTTACACAATACTTGTTAGCTCCTTTTTATCCACCCGGGTTAATCGGGCGGAGATTACTCTTTACTCAGGGTTAATGACTTACACCAGCCAAGACCATTACTCATACAATACTTACTTACTTACTTACTCAAGCCAAGTCATAGTGACCTCCGGGCAAGGACTACACCGTCCCACCACCGGGCTTTACTGTGGCTCACCAATCTAGGATGCTACCCATTTAAGGGGTTTGGTCCGTAGAAAGGATTCAGGCCAGGAATCGGATCCAACCTTATGTGTCTCCTCATCTTCATGTGTGGCTGAAACTATATCAGACTTCTACTCATTCCAATTTACTCAATACTTACATTAGAAGTTAGGTAGTTAGGAATTAGTAGAAGTCATCACATCCACACCACACAATAATACATTACTCACATACACATCCATTCTAGGTACACTACGTTACACAAATACACTACAAGGTACGTATATACTTCATCCTCTTCCATTCATTTCATGAATTATACAAACTAAATGTTCAAGGCAATATACAAGAAAAGATATACAACAAACACAAGTAAGTGCATTAAAGTCTGATTCATGCATTTATCTTATTTAGGTGATCAAATAAGCACACAAATCAGGGTAACCAGGTTAGGATACAGAGCACGAAGAAATCATACCGTTCACCGTTGTACTCGAACCGACTTTCCATCGGTGTTCACAAATCAAGTCCTATACACACACATAGGGTTGTATGGTCAATAATCTATTATTGATCCATCTTATCCTTACTTTACTACTTCCCTTACATACGTACTAGTTCTTTACCTACCATACTTGATTATAAAAATCATTCTTTTCTTATTACTTCTCAAACTTGTTTTCTGACACATATAATTACTTTCTTACCATTATTGTTCCATTAATGGTGTATTACTAAAACCCCATATATATGTACATACCTATATATATACATACATATGATTACTATATTATTATTATTATTTTGTAAGTAAAGGCCGACCGACCCAACCTCTTAGGTCGGTCCATTCCAGTAAGTTTTCCGTCCCTAGACTTACCCGACCGACCCGACCGACCCATAATCCTCTGGGTTGGTCAAAGTCAGAAACTTCAACCTCAGAAAAATTTTCCCGACCAACCCACGGCCCCCTAGGTCGGTCCATTCCAGAAGGTTTCATTTCAGTCATTTATGCTCCGACCGACCCACGACCGATCCAACCTCTAGGTCGGTCGGTAGCAGAACTTGTCTACAGATTGTTTTTCAATTCTTTTTCTTACCCATTTCTTCCCCAATCTTCCTACATGTAATCCCACATATTTAAGCACCTAATTGTTCTACTAAACATGTCTAAATCCATTACTAACTCATTACTTCTTTCCATACCCATTCACACACATATTTTCTATACTCTTCATTCCAGCACTTACATTATTTTTCCTAGTTGTGTTTTGCTACATAATTTGATTCTTACTTCTCCACACATGGTTTCCTCTCCTAATGTCATCTCCAAGGCCAACAATTCATTATCTTACTTCCTTAAGTTCAACCCTCATTTTACTAAATCTTGCACACAAGTTCTTTGTAGCTTTTCCAATGCATTTCAACACTCTTTGCTGCAGATTTTACACTCTTTTATTCTCATACTATAACTATTAATCCATGGTTACTAGAAATCCTTACTAAATCCAATACACACCTTGGTTTTCCCATTCACCAAGTCATCCCTAAATGTACATTTCCTACTAAAATTTTGCCATAGTTCACCTACAATCCTAACTTCTCCACAAACATACTTTCTCATCAAATCCATTCCTAAACTAGCCACACCAATTCAAGGTCATACCAACAATCAAAATTATATCTCAATACATCAATACTCCATTAACTACAATACCAATACACATACACAATTTTTTGGCTCTAAGGCCTACTATCCAAATACTTAGCTCACAAATACTCAAACTTCCATAACTACAATACTAATAAAATATCTTGGGTTCTTTAATTAGTTCACCCATTCCCATTACTCTAATGCATTAAAATTTAGCATTAAAAAGGAGCTCTTACCTTAAGCTCATATTTCCTTCTTTCGTTTCCAATTCTCCTCCTTCTCTCTTTCTTGCACAAAATCAGTCATGTGGGGGATGGAGTTGCCAAACTCCATTCCCATAAGCCAATGAACACAAAAACAAGTGTAATTAAAATACTAACCCTTAGATTAATACTAGTTTATAGAAATGTTTAGAACACTAATTCTAGGGTTTACCGTTTGGAGCTTTAAGAGGGGTTTTAGCCCTTGGTTCAAGAAGGTGATTCCACCACCATTGGAGGGTTGGAATGACGCCCAAAAGAGAGAAAAAATAGAGCATTACAAAGGGTAAAATCGGTTACAAAGAAAGATGGAGAAAACATGAGTTTTTCATGGAGATTTTACCTTAATGGAGAGATGAGACTCCAAGCTACACATTGATGCTAATTTCTCTTTGAATGGGGAAAACCCATGGAGATGAACCTCCTTATTTTGAAATTCTAAAAAGAGGGAAGCGTAGAGAATGATGAGGGGAGCAAGAATATGTACTTATTTTTGCATTTGGAGTTCAAATGGAGATGGAGCATGGAGGAGAAGTGAGGAAGCCATTGTTGCTTTGTGAAGAACTCCAAAATCGCCCCCAACCAGAGAGAGAGGAGCAAAATCGGCTGGGAGGGGAGGAAGAAGAAACAGAAAAGAGGGAAAGATAAATTAGAGGAGAGAAAGGGTGTGAGGTGTTTTTTACCTTTTTTCTTCTTTTGCTTTTTGACTTGTTAATTAATAAAAGGGGTCGTGTGTGTGTGTGTGTGTGTGTGTGTGTGTGTGTGTGTGTGTGTGGTGTGTGTGTGTGTGGGTGTTGTGTGTGTGTGTGTGTGTGTGTGTGTGTGTGTGTGTTGTGTGTGTGTGTGTGTGGTGTGTGTGTGTGTGTGTGTGTGTGTGTGTGTGTGTGTGTGTGTGTTGTGTGTGTGTGTGTGTGTGTGTGGTGTGTGTGTGTGTGTGTGTGTTGTTTGTTTGTGTGTGTGTGTGTGTGTGTGTGTGTGTGTTGTGTGTGTGTGTGTGTGTGTGTGTGTGAGAGAGAGAGAGAGAGACAGAGAGCATTTTGACTTATTAAAATCGGCCCCACACATTAATACTAGTTGGAGCGTTTTTTGTCTTTTACAAAAAACACTCGTTATTTTACCCGGTTTTGGTACTATTCATCAACTGGCCCGTTTTCCGGAATTCTCTCGTTTCTTAAATTTTATTGATTATTAAGCTTCCGTTAATTCTTTTTTATTATTTAGTTTAACGAATTATAATTTTTACGGGTTCGTTTGACCACTTAAAGTCACGTTTTCAGGTTTTCTTGAAAAACGTGCGCTAAAGCTCTATTAGCATTTTAATACAGTATTTGGATCTGTTTTTTTCGGGAATCGTTCCCGTACACTAATTAGGCATGAATAATCCTTTAGAATCCATTTAATACGCTAACCGATGTCTCATACCTCCTATGGTTATTTAACACTTATTTAGCGTTTTTCGCTTTCCAAGAGTTTCTTCATTTCTTTTGGATTTATTATTCCTCACCAATATTACTTAGGCGTTATTAGGCCCTTAAATACGTATTAGAATAATCTTAATCACTATTTCAAATTTCGGGGCATTTCAATCTGCCCCCTTAAGAAACTTTGCCCTTAAAGTTGCTCAAGGTTATAGGATTACGATACTTGCTCATTCACATGTCTAATGCCAAAAGTCATACATTATTCCTCATTACGCTTCCCAAATCCGTTAATCAAGGTCTCTACATACCATACCCTACAAATGGACAATAATTACTCCAATCCACATTACAACCAACCATTTGGTTTTTCATTACAAGGGTTATACATACATACAACGCAAAGCTTTCCCCAAAGCAATGTGAACCACAATCCAATCCCGTAGGCACTCAGGTCATCTAGACACATGACTCCTCTATGTTCCGCTGCCCTTGGAATAACACAACATGATACACTACTATCGTTCTCTGGTATAAGTTTCCAACAATCCTCATTTTCCAGTATAAGGGGAAATCCTTTCGCAACAACTAATTAGAAATTTTTTTCTAAAACACACAACTCCAAATTTCAATTTATATTCATTACTTCTATCCTATGTGTGATTCTTGTGACCACTTGAGGGGAGCTTCAAGAATCATTCGACCCTGATGTGATCAACATCAGTGTTGAACTATCTCTCCACTCCAATTGTGTTCGGTTTCCCTTGATCTGATCAGGATCGAGTTCGACTTCCCACATCAGTTTCAAACAATCAGATAATTCAATTATTTTCATTGTCTATCTTCTTACTCTTCCTGGTCATGATTACAAATTCATACATCTCCAAGGATGGAATTCGGTCCATCAATCATTCTCAATCTACTTCCCAAATACTTTACTTCGAGATTCAATGCCTATGACCTCATTTCATCGACTTTCATTACTTTCATCCATTACTTTCCATCATCTTAAATATTCTAACTAAGGAATACGATACCAACGGAATCCAATCATCCTCAATTTGCTTCCAATAATTTACCTAGGAATACACTATTCATGGGCTTCATTCATCAACTACTTACACTCATTTTGTACTATTTCTGTAATACCCCAACCCGAAATCCAATAAACTGAACGGCGATCACTCCCAAATAAAATACAACTGCAGCAGAAATAAATATAACAACCGGGCGGTATTACAATGCCGTTGGCCACCCTTATGACCAACAAGGCTAAGTCCAAATACAATCCTCAAATGTCACGGTCTGGAATACAGATACAACCCGAGATACTAGGAATCAAACTCAAAGTAAAATACTGAAATAGAATAATTAACTAATAGTAGACTCCCACAGCTTGGTCTACCCCACCTACACTCAGTGTGGTGATCTTCTTAAACTTCAGGTACCTGAAAAATGGGGGTGCCCCCAAAGGGGCTCAGCAAACAATGCTGGTATGGAAAACGTGCAGCCCATCGTCTACCGGGCCACACCAACTACTTTGTCGAACACATGCAGTTCATTTTTATAAAGCTGTAAACAAGCATAGTCTGATGATAACAAGTATCCATACAAGGACAATAATGTCACATAGAACAAGACACAGAAGGTCAAGTTAGCTGAACTGAAATGTCTGATAGTTGTCGGGTCCACATAGTGGGACTGACAGATGTATAAAAGTATATCAATATAGTGGAGGTATAGTGACCTCGTTATAGAGAAAGGTTGGGTATAAAAACCCAGGAGATAACGTAGTTAAACCCTGAACTGAGAGGCGTGGGAAAATGAATCCCACTAGAGGAATGAAATCTTCCTCAAACTGAACTGATGGGCATTTGAATCCCGGAAGGAATAGAGTCTTCCTCCCAACTGAATGTTCCGTCGCGACGTAGTAGGAGACGACCTGAGACAGGTACAACTCCCGTAGCATGCATGGCCAGATCCAACTGGGCTCCTCATTCTCGAAGTATATAATTGTTAAGTGTCATATAAAGACGTTAAACAAGAACACAATGTGTATTGTCAATTATCACGTTTAGGATAATAACGTTTGTTATAAAGTAAAGTTAGTGAGAGACTTGAGTACAAGTCCTCGGTATACTGAAACGCAGGTATTTAATCCACTGGTATAGTAGTGTTTGTATGCGTGGGACATACACGTTGTAGTCAGCAACAATCACGCACATGAAATAATACAACAGTGCACAAGAGTAAAACAACATTTTACATTAATTATCTTGGTCGTTATTTCAAACAACAGATAGCACACAAGCCGGTGTAATCCGTTAGAAAACAGGTTGCAAGAATCCCATACCGTTCACCGTAGACTATTACTTGTAAATTCCCGGTCAACGTCTGGTCAAACAGAGTCCTAGAATAGGATTAACTGAGAGGGTTAATTTATGTTACCCTTATATAATAATTCTATTGGATCTTTTAACAAATCTCATATTGTTATTTCATGTGAGGTTTATTTCTTTTAATCACCTCATGATTTTATGTATAACTCGTTTGTTATTCCTTTTGATTTATTTATAAATCCTTTAATGCACATATATGTGTTTATTGCATTTGTTGTTTATTTTATTTGTCTATGTGACATAACAACTTATAATTCCTTAACTATATTATATGTCATACATAGACATAAAATTCTTATAGTTTTATTATTCTCCTTTTTAACCATAAATAATATTTATTGTTTATCTTTTAATTCCTTATAACCATGTAAGCTATAGTTTTAATCCCATAATTCCTTAATCAAAATTCTTTCTTCTAAATTCCTCCAAATATCCATGTAGGACCTATATTTATTTTAATCTAAATTCTTACTCTTATAATTCGGTTATTTACAAAACAACCTCATAAGTTCATAAACTTTATATTAAATTCTAATCTCTTTATATTGTAGAGTTTTAATTTCTTATTTAGCTAAATTACAAAGCCATCCCTAATATTTTGGTATATGCTTTTAAATATTATATCTCTCAAGAATTACAACTTAGCCCCTTAAATTCTCGGCTTTAATAATTTATTTCTTATAATTACAATCTAACCACAAAATCTTATAACTTTTACATAATGACATGTAAACTATAGTTTTAATTTTAATTCTCCATAAATGCCAAATTATATTATAAATTCCTAAATTACCAAACTAACCCCAAATAATTCGGCTTTGGTCTTGAACTTTCCATTAATTACATTTTCACCCCAAAACTTTCTAATAGTTACTTAATAACTTATAACTATAGTCTAAATATTTAATTCCTTAAAATTTCGAAAGTGAACCTAATAATTCTCTTAATTATGAATTCGCCCACTAATAAATTCTAAACTTTCATAACAACTTTTATAAATTACATAATAGCCCAAAACTTTATAAAAAGTTATTTCAAAGCTTGTTTAAATTATCTAAAATTCTTAAACTTAATTCCTAACCTTATATTATATTATAATTACACCAAATACCCCTTTAGCTCTCGGTTTTCACAATAAGTGTACCAAACTTTGTAAAAATTACATTTAAGCCACATAACTTATTTAATTAGTCATTTAAGCTTTAATAAAATATTTTTAACTCACCAAACTTTATGATATAAGTTTATATACCTAAGTAGGTCATTAATACCTATTTAACACTTAGGTAATTCGGCCATATTTATCTAGTGACCATATAGTATATGAAAGTGGATTTATATGTCATAATAAATGTACATAAATTCATATGAGTCATAAACTCATGTAAAAATTATTGTAATGTCTTATATTGATTCTTAGCTTAAAATAAAGCATTTTTGCCCTAGACTTTTCGGCCTTAATTAATTTGTAACAATAACAAATTCTATGACACAAAAATGTGTCTTAAGGTAAATATTTTCTATATATGTTATAGATTATATCTTTGGCATATAAAACCATATAGTTTCGGTATTATTTAGCCTAGGAGATGTACATAATTTTGTACAATTTTTAGAAGCTCAACAAGTTTATAACATAAAGATTTACTTAGTAAACTTACTTCTTAACAAAGGTGGTTAAGTGCTTGAACTTCTTCTTGAATCTCCAAGCTTTCTCCTAGGTAAACTTGATGCTCCTCTTCGGTTTTATGCAAGAGGTGAAGGTGTTTAGGAGTTAGATCTTCAACAAAGATCTTAAGTAGATTTGTAAGTAGTTTTACAATACTTTACCTTAGACTTTTCCTCTTATAATTTCGGCTCACCAAAGGTAGATGAAGAGCAAGTTTTCCTTCATCAAAATTAAGAAGAAAAGAGACTTAGAAGAGGTAGAACTTGGTTACACACAAAAATGTGTTTTAAGGATTTTCAAGCTTTAAAACCTACCTTAAGATAACCTTGAGATGCTCCTTGGTTAAATGTTGGTTTGGACAATCCCCTTGGAGAACTAAATGTGGCCGAACCCACCTTGATATGCTAGGAAGAGTTTTGCTTCAAGACTTGCCAAGAAATGCTAGGAAATTACCTTAAGATGAAGATAGAAGTTAAAACTCCATTAATGGACTTAAGAGCTTCAAAGGAAGAAGATGAAGCTAGAAGAGAGAGGAGGGAGCTTACCAAACCGTGCAAGAAGAGGGCAAGGAAGAAAGTGAAGCTCACTCACGTAAATGAAAGAAGGCATTTGGAAATTGATTTTGTTTTGTCAAATTTTTAATGTCATTTGACAATTCTTTTCCTTAGTTTAATTCATGGTTGATTGGCTCAATAAATGATCTCTTTTCCAGCCTAAAACCGGCCATGAGGAGGTGTGACAAGGCAAGAGCATGTGGAAGAAATAATGTGAACTAGAAGACAAGGAAATTTAGGTAAGGTATCTTCTTTTGATTTTTCTAAGTTTGTGTTGTCTTCTTCCTCATGTAGAGTCACGAATTTAGGGACTGAATGGAGCTCAAAAACCGGCCATGAAGAGCTAAGGAACAAGCAAGGAAGGTTACTTGCTTAAGAAATCAAAAGGCAAAAAGGAAAAGGAATCTACTTTTTGCTTTTAGCATTTGTTTTGTATCTAGCTCACATGGCCTTGTTCCATGACCTAATTTCGACCGCTCTCTGGTCAAATGAGACCTACATACTTTGGCATTAAGTAATGTAACACATGGGATGATGAGTCATCATGTTTTAAGCCTTTTATAAATTTTTAAAGCAAATTTTATACTAGTTTTTGCCCTTAAAATCGGCCCCTATAGAGAGCCTTGTTGACTAGTCACACCAACTTATTTAGAAGGTAATTTTAACCCTTTTTAAGATTACCAATTCGTGGCATGTCAAAAACTACAAGGTAATTGCGTAAAACGCATTTTCGTGACACCCGAAGGTGTGTTTTTGTGCTCTAAGGAAATTTTGGGAAACCAATTGTTCTTATGAGTTCCAAGTGTTTGTAAACACTTATTATAGTAAATAAACATATACTAAGGTGTTACATTGAGTTATATGGGGTTATATCAACCCGTGACATAATTTACGGGCCATCGGGACACTCCCGGGCCAAAAAGGAGCGTTAAGAAATCCTCCTGTGGTTTTTGTTGAATTTTGATGAACCACTTCGTGGGTTATCTTTAAAATGGTAAATAATGATATTAGGAACTCTAGGAATTAATTTTATAGGAGTTCGTGCCACCTCGGCACTCCTCCGAGCTTTTCTTGCTTTAAGGAGCGGGCGTGAGCACTCCCGAGCGTTTTGCGTATTTGACTGAATATAGCTTAGGGAATATATTTATATATTCATATAATGAGTGTATGACCATTTGGTTTGAGTTTTAGAAGGTCATACAAGGTCATGCTTGATCACATGTTTCTAAGGCGTTTTAGCGTTTATGGTGAAACGACTATTTTTACGTAACGTTTTCATGCATGGGTTTGCATGCGTATGTGAACTGATTTATGTTTGGATTATATTCCAATAAATAATGATTTAATAATATTATTTAGATTTGGGGTATTTCAATCTACCCCCCTTAAAAAAGGACTTCGCCCCGAAGTCTCATATTTAAAGTATAAGGTGTGGGGGAATCAAGTTCCACTAAGTATCCACAACTCAATCTAATTTTTAGGGATCAAGTCCCAAGTCTCTATATCCCTAAGTTCATAGTGTATATCAAGTACAACAGAAATACTTGGAATGTCATAACATATACTTGCAGTGTAAAGCAAGGTAGTGGACACAATCACTTTTCATTTCAAATGGAGCAACGTAGTGCATATAATATTTCCATTGTAGTGTAATGAAGTACACACAATCAAGTAGAAGTACAAGGTACATTCAAACACAGTGTTACACAAGAACTCATACAAGACAAGGTGTCACTGAAATGCACAAAAGTGCAACAACTGAAATGCACAAAAGTGCAACAACTGAAATGCACAAAAGTGCAACAACTGAAATGCACAAAGGTGCAACAAAGTGCACACTAAACTCAAAAATGAAAAAGGCTCTACCCCCCCAAAAAGAAGGGGTACGCCCCCGTACCCTAGACTAAAGTGCCTAGTCGGTAAATAATGAGGGAAACTTCGCTCGCATATCAGCTTCGAGTTCCCATGTGGCCTCTTCCACATCGTGGTTCGACCAAAGAACCTTCACGAGGCTCACAGACTTGTTTCGAGTCTCTCGTGTCTTCCTATCTAAGATTCTTTGCGGTGTTTCCACATACCGCATTGTTGGTTCTAAAGAGAGTGTCTATGGTTGTAGAACATGAGAAGGATGAGGCATGTATTTCTTAAGCTGAGACACGTGAAAAACATTGTGTACTTTGCCCAACTCGGCTGGCAAATCAAGTCGATATGCCACTAGGCCCACCCGCTCTATGATAGCGTAGGGTCCTACAAATTTCGGGCTTAGCTTGCCCTTCTGACCAAATCTGAATAACCCTTCATGGGTGAAACTCGTAGAAATACCTGGTCGCCAACTGCGGACTCAAGGTCTCGTCGCCTCTCATCAGCATATGATTTCTGTCTGTCCTGTGCTGCTTTCATATTGTTTCTGATCTGCTGAACTTCTGCCTGGACTTGCTCCAAGTACTCAGGCCCAATGATGACGGTCTCACTAGACTCGTCCCAGCATAAAGGTGTGCGGCATGGTCTGCCATATAAAGCCTGAAAAGGTGACATCTGTATAGAGGCGTGATAGCTGTTGTTGTAAGCAAACTCGATGAGATGTAATCTATATCCAGCTGCCCTGAAATCCATGGCACATGCTCGTAGCATGTCCTCTAAGGTCTGAATAGTCCTCTCTGACTGACCATCTGTCTGAGGATGAAATGCTGTGCTAAGCTTCAACTCAGTGCCAAGTGCCTCGCGAGTAGCTCGCCAGTATCGTGAGAGAAATCTAGTGTCTCGATCTGAAACAATAGTCTTAGGTACTCCATGATGTCTGATAATCTCCTGCTCAAATAGTTCTGCCAACTTTGGCACTTTCCAAGTGTCTTTCATCGGAATAAACCTAGCAACCTTAGTCAGTCGATCAACAACAACCCAAATCATATTAAGGCCTCCTCTCGTAGGTGGTAGTCCCACCACGAAGTCCATAGAAATGTCATAAAACTTCCATTCTGGAACTGGCATAGACTGTACCATACCTCCTGGTCGTCTATGTTCGAATTTCACTTTCTGACAAGTGAGACATCGAATCACATACTCTGTCACGTCCCTTCATACCACTCCACCAGAAATACCTCTTTAGATCTGTACATCTTAGAAGCTCCTGGATGGACAGATGTGGTAGAAGTGTGGGACTCTCGAAGAATATGCTCCTTTATATCTGTGCTGTCTCTGGGAATACACAATCTCCCTTCAATCTGATGAGTCCATCATCATGTAGCTGAAACTCATACTTACCACCCTCAAATGTACCGTCAGTCAACTTCTGACTGATCTCCATCATTCGCTGATCCTTCTGCTGTGCGGTACGTATGTCGTCTATAAGACTCGAGCTAGCCACAATGGCATTTAAGGAATGTGCTCGTCGACTCAGTGCGTCTGCTACAACATTAGCTTTCCTTCCTTGTACTGCAAATCAATGTCATAGTCCTTAAGAAATTCAACCCATCTTCTTTGTCTCATGTTTAACTCCTTCTGGGTGAATACATACTTCAAACTCTTGTGATCCGAATATACGGTCATCTGGACACCATACAGGTAGTGGCGCCAGATCTTCAATGCAAAAACAATAGCTCCAAGCTCCAAGTCATGTGTGGGATAATTTTCCTCATGTTTCTTCAACTGTCGGGAAGCGTAGGCGACTACCTTCCCATTCTGCATGAGTACACACCCTAATCCTCTGCCTGATGCATCACAGTAAACTTCATAACCCTCTGTGCCTTCAGGTATAGTCAAAACTGGTGCTGATGTCAAAGCATTCTTCAAAAGCTCGAATGAGGTCTCACATTCAGTAGTCCATGTGAAGGGTGCGTCCTTCTTCATTAAGCTGGTCATAGGTTTGGCTATTTTGGAGAAGTCTCTGACAAACCTTCTGTAGTATCCTGCTAAACCAAGGAAACTCCTGATGTCCGTAACGGTCTTTGGCCTAGGCCAAGTGCGAACTGCTTCTATCTTTGCTGGATCCACTGCGATCCCAGCATCTGAGATGACATGTCCTAGAAAGGAAACTCTGTCTAACCAAAACTCACATTTGGAGAACTTAGCATAAAGCTGGTTCTCCCTTAGGATCTCAAGTACATGTCGGAGGTGGCTCTCGTGCTCTTCCTTAGACTTTGAATAGATGAGGATGTCGTCGATGAAAACAACCACGGTCTTATCCAACTGCTCTCTAAATAATCTGTTCATCAAATCCATGAAGACTGCAGGTGCATTTGACAAGCCAAAAGGCATAACCGTAAACTCATAGTGGCCATACCGTGTTCTGAATGCTGTCTTTTCTATGTCATGCTCCCTGATAGGTATCTGATGGTAGCCTGATCTCAAATCGATCTTCGAAAATACTTTTGCTCCTCTCAACTGATCAAACAATCATCAATCCGTGGTAGTGGATATTTGTTCTTCACCGACACTGCATTAAGCTCTCTGTAATCGATGCATAAACGAAGGCTTCCATCCTTCTTTTTCACAAAAAGTACTGGTGCTCCCCAAGGAGATACGCTAGGTCGTATGTATCCCTTGTCTAATAAATCTTTCAACTGCTCTTTCACTCAGCCATCTCTGCTGGTGCCATACGGTACGGTGCCTTAGCTATGGGACCGGTACCTGGTAGTAATTCGATGGAGAATTCTACCTCTCTGGATGGCGGTAAGCCTGGAAGTTCCTTTGGAAAAATATCTGGAAATTCCGACACCACTGGCATAGCTGGGTCAAAATCAGGGTCATGCTCTACATCCTGAACATAACATAGATATCCTCCTTCTGCTTCCTGACGTGCTTGTACATGGACATAGCAGATATAACTTTTATCGATGGTGCCCTAGGGCTCTGACGGTAAGATACTGTCACTCCTGATGGGCTCTTAAGCAACAGTCTGCGCTCTGCACAAAGAATGCGGCCTCTGTGCCGCCCCAGCCAGTCCATCCCGGCTATAACGTCGAATCCTAGACCTCTGAACTCAATAAGGTCAATAGGAAATTCCTCCTCCTTAATACTGATAGTGGCTCCTCTATAAAGACGAGTGCAACTGATCTTCTCCTTAGACGGGAGTGCCACCTTAAAATCAGGTAACTCTACTGCGTCTAGCCCCAACTTCCCCGCAAGCGTAGGCGAAACGAAAGTATGTGAGGCTCCGGAGTCGAACAGTACTAATGCATCCACTCCATTAACCGGAAAGGTACCAGTGAGAATCGAGCCGCCCTTGGGCCTCCTCTCAGTAAGTATACTTAAGGCACCTTCCGTCTCCTTAGCACAACCTAATAACAGAATCTGAGTAAGTACTTTGATACATGATGGGGTCTAAAGACATTCACTTTCACAAACAATAATGCTTCATTGATGAGATGATCTCCTTTCTGAAGTCCAAAAACAATTACAACACTAGTACTTTCTAATAGTTACTTAATAACTTATAAACTATAGTCTAAATATTTAATTCCTTAAAATTTCGAAAGTGAACCTAATAATTCTCATAATTATGAATTCGCCCACTAATAAATTCTAAACTTTCATAACAACTTTTATAAATTACATAATAGCCCAAAACTTTATAAAAAGTTATTTCAAAGCTTGTTTAAATTATCTAAAATTAAACTTAATTCCTTACCTTATATTATATTATAATTACACCAAATACCCCTTTAGCTCTCGGTTTTCACAATAAGTGTACCAAACTTTGTAAAAATTACATTTAAGCCACATAACTTATTTAATTAGTCATTTAAGCTTTAATAAAAATTTTTAACTCACCAAACTTTATGATATAAGTTTATATACCTAAGTAGGTCATTAATACCTATTTAACACTTAGGTAATTCGGCCATATTTATCTAGTGACCATATAGTATATGAAAGTGGATTTATATGTCATAATAAATGTACATAAATTCATATGAGTCATATAACTCATGTAAAAATTATTGTAATGTCTTATATTGATTCTTAGCTTAAAATAAAGCATTTTTCCCTAGACTTTTCGGCCTTAATTAATTTGTAACAATAACAAATTCTATGACACAAAAATGTGTCTTAAGGTAAATATGTTCTATATATGTTATAGATTATATCTTTGGCATATAAAACCATATAGTTTCGGTATTATTTAGCCTAGGAGATGTACATAATTTTTGTACAATTTTTAGAAGCTTAACAAAGTTTATAACATAAAGATTTACTTAGTAAACTTACTTCTTAACAAAGGTGGTTAAGTGCTTGAACTTCTTCTTGAATCTCCAAGCTTTCTCCTAGGTAAACTTGATGCTCCGCTTCGGTTTTATGCAAGAGGTGAAGGTGTTTAGGAGTTCGATCTTCAACAAAGATCTTAAGTAGATTTGTAAGTAGTTTTACAATACTTTACCTTAGACTTTTCCTCTTATAATTTCGGCTCACCAAAGGTAGATGAAGAGCAAGTTTTCCTTCATCAAAATGAAGAAGAAAAGAGACTTAGAAGAGGTAGAACTTGGTTACACAAAAAATGTGTTTTAAGGATTTTCAAGCTTTAAAACCTACCTTAAGATAACCTTGAGATGCTCCTTGGTTAAATGTTGGTTTGGAAAATCCCCTTGGAGAACTAAATGTGGCCGAACCCACCTTGATATGCTAGGAAGAGTTTTGCTTCAAGACTTGCCAAGAAATGCTAGGAAATTACCTTAAGATGAAGATAGAAGTTAAAACTCCATTAATGGACTTAAGAGCTTCAAAGGAAGAAGATGAAGCTAGAAGAGAGAGGAGGGAGCTTACCAAACCGTGCAAGAAGAGGGCAAGGAAGAAAGTGCTCACTCACGTAAATGAAAGAAGGCATTTGGAAATTGATTTTGTTTTGTCAAATTTTTAATGTCATTTGACAATTCTTTTCCTTAGTTTAATTCATGGTTGATTGGCTCAATAAATGATCTCTTTTCCAGCCTAAAAACCGGCCATGAGGAGTGTGACAAGGCAAGAGCATGTGGAAGAAATAATGTGAACTAGAAGACAAGGAAATTTAGGTAAGGTATCTTCTTTTGATTTTTCTAAGTTTGTGTTGTCTTCTTCCTCATGTAGAGTCACGAATTTAGGGACTGAATGGAGCTCAAAAACCGGCCATGAAGAGCTAAGGAACAAGCAAGGAAGGTTACTTGCTTAAGAAATCAAAAGGCAAAAAAGGAAAAGGAATCTACTTTTTGCTTTTAGCATTTGTTTTGTATCTAGCTCACATGGCCTTGTTCCATGACCTAATTTCGACAGCTCTCTGGTCAAATGAGACCTACATACTTTGGAATTAAGTAATGTAACACATGGGATGATGAGTCATCATGTTTTAAGCCTTTTATAAATTTTTAAAGCAAATTTTATACTAGTTTTTGCCCTTAAAATCGGCCCCTATAGAGAGCCTTGTTGACTAGTCACACCAACTGATTTAGAAGGTAATTTTAACCCTTTTTAAGATTACCAATTCGTGGCATGTCAAAAACTACAAGGTAATTGCGTAAAACGCATTTTCGTGACACCCGAAGGTGTGTTTTGTGCTCTAAGGAAATTTTGGGAAACCAATTGTTCTTATGAGTTCCAAGTGTTTGTAAACACTTATTATAGTAAATAAACATACTAAGATGTTACATTGAGTGATGTGGGGTTACATCAACCCATGACAAAATTTACGGGCCATCGGGACACACCCGGGCAAAAAGGAGCGTTAAGAAATCCTGTGGTTTTGTTGAATTTTGATGAACCACTTCGTGGGTTATCTTTAGAATGGTAAATAATGATATTAGGAACTCTAGGAATTAATTTTATAGGAGTTCGTGCCACCTCGGCACTCCTCCAAGCTTTTCTTGCTTTAAGGGGCGCGCGTGAGCACTCCCGAGCGTTTTGCGTATTTGACTGAATATAGCTTAGGGAATATATTTATATATTCATATAATGAGTGTATGACCATTTGGTTTGAGTTTTAGAAGGTCATACAAGGTCATGCTTGATCACATGTTTCTAAGGCGTTTTAGCGTTTATGGTGAAACGACTATTTTTACGTAATGTTTTCATGCATGGGTTTGCATGCGTACGTGAACTGATTTATGTTTGGATTATATTCCAATAAATAATTATTTAATAATATTATTTAGATTTGGGGTATTTCAATTTCTTTAAGGAATATAATACTTGTAGAGCTCCGTCCACTACTCGTTCTCAATTGTCTTCAAACAATCACCTAGGGAACTCAATTTCCTCTAGGTTCTACATCGGTTTTATACTGACTCATGCTTTGGTATTTGCATCTCTCATGCCTAATTACCACAATTACAATATAAATGAATGTGTATGTTTATTTAACATAAATACCAATCATCAATTCGATTCTCATTTGTGCTAAGCACATTATAGTTTATGTGTTTTATTCATGAACCTTACATTATGCGGTTTTCGCTCTACCCCCTTTAAAGGGATTACGCCCACGTAATCTACCATATGTTATTATTGAACATTGGTTCACTCAATTCGGGCGTTCTGAAGCATTTTAGCCTACAGTCAAAGGGTCTTAACTATTGGTTTAGTCCTTGTGCCAAGAATTTCTATTGGAGTTTATTTAACTCATGATTAATTCGGTTTTTTGTAACACTCCAACTCAATTCAAATGTGGTCTCGCAACTTAACATCATACATATAAACATGTCACAGCGGAATTCTTTACACTCCAGGACCTTGCCACGGTCTGACTACAGAATATTCCGAACATTAGTACATAACAACCTCAACCAAATACATATTCTTCTTACAATCCTCTACAACCTATACATCTTACTAACTCAATTGCCATACGAGTGTACATGCACAACTCGTAGGTCACACTTAATCCTTAACACTTGTATCCTCTTCTTACTCTCGCGACGACCGCCTCCTGATGTACACCTGTGTAGTAAAAACAGCCCCCAAAGGGGGTCAGCACGAATGCTGGTACGATCCTCTCATGGCCCCCAAGCTAACGTGGCTACGACGACTAATTGTCGATAGCATGGAGGTTGATGAGATGCACACCATAATAGTAAATGCTGTAAACAACAATCCAATATGAACAATTAAAGTTCACACACAATGAACGACTTAAATGCGTTCCCTCAATTAGAGAGTTAATTGTTTAACTCCTTAAGTTATATTTCCTCTTAATCTTAGTCCATCCTTATCTCACCTCAATCTTAGTCTTATCTTAATCTTAGAAACAACCATCCTTTAATAAGGAGTGGATGTAGCTTATCTTAGTCTTAATAATGCAAACCAGCCTATAAAGAGGAATGGTTGCAACTTATCTTAACCTTACCTTAATCTTAATCTTAACCTATTCTCAGTATACAAACCGTTCCTGGAGGGGAATGGTTGTATCCTAAGTCCAAACCTGGGATTTAGGTGATCCCACCGCACCATCTTAATGCCACCTACCTTGGACGGGAGTCCAGCGTAGCTGAGCCGGCAACCGGCCCTAGGCTACAAGTCCGAAGACAAGTCCTTAAGCGGAAGTCGAATCTGCTATAGATACCGACCCCCTTATCTTACCATGCATGACCGGAGATCGGTCCCGGGTTTCCTCACTCAAGTTCTAGTTAGTAGTAGTCTCAAGACCATGTTTGTTGGTTAACCTCTTTCGGTTTATATCAAACCCATATTAGGGAGTGTTCCTTAGTCTCACTCAATTCCTTACTAAACGTTGGTTAGTAAGTTCTCACGATATGTGGTGTTAGTTTTCAAACATCACACACAACAATACAATATTCATAATATTCCGGTTGCATTCTTTATCTTGTTTAGTGAGCACACAAAAACAAATACCACACAAGCCGAGGGACACCTCGTTAGCAAGCAGGTCACAAGAAGAACTGTACCGTTCACCGTTGGTCGTTTGGTTGCTTACTCTCTTCCGGAGTCCAAATTCCAAGTCCTAAAACATTCATTCAGTTTTAGGTTGTTAATCCCTTAACTCAATTCAACTTACTTATCTTACTTAACTTACTTAACCCTTAATGATTCCAACCTAACACCTCTTAAGTCTTACAACTTAATGTTACAACTTAACCCTAAACTTTTAAGTTTATACTTATCTTAATCTCTTAGGTCTTTACACCTCTAATCATCAATGCCCTCTTAAAGGGGTACCATTAATACCACTAAACTTCCTTAGGGTTTCTTTTTTTTTTCATTTTAGGGTCGACCGACCTTACCGACCGACCTTACCCAAGGTCGGTCCATTCCAGAACTCATTTCCGGTTGAAAATTTCACCCCGACCGACCTTGCAATTCCGGTCCCAAGGTCGGTCCATTCCCGAGAGTTTCCCCGTGGGATAATTTAAGCCCGACCGAACTTGCCAAGTTCGGTCCCATGTTCGGTCGATTCCAGAGACTCATTTCGTACACAAAACACAAGCCCGACCGAACTTGTAAGTCCGGTCCCCAAGTTCGGTTGGTTCCAGAAACCCCCTTCCGGTAGTGTAAACTGAGCTCGACCGAGCTTGCAGGTCCGATCCCAAGGTCGGTCGGCTCCAGAACCTTGTTTCTAAATTCCCATTTGACTCCAAACTTCTCCACAAGTTCTCCCATGGTCCTAATACCATTTAGGCACTTAAACTCACCTTAGAACTTCCACCAAACTCTCCAAAACAACTTCCAAAGATCTTCTCAAACATTTACTAAATTCTTAAACACTCCTAACACTTGTCATATGATTCCTTACATTTCCAACTTGTAACCTTACCAAAATTCAACCAACCCAAGTGTTCCCTCCTTAAAAGTTTGAGCACTTCATAAACATCATCTTCCATCTTTAATTCATTTACCAAGACTTCCTCAAGTCACCTTGCATATCCATGCACAAATTCCTCTCCTTTCCTTTGGTTACTCATCACTCTTAAACTCTTGAGCTTACCCGTACATTCTTTTCATATCCTTATCATCTTGACCATGTTCTTCGTTTACCTTAACCATGCAATACCCTCCTTAGACTTTTCCCCACTTCTTTTATTTAGCTTACTCACTATTCTCATGGTCATACCCTCCTATACGTTCCTAGCCAATCTACAGCCTTCTCCTTCAATCTTCACTCCCATCACCTAAGTCCACTCATTACCATCTAAACTAAAACCTTATTGTTCCACTACTAGCATCATCACTACTTAGACAAGCTTCCCAAGACTTTCATTGATATATTCCCAAGTTCATACCTAAATCACCTTAAGCATTATACACCTTCTCCTTAAAACTTATGCACAAGTCTTACATTCCTCATATCATGATTTTGGCGTGTTTAATGCACTCACCAATCCTCTAATTCCTCCTAGACATCTCTAGGTCATTCTAAACCTCAAGAACTCCTTAGTTCACTAAATTCCACTCAAATTCCTCATAATGACTCCTAGTAAATCCTAGTTCATATTAATTCACCACCATCACCTAAACACTTATTTTTTCTACTCAAATTTCGCCATAGCTCCTCTAGCATCTTATCATGCCCAAACACATTATTTTTCCTCATTCAACCATCTCACACTCATCAAGTTCTTTCTCATCATATCTCATCACCCAAACTAACTCATCACAACAAACTCAATATATTGCAATAATCTTAAATTGCATAGCACTAAGGCTCTTAAATGACATGGCTCTAAGGCCCTTAAATAACTTAAACTTATACATCGAATTTCCCACATATAAAAGCCTTCAACCTGCAAATACACCCATCAATCTCATGGTAGATATAATGCTCTTAAAATCCGTCTCAAACTTATATTACTAACTCATTCCCATTGGCTCCTTAGTCACAAGTTCACAAGCTTATTTAAGTTCTTTTACTCAGGTTATATAACCCAATACACAATGTAAGCTCTAAGCCACATTGGTACCCACTTAAACTCATCCCTTAAAACTTAAACCACCATTAGGTAAGCATTTTACCTTGTTTTCTCAAGCTTATCTTAACTTCCTCCTTAGACCTTCTTCTTGCATGAATCTCGGCCACCACTCAAATTCCCCTTCCCAGTGTTCTAATCACTATTCAATGACTCATATGAGTACTAAACAATACACTAACCTCAAGGAATGAAAACCTAGGTTAGAAATGTGTTCTAAGGCATAAAAGTGGATGATTACCTTTGAAGTCTCAAAGTAGACTTGGGCATTGAATGAAATAGGACCTCCACTAGTCCTTGGTGAATAAATCAAGCTAGAACAAGGCATAAAAATAAATCCCCATGAGAAGGAATTTTCGGCCATGTAGAAGAAGTGGTGGAAACATGGTTTTCCTTACATTTCTTTACCTTAAGAGAATGGAGAAGCCAATGAGCTCTTCAAACTTGATTTTCCTCCATCAATGGAGTTTCCCATGGCACCAAACTGAGCTTTGAAAGATTTGAAAAGATGAAAAGATAGGTCTTGGCCTAACTAAGAGAAATCTATACTTAGTTTTTGATTTGGAGCAAAGATGAACTCTTGGTGAGCATTTGAAGGTGGAGCACCCATGGATGAAGCTCTCTCGGTTTTGGAGCAAGAGAAGGGAAGAAGAAACCGTGGGAAGAAGGGAAATGAAGAGAGAGAAGAAGAAAAGTGGGCTAATAAGATATTTGCTTTAATAAAGCAAATAGTACTCCTTTTACTTATCTCTTCTTTTCTTCCTTATTTGACTACTTATGGTGACTCATCCTCCCTTAGAAAACCGGCCCCCTATCTTAAATAAGGCTAGTCATGGTATTTGTTGACCAACTAATTAGCTTATATTGATTAAAACTTAAACTAGTCACTATTTGACACTATTCACTAATTAGTGCACATATTCTGAAATTTTTGATTTCCCATTGATTTAGGCTTCCTAATGTGATACTAATTAGTACACATGTTGATTAAAGAGTAATGATGGACATTTAGCCACTCAAAACTCAATTCTAAGACAATTTCTCAAAAATGTGCTTTAAGACTTCTTAAAGCACATTTTGTGTTTTAACTTCTTTTTGAGCTTGGTTTTCTTTGCTAATTGATTTAAAATGTCCATTAGCATATTACTAAAGTCTTATCATGATATTTGGGTACTCACCCAAGTCTCTCCAAGCTTAGAGCACATTTTTGCCCTAATTGCCCTTAAGGCACTTTTTGTGTTTTCCTTGGTTTAAATTGTCTACCAATCTTTCTAAGGCATATTCTAGCCTTACTACATCATAATTTGATGTTTACTTAGCATACTTAGGTTTGGGGTATTTCAGTTCTAGCCTATTAGGCTTCAAGGCATTGATAGCCAATCTCTCATACTTACTAAGTGTATTACATTTCTTAGCTAGGGCCCACTAGCTTCTGCTGTGCAACCCTGATAACTTGTGTTATTCGCCCTCTTGTTATCCTTAACGTGCTACACATCGCCATTTTGTCCCTCTATTGTGGGAATAAGGTTTACTAACCAGTGTGGTATTCTTTTACCGTGCTTGAACTCTTTGAGTTTAAGATTTATAACCAGCTCTCTGGCAATCTTTTATACATACTATTTTTACTCCCATGTTTATTTATTAATTTCCTACGACTTATTGTCGGGCGAGGTTAAGTCACTACTTAGTTGTAGTGCTTCCTCTATTGTCACTAGCTTCGGAATTATACCTGTTCTTCTGGTTCAGTACAAGTGTTCTTTACTTGTATGACCTTGCATTTTCTATGCGTCGGTTCTAGTGACTTTCTTAAGTCTCCATTCACCTTTTTATTCCACTGGAATTCACATCTTGTGACTGTTAGTGTGTTTTGCACTCATCGTGCTTCTTTGGCCTTAGGCCGCACGGTTTGTTGCTAAGCTTGCTTAACTGGCTTATGCCATGTTCATTGGTGAAAAGGAAGGTTTACTACTATTTACACTTTCCATATTCCTTGCTATCCCACTAGATCATTAGCTGTACAAGTGCAATACCAAAACACTCAGTCATACTGAGTGCAGAGGCGTAAACGCTTGGCAGTAAATCACTTATGCGATAGGAGTGAATATTTTGCCTGTCATCTCATACTTATAACTCCGTGTCATTGTCTGACTACTTCCTCATATCGGTCGCTTGTTGCGCACCATATTCTTACTCTTTATACAACATCGTTTTTACGGTCTCTATTACTGTGGTAGTCTGTCTTTACTCATTGCCATTGTCATTGGCACCATTTCCTTATGGTGTGAAAACACCGAGGGTTTCCTATGTTCGTGTGTATGTCGGTTGTCGTAGCATACCACAATGTTACTATCTTCCCCATGTGGACATGTTTTATTGCAATTTAGGTTTCATGTGTAGGTTAGTTTACCTCACATTCCTTCATCATTTATGATATAATTTACCAAGTATCTTGGTCGACAATGGATGAAGTAATTTATCAGGCTAAGCTCTCTTGAGCGTTGGTCATTCATGGTCGTCCAATGTGCATCCACATTGATAATTTTTGACAATTACTGTCTTCCCAGAGCTGAGCGTTGGTTATAGGCTCTAGCTGTGCAGTTTACTTTTGTATATACATCACCGGGACATCCCAAGAAACTTCAAGGGTTTTCTGTTCCCGTTCTCTAACTAAAGAGTACTCTATTACTGATAAATGAAAGTTCTTGTTGAGGGGTTTGTCTCCACTCAGGGGTCTCATGACAAGGTTTACTATGTTAGTATTTATACAATGGTTCCCACAAGCTTGAGTGCATATGGAGTATACACTCCTTCGAGCTTCGATCTCAAGCGATGTGCTTCTACAGTCCACAGCCTCTTGTAGGCGTAGTGGTTTGGAAATCTCTTTTCCTTGTTCGATCGCCTCATGGCAATATCTACATGCACAAGCTTTGTTGTTACGGTAGGTGGAAGCCTTTTCTAAGGGTTCACATCATTACCGCATTGGTAGTCTTCAGTTAATGAGAGGTACCTTTCCTCGGGTTTCCCGTAGTGTCCAAGTGTGGACTAGGCCATTGTTGGCATTATCCTAATTCTTATGCCTCTGGGCTACCATAACTACAGAGGCATGAAAGGCAACTAAAAACTTCGTCAACTGTATACAAGACTGGTGCTCTAGTGATAGCGACACTGAGGTAGCCATTTCTCCAAGCAACTCATTATGTTGAGCTCAATTGGGTGGTTCAGTTGTCGATCTATTTATCGTATAAAGCATTATCTCTTGCAAGTCTTGTTATTAAACGGTACGGGTTTTGCAACCGTTTATGTTTACATAGCGTATTTGGTTCCTGACTTTTAATCCTTATTGCTGCAGCTATGCTCCTTCCGGGCTGCTTATACATGTTAACACTCCTTGTATACCCCATAGGTTGGAGGTATTATTGGCCTCCATGGCAAGTCGTGGCATCACGCTTCCGTTCATAGGAGGCCCTTTTAAGCATTCTGATGTTAATCAGTGCCTTTCGGTGGTTAAGGGTATTTCCTGTTAAGTGAAATCCCTTCGGTGTCCTAACCGAGTGTCCGTTCTAGCTCCCGTGCTCTTATCATGTCGCTGTTGTTCGGCTGTTGTCAATCCAGACACCCTTCACGGATTGCTCCTGGGTGTTGTTGGTTACGCCGTTAAATCCGGCTAATGTTTATGATATGATATATCTACTATACCGCCTTATGGCTACGTATCTTGAGTTGTTCCCTTTAGGGTTATAACATTCCCGTTCTTGGGTAGACTGTTTATACTTTCTCCTAGTGTTTGAAACTAGGTTTGAAATCCTCTCAAATGATGGATTATACTTCGTGGTAGTCTTATGATTATTCTTGGGATCTTCGTCCCATTTGTTGAACATTGTGGTGTTCACGTCAGACATTTGCCTTACTGTGTTTAGGCTGGGTATCTCTTCCAGCTGTCATGTATTTGCTTGAAATCTTTGAGACATATCCAATGTCTATACTTATAAGTATATGCTCTTTCACTGCTGGAAAAAAAAGAATAAACAACGCCCCTTTAACAACGGTTATATTGTAAATCCTTTTTTTTATCATAGGCCGGACATCCTATACAACGCTTTGTGAACAAAGCGTTGTTTTTGTTATCACGCCCAAAGAAAAAAAAACGCTTTGCTACAAAGCGTTCTTTAAAGAGACATGTATAAAAAATGTTTCAGAAATGAAGCGTTTTTTATGTGTTTAGGCGCGATAACATAAATAACGCTTCTTAAGTGAAGCGTTTTTTATGTTACCTAAATTATAATACACTCAGATTTTTTCGCCCTCCCGCCCAGTTTCTTATCAATCAAATCACGACTGTTCCCCCTACCACAAATGCTCTCTATAAACACGCTAAGCTAGATGTCAATCCTAACCATCCCAAATTAAATTTCATTTCCATTCCGCCGCGGCACGCCTCTTCTCTTCCCCTTTCTTCTATATGCGCTCGCCATCTTCACTAGCTTCTAACATTTCTCTGCAACCCGGCGGCCAAACTGTTTGATGCATGCATGCGTCGATATCAATCGTCGGCGCCTCGAGCTCTCTCGCTATCGGTAATATTATTGAGCTGCGAACACATATATGCCTATCGATCCTTTAGTTTCATATATATACTCTTCAGTAATTAATTTTGATTTTGCAAATCGCACGAACAGGGAACAGACCCCTGTCACATGCACGGCGGCGTCTGGATTACAACTTGCCCCAAGTAGCGAAAGGAACAACATACATGCGCGCTAGATCTGTCGGCTCTATTCTTGTGCTGATGAGGTAATTTTGCAAACCGAACTTCTTAATCAGGATAAAATTTACATGCTCTGTTTGTTTGGGATAAAGAATTAAGGCGTTTGTTTGTTTGTGATTAAGGCGTGAAATATATTGTGTGTGTATTGTTTTGGAATAATTTTGCATGCAAACAAACTGTGGCGCGCACATTTGTTGTTAACCTATGTGTGCTTGCAAACCAAACTTGTTAATCGGGAACATATATACTCTATTTATCTGTTTGTTTGGGATCGATTAACGGCGTGAATAAAGTGTGTACGTGTGTTTAGGAATAACTTTGCATGTAGACCAATGGACTTGCACTCTGGTTTTTACTATATATGTGCTGATTGTTGTTAATCAGGCGCGCTTGTTGTAGTATATATGTGCTGATTTTTACTTGCTAGTACAATTAATGGACTTGGGAATTAATGTGTAATATAATGCGTTTCGACATGCATACAATTATAGTATATATGGCGAAATTGATTTGGTTAGATGATTATAGTGTGTATTAATTAATGTTATATATTATATTATAGTATAACCTAGGGTGCAAATATTAGATGACTATAGGATGTATTAATTAGTTACAAAGACATAGCTTTACGGCAGCTTGTCTGACGTATTCCCCTTCCCCATATTGCTTTTACCTTAACATCCACCCAGAAGTTTATCTACGTTTCTACCAATACCAGCATCAAAAACTTTTAAGTTCCTTCACGTTCTTCTCAGATTTGTTATCCAGTCAAGCTAGGCATTCCAATTAACCCTCTAATGTTTTGTAAATCTATATGACCACCATTGGGCATATTAGAGACCTCTAGCGCTACTTACAGCTTCTTAACTTCTTTTAGTTATTATTTTAGTATCCCTTTACATTTTTTGGCTAGCGTTTATAACCTTCGATCGTCATCAACCTATAATAAAAAAAATTGAACTCGGACGGGCCCACCAACTTTATTTTCCTTCACAACCTTTCTTCTCTCCTTTTCGATTCCTTTAGTCACGTCTGACTAGTATGTATACTGTAGAAGCTTCAGTAGACTGCGCAATTAGAACTGGACAGCGCTGAAACATGACAGAGAAAATCGGATAAAAAGTCAGATGAATTTGGCCGATGTAGACGGTTGCTTCCTCTGTTGAAGATGAAAGTACCGATGATCATGATGATTCTTCTACTGATACAAAAGAGACAGAAGAAGAAAAACATGGTACAAAAGAGATAGAGGTAGATACAGATGAAAGGATGAATGAGAACTCAGAAACAGAGAGGTTGAAGAAATTGGCTAAATAGTTAAGTGAGGCTGCCACGAAGTAGAGTCCGGTGGCGATTAAAGAATTACCGGCATACTTCATAACCTTGAATGAAGAAAACGGTTTTCTAGAATAGTGGTATCAGGAGGATAAGAGGAAACTTAGTCAATTATATGGTGGCATGAGGGACTATATGAAGATAAAGTGGTACCACATCTCCCGGTTGATGAGTTTCATGACTTATGGATGGAAACGGAGGTGGAGAAGGTAGACACTTCTCCATCTTTAGTTTAGATTGGATTCGCATCTTCTTTCAGTTTTGAACATCGATATGTCGGAGAATCTTCAAACACTTGGACATGAATGTTTGTAGATTGCATGCAGTCAATTCGAATACCAGCCACACATTGTTGATGTGGGGTGCATCATACCTTTTAAAAAAAAACTAGATGAAAAACTCTTGGCAATTAAAAAGATTGAGAGATTCCCCCTAAGTATGATTCCCCTTGAGTTTGCATGTTAAGCGACTTTAACAAATGATAGCAATATGTGACAGTTTTTATGCACAATAATGACAGCTTTTATGTTATACTGTAACCTTAGTAGATAACTTTCTACTATGGTTATAGTATAACATAAAAGCTGTCATTTATTGTGCACAGAAGCTGTCACTTATTGCTATCATTTGTTTCTTGATAGCAATAAGTGACTGCTTTTATGCACAATAAGTGACAGCTTTTATGTTATACTATAACCATAGTAGAAAGTTATCTACTAAGGTTACATTATAACATAAAATCTATCACTTATTGTGCATAAAAACTATCACTTGTTGCTATCATTTGTTAAAGCCGCTTAACATGAAAACTCAGGGGGAATCATACTTAGGGGGAATCTCTCAATCTTTTTAATTGCCAAGAGTTTTTCATCTAGTTTTTTTTAAAGGTATGATGCACCCCACATCAACAATGTGTGGCTAGTATTCCAATTGACTGCATGCAATCTACAGACATTCATGTCCAAGTGTTTGAAGATTCTCCGACCTATCGATGTTCAAAACTGAAAGAAGATGTGAATCCAATCCAAACTTAAGATGGAGAAGTGCCTTCCTTCTCCACCTCCGTTTCCATCCATAAGTCATGAAACTCATCAACCGGGCGATCTGGTACCACGTTATCTTCAAATAGTCCCCCATGCCACCATATAATCGACTAAGGTTCCTCTTATCCTTCTGATACAACTACTCTAGAAAACTGTTTTCTTCATTCAAGGTCAGGAAGTATGCCGGTGATTCGTTAATCGCCACTGGACTCTACTTCGTGGAAGCCTCACATAACTATTTAGCCAATTTCTTCAACCTCTCTGTTTCTGAGTTCTCATTCATCCTTTCATCTGTATCTGCCTCTGTCTCTTTTGTACCATGTTTTTCTTCTTCATGTCTCTTTTGTATCAGTAGAAGAATCATCATGATCGTCGGTACTTTCATCTTCAACAGAGGTAACAACTGTCTTAGCGAATTGGAAATTTCTTCTCAGGTACGTATTATAAGTACTTTTGTGTTTGAATTGGTGATTTTAATTATTTGCGCATGTTTGGATAAGTTTAAATGGTGTACTTAATCACTTTTATAATTCTGTTGTGCAGCTTATTGATTTCTTCTCAATACTTATTCACAAGCCGATCGATCTGAAGTTTGTCAATAAGAAGAGGGCGTACACATGTGTTTGAATGCACTAAATTGATCAGAAGAAGTCATGAGGCATGATCTATATATCTTTTCTTTTTTCAAATGGTTGTATTGTACATGTTATGATCGAATTAAGTACTTGAACCATTTTTAGTATTTTGGTTAACTAGCTAGTTACAAATGTTGTAGTTGATCGATACTACACTTAAGCGTATGTGCGCTATATTGCAAACAAAGTACTACTGTTGTTGATCTATTAATTAAAATTCACCAGTTTGGTTGATATGGTATATTCAATACAAACAGGTTTTGGGTGATTTTGTTATTTTAATTTTGTGTTATGCGAGGGTAATAAATTGTATAAAAAAAAAATATAAAAAAGGACCATATAAGAAATGCTTATATGTATAAGCGTTTCTTATACTCTCGCGCCAAATGACATAAAGAACGCTTATATTGATAAGCGTTTTTTATAAATATTCATAAAGAACGCTTATAATAAACAAGCGTTTTTTATAGTCGGACATAAAGAACGCTTCAAGGTGAAAGCGTTCTTTATGCCTCGTAGATTCCCGCCACCTTACCCACTTAAAAAAACGCTTTACGGATAAGCGTTATTTTAAATTAATGTATAAATGACGCTTACAAACTTTCTTTAAGAGGCTCGACCATTTGCGTCGCCGGCATAAAAAACGGTTATAAAACGTTCCAAAAGACAAATAAAAACGTTGTTTATTCCTTTTTTTCCAGCAGTGTTTGCACTTCCTAGTCCTTATTTCTTACCTTTAGATGGATTCTCTGAGTTCTTTTATGCTTATTACTTAGCTGGGTTCCTTCTCCTTGATGGTCTGAGGTGTCCAGCTGTTCTGCTTTGAACTTACTCATGGTCCGTAGAACGGAGTTGACTACTTCCCGTGTTTCGTACACTACATGTATACATACGTGGGGTACCTTATTGATACGTTACCACTTACCCGACTATCTGTCAGGCCCGCAAGCTCCTTCGGAGTGCGGTCGTCCCATATCCCGTATTTAGGAACACTTATAGTGCTCGTCACACACCTAGGTGAAGTATTCTATTGTCATCTCCTCTTGTATCATTCTATGATACTCACCGTAATTTTGTTGGTCTGGTTTTAAATCCAAGGGTTTTAAGAAGGTTGTGCTTTTGAAAGAAAAGGTTTGGTTCTTAAAATTATAGTTCGGTGGTAAAAGAAGTTCTTCATGGCATAGCCATGTTTGATGTCTTGACCAAGTCCAGCTTCTCGCTGACTGGTATGTTCTAAATACAGTGGTCGGGCCGTTAGGCCTCTCCAAGGTTCCATTTTCCCCAGTTTTTAGGATGTGTGATCCTGTAGTTGCTTCATCACCGCTACAGTACATTACTAAGTACTTGTGGTGTGTTAGGGTTCCCGAGTATGAGAGGACTTTCCTTCTCTCTAGCGTTCTTTCCCAAGTTATACAATGGGTTTGTGGAGGGCGGGTCTGATATTGTAGGTATCCAGTACTCACCGGGAGTTCCTAACTGGTGTATCTCTAACGCTATCACTCAGCCATTAGCCCTAAGCTTCTAACTCCTAACTCGGTATTTCCTAATCTCGGTATTTCCAGTCATCAAAGCGATACTTCGCTCTGATACCACTTTTTGTAACACCCCTACCGCTAATACCATCATTACCGTCCAAACTCCTCATACTTCCATACACACGGAGCGGATACATACTTACACAACGGTGGGTGACACAACGCCGTTAGCCACCCACGTGACTAACAAGGCTTACTACTACATACAGCATCGGTCTGATGGACCGGAATATCCGAGTACTACACAATTACCATACATACTCCAATTAGTAACCAAGTACTACAGTGCTCCATTCAATACAACACTCCATAATTACAATACAACATACCGAGTTTACTAAGATCCAAATACAAATACAGATACAAAAATTCCTTCAAGTTCATACTTACTCACTAAGAGTCTAGCATCTACCCATTCCTCACAACTACATACTTGTAATTACATAATAGTGTACCCCTTGGTACAGTTCTACATCAAAGGCTACATGCCTTATTCCATTCGCTACTATCTACAATTCCTTTCTAGCTATATAAACGTAACCGCCGGTCTCTTACCATGACCTTAGCCACTTCGGTACCTGTACAATAAAAACATTGCCCCAAGGGGCTCAGCTTACGCTGCATATGACTTCCGCATACCCCACGTACTAGCGAGGGTACGCCGGCTACTTAGGTCGAATACATGTGATTCATTTTATTCATACATACATACATACATACATGCTTTCATACATAATACTGCAATACTACACAAGGAATACATACATACACTTCAATACATACAAGGAAGACAATACAAGTCAACCAATACATACTTACCTTTACCGAAATACGCTTACACAATACTTGTTAGCTCCTTTTTATCCACCCGGGTTAATCGGGTGGAGATTACTCTTTTACTCAGGGTCAATGACTTACACCAGCCAAAACCATTACTCGTACAATACTTACTTACTTACTTACTCAAGTCAAGTTGTAGTGACCTCCGGGCAAGGACTACTACGTCCCACCGCCGGGCTTTACTGTGGCTCACCAATCTAGGATGCTACCCATTTAAGGGGTTTGGTCCATAGAAAGGATTCAGGCCAGGAATCGGATCCAACCTCTTGTGTCTCCTCATCCTCACGCGTGGCCGAAACTATATCGGACTTCTACTCATTCCAATTTACTCAATACTTACGTTAGAAGTTAGGTAGTTAGGAATTAGTAGAAGTCATCACATCCACACCACACAATAATACATTACTCACATACACATCCATTCCAGGTACAATATGTTACACAAATACACTACAAGGTGCATATATACTTCATCCTCTTCCATTTATTTCATGAATTATACAAACTAAATGTTCAAGGCAATATACAAGAACATATATACAACAAGCATAAGTAAGTGCATTAAAGTCCGATTCATGCATTTATCTTATTTAGGTGATCAAATAAGCACACAAATCAGGGTAACCAGGTTAGGACACAGAGCATGAAGAAATCATACCGTTCGCCGTTGTACTCAAACCGACTTTCCTTCGGTGTTCACAAATCAAGTCCTATACACACACATAGGGCTGTATGGTCAATAATCTATTATTGATCCATCTTATCCTTACTTTACTACTTCCCTTACATACATACTAGTTCTTTACCTACCATACTTGATTATAAAAATCATTCTTTTCTTATAACTTCTCAAACTTGTTTTCTTACTCATATAATTACTTTCTTACCATTATTGTTCCATTAATGGTGTAATACTAAGACCTCATATATATGTACATATGATTACTATATTATTATATTATTATTATTATTATTTATTATTATTATTATTATTATTATTATTATTATTATTATTTTGTGTAAGTTAGGGCCAACCGACCCACCGACCGACCCAACCTCTTGGGTCGGTCCATTCCAGTAAGTTTTTCATCCCCCAGACTTACCCGACCGACCTGACCGACCCATAATCCTCTGGGTCGGTCGAAGTCAGAACTTCAACCTCAGAAAAATTTTCACAACCGACCCATGGCCCTCTGGGTCGGTCGGTAGCAGAACTTGCCTACAGAATTGTTTTTCACTTCTTTATCTTACCCATTTCTTCCTTAATCTTCCTACATGTAATCCCACATATTTAAGCACCTAATTGGTCTCCTAAACATGTCTAAATCCATTACTAACTCATAACTTCTTTCCATACCCATTCACACACATATTTTCTACATTCTCCATTCCAGCACTTACATTATTTTTCCTAGTTGTGTTTTGATACAGATTTTGATTCTTACTTCCTCCATACATGGTTTCCTCTCCTAATGTCATCTCCAAGGCCTACAATGCATTATCTTACTTCCTCAAGTTCAACCCTCATTTTACTAAATCTTGCACACTAGTTCTTTCTAGCTTTTCCAATGCATTTCAACACTCCTTGCTACAGATTTTACACTCTTTTATTCTCATACTACAACTACTACTCCATGGTTACTAGACATCCTTACTCAATGCAATACACACCTTGGTTTTCCCATTCACCAAGTCATGCCTAATTGTACATTTCCTACTAAAATTTTGCCATAGTTCACCTACAATCCTAACTTCTCCACATACATACTTTCTCATCAAATCCGTTCCTAAACTAGCCACACCCATTCAAGGGTCCTACCAGCAATCAAAACTTTATCTCAATACATTAATACTCCATCAACTACAATACCAATACACATACACAATTATTTGGCTCTAAGGCCTACAATCCAAATACTTAGCTCACAAATACTCAAACTTCCATAACTACATTACTAATACAATATCTTGGGTTCTTTAATTATTTCACCCATTCCCATTACTCTAATGCATTAAAATTTAGCATTAAGAAGGAGCTCTTACCTTAAGCTCATATTTCCTTCTTTCCTTTCCAATTCTCCTGCTTCTCGCTTTCTTGCAAAAAATCGGTCATGTGGGGGATGGAGTTACCAAACTCCATTCCCATCACCCAATGAACATAAAAACAAGTGTAATTAAAATACTAACCCTTAGATTAATTGAAATACCCCAAACCTCGGTATGTTGTTTAAACATTTAAATATGGTGTACTAAGACTAAAAAGAGTCTTAGAAACATTAGTAAACAATTTAAACCATAGAAAACACAAATAAATACCTTAAAGTCAATTAAGGCTAAAATGTGCTCTAAGCTTGGGATAAGCTTGGTTAAGACCTAATGAGCTTACCAAGACCTTATTTATATATTAATGAACATATTAAACCAAATACCAAAGAAAATCAAGCTTGAAAACAAGTAAAACACAAAATGTGCTTTAAGGAGTCTTAAAGCACATTTTTGAAAAAATTGTCTTGTAAATGGGTTTTGAAAGGCTAAATGTCCATCATTACTCTTTAATTAACATGTGTACTACTTAGTATTACATTTGGAAGTCTAAATCAATGGGAAATCAAAAATTTCACAACAATGTGCCTTGTTTTTGTGAATAGTAACTAAAATAAGCTAGTTTATAACATAAGTCAATATAAGTAAGTTAAATGGTCAACAAAGACTAAAATACCCTTAGTAACATAAAGGGGGCCAGTTTTTATGGTAATGAGTCACCACTTATGCTAGCTTATTAAGTAAAAGAATAATGATAAAGTAAATCACTATTTACTTTAAGCATAAATATCTTACAACTTAACTTATCTCATTCTTCCTCATTTCTTTCACACTTCCACCGTCTTCTACCTACCTTCTTTCTCTCTTCCACGGTAAAGCCACAGCACCACCATCATTTGTCATCTTCAACCTCTTGTAATTCCTAGCTCCCTTTACCAAATCAAAAACCAAGACCACCATTCTCTTTGTCTTGTCAAGCTCTTCAACTTCATCCTTTCAAAACTCCAAGGGCTCCATTTCGGTGCCAAGAGGAATCTCCATGGGAGGAGCTTGAGCTCATCTTTTCACATATTACTGTTCTCCTTTGCTTCTAGGTAAGGAAACTCAAAGAAAAATAACATTTCCTTCATGTTTGTATGTTGTCCGAAAAACACCACTAATGGTGCCCTTACTTTGCTTGTTCTAGCTTCATTTGAATCTTCCAAGGGCTTGGTGGAGTCCTCTCTTGCTACATATCCAAACTCTCTTTCATATCCAAGGTAAAACAATCATCTAAATGTTCTAAGACAATATGTATACCTAGGGTCTACAATGAGATGAAGCATAAAGCTTGTATACTCATTTCATTGTTTGTATATTGTTTAGAAGTTGACAAGCAATCAAACATCCTTACCGATTTTAATCAAGGAAACAATAAAGAAGTTTGTGAGGAAAAGAGGTAAATATGCTAACCTAATGTAGTTTAATGTCTTAGGAGAAATGAGCCTATATTGCTTATTAAAACTACTTGAGGAGCTAATGGTAAATGACTTAGTAAAATGCTCTCAAGGAGACTATTAAAGGGCATATGTGTTGTTGTATGTATTTGCAGGTCAAAGGCAAATATAATGTGGGAAATTCAGTGTTTATGGTTTATGCAATTTAAGGGCCTAAGAGCCAGGTTATTTAAGGGCCTAAGTGCCAAGCAATTTAAATTATGCACTATATTGTGATGTAGTGTTAAATGAGTGAAGTTTTGTGTACAAGAATGTTCTTGATGGATTTTAGTGTTCTTGGATGTTTAATCGTGAAAACGATGTGTTTTGGTGTAACAAGATGTTAGTAGAACCCATGTCAAAAATTAGGTAATGTATAAGAAGTTTTAAGTGTCTAAATGAGTTTAGGTGGACTAGGAAGTGTTAGAAGTGACTAGGTATATTACTAGGGAAAGAAAGTGTATTAAGGTGTTTTTAGAGTGTAAAAAGAACTTAGGCATTATCTTAGAGATTGTAGAAATCAAATGAGAGTTTTGGAATGCACCAAAGTCATTTTGGAGTGTGTAGAGATTTAGGCAAATTTTGGTAAATAAGGAGAAAGTATAAACTTGTAAAGGGATTTCAAGAATGACATAAGGAAATTTGGTTTGTAAGAAAAGATGCTTGGAAGATGATATTTAATGGAGAGGAAAATACTTTGGCATATGGTTATTATAGGCATGAAACACCACTTAGAAATCTAAGGAGAAAACATTATAAGTGTTAGGAGTTTTGGTAAGAAATGAACAAGTGTTTAAGAGTGTAGAAAATGAACTTTCCTACACGTCCGAACTTTCGTCCGAATTTGGAAGTCCGGACGTGCCCTATTGCGTTAAGTTTTCTAAGTCTTGGCCACTGTCCGAACTTCTGTCCGACACTAGAAGTTCGGACACCGCCATCTCTTTTCCCTGATTTTTCCTCGACCTATGTCCGAACTTAGGAAGATTGGACACAAGTTCAGACATACGTCTGGGTCCACCCTTTGAGTCTCGACTTGCGTCCGAACTTGGGAAGCTAGGACACAAGTTCGGATAGGCCACTGTGTTGGCCAAAAATGTTGTTTAAGGCTAGAAAACTTTGTCTAAACATGGTGATTAGTTAGTAATGATGATGTGAGGTTGTCTAAGACATGTTAGGTGAGTTATAATGGCAAATAAAAGGTGAAAAGTTATAACTGGTGTGAAAATAAAATAACTAGTTATGTGAAGTAATAAGTTAACAACGAACTAGTGCGTTAATTACCCGACGTTACTAAATGTGTATAGGATTCTCCAATGGTGGAAACCAGTCAAAGCAAGGACGAGGTATGGTTTTCTTGCAGTCTGTTGCCTACCGGTTTACACCGGCTTGTGTATTGTTTGTTTTTCTGTATGTTTATGACCTTGTAAGACTTAAGTCATGTAACGAGTTTACAGTTGTTTATATTATTGTATTGTTGAAGTGTGACTCATACCCCTTGTGTGTGACTAACAAGACTTAACCACATGCTGTGATTTGTTATTGAGTTCCAATAGTGAACTTCTAACGAGTGTTAACTAGGGGTGAGGATTCCGGTTGTCCGGTCACGCGTGTAAGTATATGAGTAGATATCTGTATCAGATTCGACTCTTATGATGTTAAGATTGTTCTCCTTTATTTGGCGTTCGATCTCCCGCTAGCTTCCTCCAAAGCTTACTTATTCTGACTTATGATCGGTTTAGTGGGAACATGTGTTTGTGTGGTGCGTTCGGGTCACAATATCTGATCCATCTGTGAGTTAAGTTACTCGTTCCACTAACAGAACGGTAATGAGTGAGTGTAACAAGCCTAACATGAGGGTGATCCATTCTCTAGGCTTCTTATGTTGATTAACCTTCTTGGTTTGTTGTTGTGGGAAGTGTACTCACTATGTTTGTATTGTTTTGCTAAGCAATATTTCTTGCTATGCTATATATGTTGTTTGTGTAAAATCAATGCCATGTTATCATGACAATTAGTTGCGCGTATCCTGGTAGCCGATGGGCTGCGCGTTAACCATACCAGCCAAGGGTTGCTGACCCCCTCGGGGGCTCCATATTTTTAGTGCAGGATGAGGATCGAGGAAGCGGAATGGCTATAGACTCTAGGTTGCAGGAATACTTTTGGTTATTTTGGATGCTGAGCCCGGGATGCGCCTGTGCTCCCGTGGCGATATATTTTGGTTCTGTTGTACTACAGTGACGGTACATTGTCGGTTTACAGTGAACGAATGTAATTAAGTACTCGGTATTGTATATGATGTATCTATGGATTTAGTTCTATGCTCGGGAGTCTGATCATTAGACCGGTACACTTGTATTATTTCTGCCTTGTTAACCACATGGGTGGTTAACGGCGTTGCAACACCGAACCGTTAGTTATTGTTTAGTTGTTTATTTCCGCTGCGATTTCAATTATGGTTAAATGCGTAGTAGGGGTGTTACATTAATACTTGTTCATAGAAATGTTTAGAACACTAATTCTTGCGTTTACCTTTTGGAGCTTTTAAGAGGGGCTTTAGCCCTTGGTTCAAGAAGGTGATTCCACCACCATTGGAGGGTTGGAATGATGCCCAAAAGAGAGAGAAAAATAGTGCATTACAAAGGGGAAAATTGGTTACAAAGAAAGATGGAGAAAACATGAGTTTTTCATGGAGATTTTTACCTTAATGGGGAGAGGAAACTCCAAGCTACACATTGATGCTATTTTCTCTTTGAATGGGGAAAACCCATGGAGATGAACCTCCTCATTTTGAAATTCTAATAAGAGGGGAGTGTAGAGAAGATGAGGGGAGCAAGAATATGTAGTTATTTTTGCATTTGGAGTTCAAATGGAGATGGAGCATGGAGGAGAAGTGAGGAAGCCATTGTTGCTTTGTGAAGAACTCCAAAATCGCCCCCAACCAGAGAGAGAGGAGCGAAATGGGCTGGGAGGGGAGGAGAAGAAAGAGAAATGAGAGGAGAGAGAGGGTGTGAGGTGCTTTTTACATTTTTTCTTCTTTTTGCTTTTTGACTTGTTAATTAAAAAACTAGTCTAGTGTGTGTGTGAGAGAGAGAGCTTTTCGACTTAATAAAATCGGCCCCACACAGTAATACTCGTTGGAGCATTTTTCGTCTTTTACAGAAAACGCTCGTTAATTTACCCGGTTTTGGTACTATTCATCAACGGGCCCGTTTTCCAGAATTCTCTCGTTTCTTAAATTTTACTGATTATTAAGCTTTCGTTAATGCTTATTTATAGTTATTTAATGAACTATAATTTTTATGGGTTCGTTTGACCACTTAAAGTCACGTTTTCGGGTTTTCTCGAAAAACGTGCGCTAAAGCTCTATTAGCATTTTAATACATTATTTGGATTCGTTTTCTTCGGGAATCGTTCCCGTACACTAATTAGGCATGAATAAGCCTTTAGAATCCATATAATACGCTAACCGAGGTCTCATACCTCCTATGGTTATTTAACGCTTATTTAGCGTCTTTCGCTTTCCAAACGTTTCTTCATTTCTTTTGGATTTATTATTCCTCACCAATATTACTTAGGCGTTATTAGGCCCTTAAATATGTATTAGAATAATCTTATTCACTATTTTTAAGTTCGGGGTATTTCATATATCTAAAGATAACACGTGTCCAATGGGAGACCTTAGTGCTAAATGATAAGCATGCAGAAGGAAGATATACAATACTATAAAGGGATATAAGAAAGGAAAACTAAGCCTGAGGTTATCAGATTCGCGCAGCCAAAGCTAGCAGATTGGTACCTTAAAAGGTTGGACATACCTGATGAATGGGAAAGGAATGATGTACCACACATCTTCTAATTGAACAAATATAAGACTTATCGACAGAATGCTTTAGAACCTTTGAGGTTAGACCAAACTAAGTTAAGAAAATTGTATAAGTACTGTTAAGGATCCTCGATACAGATATTAAGCCATTAACACGGTTAAGACCCTCTGATCAGATCATAAGGTGATATAGTTAACATGGAAGCTGGCATACTAAGTGAGAATTAGACATCTTGAACCTATGTTCAAGGATGATATAATGTTGATTACGTGGGCATAATCCATTTTAAGGGGGGTAGAGCGGAAAACCGCTTAGCGTATGTTTATGTACTGAGTACGTAAACTACGGTGTGCATAGCACAAAAGAATTTGAGAATTGGTTTTACATATACATATGTATATATTTTGAGATTAATAATGGTTATTACGCACAGAAGATGCGAATACCATACAAATTAAGTACCTATCATGTTAACTCCGGTGTGAGTACAGGTTACGAGAATTAGTGAAGAGGATTAAAGAGACTTAAGGAATATATGAGATATGAGTCGATATGAAACTATGTGTGAGAAAAGAATAAGATAACACTCTGAGATATTATTCAATATGAGTATGAGGTAGGAAATAGTAATGCTATGAGGTATAAGATGGTGAGAATTGGTATGAGACTGATATAGAACTTAGTAGGAATGAGAGTCCTGAGGTAATTACTAGGAGATGAATTGGGAATGTTGATTGACTGAGTCCACACCTTGGAGATGTATTGATTACGACTAGAAAGACTAAAAAGATAGAAAATTGGAAATTAGTGAATTATTTGATGTTTGAAAATGACGTGGGAGGTGGAACTTGTTTTTCTAAGGATCAAGGGAAACCGAACACAAATTGGGGTGGTGTAACATCCCTTTTTCATAAATACGATTAATACCTAAACATCATCTACATATATACAACCTTTCGAGCATTTACAGCGGAAGTCTACAAACCATGTATTAAACCCAAAGAGATGCTACCACCGTCACGTGCCCAACGCACGTGATGAGGCCTTCAAAACCACAAACCAACAACCGATCAAACGCTGTGATGACAGAGATAGCTTACTAGGTAACAGCCTAATTCAAAACTCAACTACAACTGTGAGCAACTCTACAACCCAGGGCTTAGCCCAAGTTTTATCAGAAATTCCAAACATCAATCTACCCCTGCCCACTCTTCGTCTTCGAAATTCCAATCTACACACCTGAAAAAAACATTGTTGGAGGGCTTAGCACAGCTACTGAGTATGTCATCATGCAATCTTCCTGAACCCTCAGAATTAACCCAGGTATTTGCCAAGTGAGCATGCAGGTTCATTTCATGCAACTTCCGATTTATAAATATATAACAACATGCTTAACATACAAATTGAACATAGCAATAAACATATCATAGAACAAGGCATAACATAAGCAACACATTCATCATATTCAGGTTTCAAACATAAAGTTCAAGCAAGTCAAACCAAGCATAACATAAACATCTCAGTCACCATGACCAAGTTTCACACATAAGGATCAATACAAGTCAATCGTTGTCAGTGCCTTCTAGCGATTGTTAGCTTTAGTTAGAGATCCTCCAATTTCCCATCGCGTGTGTCCTCACATAATTTCACACGTGTCGCATGTTAGGAACTGACACGTACCCTATTAGAAGGTGGGTCAACCTGGGCAGTGGCCCTTATCATATCAACGGCACATAGGCCTCATTGAATCATACCATCAAACCAACATTTGAGCGGACCAGTTAGTCGTCATCCGCTCATCATACCAATACCAATACCAATATTTTAGTGGACCAGTTTGTCGGCATCCACTCGGTGCACCATAACACGCGACCAGGAACCCCGTAGGTATTCTTGTACCTAAGCTACTCTCATAACCCCCATTCTACCCCGTTAGCCCAGTATTGGTTAGCGTAGTCATACATATAAAACACAGATCATTTAAATCATATGGTTAGTGCATTATCAAGGTTTTTCCAATTTCTTCCTAAAGATCATTCTTAGGAAGGTATACCATAAGCATCATAACCCAGCTTTCCATCTCATAATATTATAACACCATGTTACGTTTCTGTCCAAGTTACTCGGTAGCAACACATTCTCTTAATGTATATATCTTGATACTACATGTATCTCTACCCCATTTACTTATTAGAGTACTCAGTTGGCAAACAGCCCATTCTCATTCGATTAATCACAAGGATGTCATAGAGATATCATATCATATGGTAAGGAATTAGAGTTACCATCGCCAATCAACATGTTATATGTAATCAACATAATATTGCACAGAAGAATTTAAACACTCATATCTTCTTGTCACACAGCACATAATTATCCGGACCCGAGGTAACCTTCGGGCCATTTGGATCACACAACAACATACCTGGAATATGCAGCTTTAAAATATATCATAACAATGAGTATACCATCATCCACCTCTTGCTAAGAGCGTCCCATTTCCAGAATCCTAGTGTATGCGAGGAAACTTATTATTAATTTCTTATTGCATCCCTCTTATAATAATCCACTCTTCCCTTATAAGTTTTACCAAATTAGTCATAAACGATCCGTTATTTTCATTACCGAAATCTTTCACGAATACCAGACCATTAAGATTCGTGTGTAGCTTATTTAGCCAAACACGGTCTTTCTTATAAATAGTGTTTTCAATTAAGATTAGTTCCTCACAAATTTCTTCAATCCCCAACCCGTTCAGTTAATCTGGATAATAGTCTAATTCTTTTGGTGAGAAAATCCTACTTTAATAGACTATCTTTCCCCCGACACAACTTAGAGTTTATATTATGATCTTAAATGAACTAGCATCTTTAATACCCCGGATCTAAAAATGGTGATTTAATTACTCTAATAAAATTATTAAGGGCCTAATGGTGCCTAAAGAGTATTGGTAAAAAGAATAAAACCAAAAGAAAAGAGGAAACGCTTGAAAAGCGAAAAACGCTAAAATGCGCGTTAAATAAGTATAAGAGATATATGATCTCGAGAGGGTCCGAGATGGATTCCTGAGGCTTAGTTAGGCCTAATTATTATACGGGAATGATTCCCGAAGAAAACGGATCCAAATAATGGATTAAAACGATAACGGAGTTTTAAAGCACGTTTTTCGAGGAAGCCCGAAAACGTGACTTTAAGTGGTCAAATGGACCCGTAAAAATTATAGTTGATTATATAACTATAATTAAGTATTAATGGAAGCTTAATAGCCATTAAAAATAAAGAAACGAGAAAAATCCGAAAAACGGGCCCGGTTAGTGAATAGTGCCAAACCGGGTAAAATAACGAGCGTTTTCTGTCAGAAACCGAAAAACGCTCAAGTCTACAAGTATAAGTGGGGCCGGTTTTTATTATCCAAATATCATCCCCTCTCTAATAATAGCTAGTTAGTAAATAAAGAAAGAAAATAAAAGGGAAGGAAAAGTAAAGTAGAAAAGGTAGGCTCTTCTCTCCTCCCTCACTTTCTTCTTTTCTTTCCCTCTTTCCTTTCTCCTTTCCCAGATGTTCTCCCCTTCCTCCAGCCTGGGACGATTTCTTCCCCCCCATCCATGGCTTCTTCCCACTTCCCTTCCTTGCTCAAGCTTTGTTTAAGCTCCAAACTCAAAAATAACCACATATTTGTGATCCTCTCCTCACCCTCTATCATTCTCTCTTTTCAAAACTTGAAAATGATGAGTTTCATTTCCGTGGGTGTTGCCCATTTGAGGAGAAAAGCACATAATCTTGAAGCTTGAAGCTTCCTCTTTCACCCAAGGTAAAAATATCCAAAGAAAAATACATTTTTCTTCACTTCCTTGTGTTGGCTGATTTTGGCATGTGTTAATGCCTTGCTTCTCTTTGTTTTGAGCTACTCTCCAAGTCTCCAATGGTGGGTTGGAGCTCCTCCTTTGATTCTTGGCAAATCAATTCTAGGGTTTCCTAAGGTAATGTTCAAATTTAATGCCTTGAGCCCTCCTCTTGAATTCATGAGTTATTTTCATAGTTAGGAGAACTAATGAGTACTCCTTATATCCATTGGTATATTGGTCTAGAGAATTGGGCTAGTGATTTGCCTTGACCGATTTTGGGTAAAGAAAAGAGGAGAAGAAGAGAAGAGTATTTAAAAGGAAACTTGAGAGAATCCAAGGTAAGAAACCAACCCTTAAGTATATTCTACATGTATTAGAATTTGGGAAGGGTTAATGAATAAATGAACCCCACTTGAGTTGTGGTAGCAATGTGCTTGTACAAAAATGCAAGTGAGAAAACATTGTGAATTTAGTGTTTTATTAGTGTATGCATTTCATGAATTATGCATTGTATTGTATCTGGCGAATTGTGAGTATTGGTGAACTTGTATGTGCTGGTAGAACCCATGATGGGTTTGGTTAGTTTTAGGTTGAATAATGTGATGAGATGAACTTTGGGAAATGTTAGAAAAATAGCCAAGTTATGGCAAAATTTGTGTAGAAACCTAAGTGGTTTAAGTGATGTTTTGTGTGGAGAATAACCTAGGGTTAGCTAGGTGTTGTTGGAGTTTGAATTGGGTAAATGATCACCCAAGAATATGAGAGGATGTTTGTGGTGAGATGTGCAAAAATCTGTAGCAAAAGAGATTGTGTAAGTGCCTTAGGAGTTTTTAGAAAACAAAGAAGATTTTAGGCTTTAAGAGTGAGTCTTGGAACTTGGCATGAGGTGTGCATTATCTCGGAAGTTTTGGAGTGGTTAAATGAAGAGAGAACAATAATGCAAGTGTCAAGAGAGGTTAGAAATGCACAAGTGTGCATTAGTGTAAAATGAGAATGAAAAATGTGTGAACTTGAGCAAGAGTTTGAGTAAGGTTTGAGCCTATGATTTGAAGAGTTTTAGAGCATGTTTTTAAGGTGATTAAATATGTGGAAAACTTGTGGAAAGTTTATGGAAAGATTAAGGGTGGATTAAGGATTGAATTGGGGTTGAAAAATGATGTATGTTGCAGGTTTTAGCAGGGTCCGGGACCTAGTCCATGGACAAGGACCCGGACCACCCCATTTATTTAGGCCGAGAGTGCAAGCCGTGTTTGGTCCGGGACTTGGGATAGGGACAAGGTCCCGGACCAGTGTTGAAATTCCACCCGAGAGTTGTGATGAGTATTGGTCCGGGACTTAGGGTAAGGACCAAGTCCCGGACCACCCCCAGAATTGCCCCGTGAGTGTTTTAAAGGTTGCTAATGGTGGGGGTTTGAATGTTAATGATGTTATAAGATGTTAAGGCCTCGTTTGGTGACATGTAAAGGCCCTAGGAAGTGTAAGAAAGTGTTGGAAGTGATTGAGAAGTGAGAACTTTAATTAACAAGAGTGAAACCAAGATAACGGGATAACGGGGTAACTATGGGATTAACATTTTATTATGTTCCGTATGATGTTAGTATTAATAATAATGTTTGAAACATTATCAGAGAGTCGTGCGTGACCCGAGCTTGGTGAGATGACACGGTAAAAGTAAAAACCCCGGTGAAAGGTATGATGTTCTCATGCCCCGTATGCTAACCGAGTTACTCTGATTTGTGTGTTTGTGTGCCGGCTTAATCAAGATTAAAGCATGAAAATAATCCCTTGTTTGATTATGTATGCCTTGATGTATGTTGAATGAGCTAACATACTTGTATGCCGGTGTGGTCTAACTTAGTGCATAGACCGACTCTTAGTGAGTACTGATTGACTAGAAACCCATTGAACGGGTAGTCACAAAACCAATGGTATTATGCAAACACACACAAGCTATCGATTAAAGTATAACGATAACACAAACATATGAACTCCCTAAAATGCGAGGAGATGTACGGGTTGAGTATATACCCGATAACGGTTAGAGAACCTTATTGAAACAATCCACGAAATAAATATGAGTGGAGAGATAAATGACCTCCATCGAGAGGGTTGAAGTTAGTCTAATAATGTAAACATATAAGAAAGGTAAAAGAGACCTAAGGGACTATGTGACTCCCTTGAGATACGGTCGACCTCTTATATGAGGATTTTTTCCCGGTATAAGAAAATATCCTAATGTATAATCATATGATTGTGAGGGTAACCCTTAAACCTAAGATTACCCGAATTTAAGTAAAGTTCCCAAAGTCATTAGAAACATCGAGAATGGTGCTTCTAGACTAATATACATGATATTATTATAACTCCGAGAGAGGAGTGTATGGGAACGAGAGTAGTCCGAGAGTAGTCGGACCTAAGTAAAAGAGATAGGAACTAAGAGAGAGTTCCGTGAGCTAGTTGAACCTTCCCACCATGCTAGACCCAGAGTAGGGTCGAAACCGGGGAAGTAAGACTACGCTAGAGAGCCATGAGTTTTGGCTTAAGTATGTAAAGAGAGTAACAAGCGTGACGTAGGTGACCTGTAGTGTCTCGAGAATCTACAAGAGCTTGAGTATGAATAACCCAAGAGTGTGGGTGAGATAACGAGTATAAATAACCCGAGAGAAAGAGGTGAGAATATGTATGAGTAACCCGAGAGAATGGGTAAGTGTAAGAATGAGTAGCCCAAGAGAATGGGTGTGTATATGAATAAGTAACCCGAGAGAGCGGGTGAGGTATTGAATAAGTAAACAAGGCATAGTGAGGAATAACCCTCAATGCCTAAGAGTAACCAGTTACCACTAACAACATTGTTATGTTAGTTAGGAATCGTGTTCCGTGGTTGGATGTAGATTCCTTGTGTGATATACATATGTATTGTATTGCCATGATGCATGTTGTTTGATTAAAATGAACTCCATGTATATCCGACCCAAAGTAGTCGGCGTACCGCGGTTAGCACGCGGTATATGCGAATTTCATGCGCAGCGAAAGCTGACCACCTAGGGGGAACGTTTTTAGTGTGCAGGTACTTGAAGCTGACCACCGTTCGAGAGAGTAGGACGGGGACTGCTGTGAGCATGGGTAGTTAGATTGTAATTACTTATGTGTTCGAATGAGGTGTAAGTCCGAGTATGTTATCGGCATCCGAATATTGTAGACTCGGTATAGTAGAGATATGAATTGAGTAATGTATTTGTATGAAGTACTCGGTTGTTCCAGTTCATCAGACCGTTACGGTATGTAAGAAAGGCCTGGTTAGCCACATGGGTGGCTAACGGCGTTGTTTCACCCCCGTTGTAATTAGAGTTCCGCTGCGTAAGTAGGAGTAATTAGTAACAGTTTAAGGGGTAATGACGAGATTAACGGTTGGGGTGTTACAAAAATGGTATCAGAGCGAAGTATCGCTCTGATGACTGGAAATACCGAGCTTAGGAAATACCGAGTTAGGAATTAGAGACTTAGGGCTATGGGTTGAGTGGTAGCGTGAGAGATGCGCTAGTTAGGAACTTCCAGTATGATCTGGATACCTACAATACCAGACCCGCCCTCCACAACCCCCCATTAAAAGCTCGGGAAAGAACGCCAGAGAGACGGGAAACCCGACCTGGCAGTTACTTAATTAATGTATCAATATGAACCAGAATCTGTCATGCGGTGGACCTCGAGAACCGGAAACCCCGGTGACGGAAGCCGCTGGAACGACAATAACTGCATGCAATGACGAAAGTTCGAGACATCCTAGTCCAAGGAGACCAGAATTTGTGGCAGCCTGGGGCGACATGCTTAGCAGTCGCGAGAACCTAGCTGGCCGAGCAACAGCAAAGAGAAAGCACCAACCGTGCAACAAGGCGGACTCAATGATAATAACAAAAACCGGGACACATGTCTACGGACCGCCATAGTTAACTAATACCATCCATGGTATACATATTGACAGAGAATCTAGTCAAGAGTAGAGGCACCCACCCTGCCACACCCAGAGAGGTTGCAATACTTAACTGATACAACTTAGACAGCTACGAGCATTACTACGGGATATACCCGAATAGGACTACAGAAGTAGTACCTAAATAAGTTAAACCTCGGTAACCACAGTAAAGACGTGGGAACGAGCAACGAGGTAAAGCATGGAATTAAAGTAATTAAGGAACTCCGAGAGTGGAGGAGCACCTAAATGAATGACAGTCATGTCAAGGTGAATGAGAATCAGCTCCAAGGAGCAGTATCCAACTAGGGGATCAAGGAAGAGCCAACGAGGCTACCAATACAATGTGAACAATACCGTGACCGGTATGAGTTAACCCAAAAACCGCCTACCGTACCGCGCACTTGCCACGGCAAGTGCAGTAAACGGGACCGTTAAGAAGAAGCTTGACAAGTGACAAGTACTTAGCAAGTACCAAGACGGAAGAGAAGCCAATATACACCACAAACCCTAAAATTCTGAAATGAAACCTTGGAAAGGCCTAAAGGCCTGACCACTGTAAAAAATATACCGGTCAGCAAGAGGCTAGACCTGGTAAGAAGCAACCGGCATTGAAATGCCGCAAGAGTTTACTTTCAAGACTCAAACTTTTCTTCAAACATGAAATTTCCAAAAACCCCCAAAGTTTTAAAACCAAACCAGAGAATCACGGTAAGTCATTATAGGACCATATAAGAGGAGTTGGCAACAGAATACTTCACTTAGGCGTGACCGACACTACAAGTGTACACAAACGAGACATGGAACAACCGCACTCCAAAGGAGCTTGCGGGCCTGACAGACCAGTTATGAGTTAGTTGGGTAAGTGGTAACGTATCAATAAGATACTCCATGTATGTATACAAGTAGAGTACGGTACACGGGAAGTAGCCCACTCCATACTACGGACGAAAGAGCCAATTCAAACCGAGACAGTTGGACACTCGAATGATCGAAGAACACAAGAGCTTACTAAGCTAAAGGAGTCAAGAATCCAGTAGGATGATGGAGCTAAGAACATAACGTTAAGAAGTGCGAGAAGCACAGAGTATTAAGTACAGACATTGGATATGTCTCAGGAATATAATAACTGGGTGAATACCAGTGTAAATATACGGCGAATGCCTAAATGAACTTATTAATGTACGATAAACGGGATAGAATTCCCACTTTATACCTCACTGAAGAGAATAATGACCAGACCTAGAAGGTATTAGAAGGTACCAAGGATCTACCAATAAGAGAGACACAACCCTAAACGGGATAGTCAAGGACATAGCCGCAAGGCGAAGTCACAACTGAACATAACCATGAGTACAAGCCAGATGTAATGGCATTACTCAGTAACACCCAGGAGCAATCCGAGAAGGGTGCCGGAGTCAACAGTACTTGAACGAAACATATCGTTGAGAACACAAGTGTTTAAGCAAACACTCGGGTAAACCCGAAGGGATCCCTTGTAACACGGGATACCCTAAATTGCTGGAGGGCATGAATTAATACCTAGTAAAAAAGGGTCTTCCAGTACGGAAGAGTGATGAGACAACCATATCAAAAGCCCAGTAATACCTCCAAACCATTAATGGATACGGAGAGAAGAAACCTATATAACAGCCCGCATGGAGCATGGCGAGGCAATGTGGCTTATAAGCCGGTAAACTAACTGCAACTTGTAGATCTAAACATTGTAAACCTATGCATAGAGGCATAAGAGGAACAGTGGAGAACGAACCACTACCTTAAGTGGGGATACCACTTGTTATTATGGGGCCTATGGAGCGGCATTTGCGTGAATCCTCCAGAGAAAGGCTACCACCTAAGTATGTAATGTGAAACCGCTAGAGCGGTGTAGTAAAACTTGAGCATGTGTATATTGCCAATGAGTATATGAACTATAGTATGTGTAAAGAGGAACCTTGATGGCAGTACAAAGGAAACCGATAGAGTAATCGGATGAGTAGTGAACACTGTATGTGTACAGTATGAACTGCGGAGTAAGCAGTGCGCAAGCGCACAGAGAGATTTAAAGAGTAACGTATTTCATTGAGCCAAGTGAATGGCAAGCCATAGTATAAATGGCGGGAGTACATGAGCAGAAGCTAAAGTAGTAGCGGATGCCATGTAAACAAATGTTGTAACGAGTAGAACAAGGTACGCAGTAAGCGACCATTGTAAGAGTATATTCGGATAGTGATTAGAGTTGATGAAGAAATGTGGTAAAGGAGACATGTTCATTCCTATCTCATGAGAGATTTACTGTCAAGGGTTTACGCTTCTGCACTCTGTATGACTGAGTGTTTTGGTATTGCACTTGTGCGGTAATGATCAAGTGGGAGAGCCAGGAATTGAGAAATGTCAACGAAGCCTGTTGAGTGAGAATCTAGAGAGATAACCGTGCGGCCATTGGCCAAAGATGCACAAAGAACGTGGGCAGTAACCCACAGGGCCCAGGATCGATATGTGGAAAAATGCAGAGTAGTATGAATGAAGAACTCTGGTACACAACCAAGAAACAAACATAATCCATGAGCCACTATAAAACGAGGAAGCACTACATGCTAAGTAGTAGCTTGACCTCAACCGACAATAAGTCGGGAAAAGTAAGCGAATAACCACGAAGGTATACAGAGTTATACAAATAGATTTCCAGAGAGTTGGAGAGAAAATCTATAACTCATCGAATTCGCATACGGTAAGAGATACCAAGCGACGATTGAATACATTGAGAATACCAAAGAGCGAATTAAGCTCTAGTTATCAGGTCACACAGCAGAAGCTTGTGGACCGTGATTCAGGGTTAAGTATACCTATGTCATAAACCCCTTGAAGCCTTAGAGGCTAGAACCGAACCCGGTTATGAGTTAATTAACCGTACTGAAGTTAAAACACTTCATAATACTCGAATTAATGAACCAATGTTCAGTGATAACATATGGTTGGTTACGCGGGCGTAACCCCTTTTAAGGGGGGTAGGGCGAGAAACCGCTTAGAGTATGTTTTACGTATTGGTGCGTAAACTACTATGTGCATAGCACAAAAGAAATTGTTTTGATGATTGGAACTTATGTTACATAAACATAGGTACCCATTCATTGTGTAAGTATGAGTATTATGCATGAGAGATGCGAGTAATGTGTATGTAATAAATATGAAAAGAGGAGTAGAGAAACTCCTGGGGAATGAGAATCCCTATAGTATATGTCTAGTGAGATTAGACATGATAATGAGTATGAATCGGCATGAAACCGATGTGTAACCTAAGAGGGAGTGAGTTCCCTAGGTGATTTTATTTGAGAATGATAGATGGAGTGAGTTCCATCCTTTGGAGTTGTATGTTATGTGTTTTAAATTGAGCAACAATTTGAGTAAATGAAGCCATAAGTATGGAATACCTAGGTAAAGTAGTGAAGCAATGAGAATGACAAATGACCTAAGTACTAGGAACTAGAGATTAATTGAAACGAATTGTTTCGGAATATGACTAGAAAGAGTAAAAGATAGAAAACAAAAATGTTTGACTATCTGATTGTTTGAAACTGACGTGGGAGGTGGAACTTGATCTGCTAGCGATCAAGGGAAACCGAACACAAATTGGGGTGGAAGGATAGTTCAACACTGATGCTGATCACATCAGGGTTAGATGATTCCTGAAGCTCCCTATAGTGGTCACAAGTAATCACGCTAAGAAAAGATACAGCTACCATAAATCTGATTTGGAGTTGTGTGATGTTTTAAAAAGAATTTTCAAACAGATTTTGAAAAAGAATTTTCTTCAAGTATGAAGATGGAAACGAAAACTGGTTTTGAAACCGCTATCACCCGCCGATGGCTGAGCCTTAAGTCTTGATGACCGGTAGAACGGTGGGCGTGTATTAGTTTTAAAACCATTGCACCGTACGTGCGGCGGTCCTAAGTGACCGGTTGGGGTGGTCAGTGTGTGATTTTTCCAAAGGCAGCGGGACGGGGAGAGTACCCTGAGATGTTCCTGTGTTGAGTGAGTCAACCAGAGTGCCTGAGGATATGTATATGTGTAATGTTTTGATCAGAACCGAAGGGACCGTGGGCCAGAGAGAGTAAGTGCCCATTTGTCATGAAACGGCCGTGAACCAGAAAGAGTAAGTGTTCAACGTGACCGGTACCTGAGGGATCAGTAGTATATTACTCAATATGGATTCGAGGACTGTAGTGCCTTCTTGTCTTCGGACCGATTCCATGGAGAGAGTAAAAAGGTATTTTTGATTGCTATACATGCTGTGATATGTGTGTGGTATGTGTAGTATGAAATGAGACAGACTTGTGGAGTCTGTAAGGTTATACATGTATTATAACCTTGGCATAGCGCCATGAGAGTAACCATCTAGATTCACCAACTTTGAGGACAAAGTTCCTAAGGGGGGTAGATTTTAATACCCCGGATCTAAAAATGGTGATTAATTACTCTAATAAAATTATTAAGGGCCTAATGGTGCCTAAAGAGTATTGGTAAAAAGAATAAAACCAAAAGAAAAGAGGAAAACGCTTGAAAAGCGAAAAACGCTAAAATGCGCGTTAAATGAGTATAAGAGATATATGATCTCGAGAGGGTCCGAGATGGATTCCTGAGGCTTAGTTAGGCCTAATTATTATACGGGAATGATTCCCGAAGAAAACGGATCCAAATAATGGATTAAAACGCTAACGGAGTTTTAAAGCACGTTTTTCGAGAAAACCCGAAAACGTGACTTTAAGTGGTCAAATGGACCCGTAAAAATTATAGTTGATTATATAACTATAATTAAGTATTAATGGAAGCTTAATAGCCATTAAAAATAAAGAAACGAGAAAAATCCGAAAAACGGGCCCGGTTAGTGAATAGTGCCAAACCGGGTAAAATAACGAGCGTTTTCTGTCAGAAACCGAAAAACGCTCTCAGTCTACAAGTATAAGTGGGGCCGGTTTTATTATCCAAATATCATCCCCTCTCTAATAATAGCTAGTTAGTAAATAAAGAAAGAAAATAAAAGGGAAGGAAAAGTAAAGTAGAAAAGGTAGGCTCTCTCTCTCCTCCCTCACTTTCTTCTTTTCTTTCCCTCTTTCCTTTCTCCTTTCCCAGACGTTCTCCCCTTCCTCCAGCCTGGGACGATTTCTTCCCCCCTCATCCATGGCTTCTTCCCACTTCCCTTCCTTGCTCAAGCTTTGTTTAAGCTCCAAACTCAAAAATAACCACATATTTGTGATCCTCTCCTCACCCTCTATCATTCTCTCTTTTCAAAACTTGAAAATGATGAGTTTCATTTTCGTGGGTGTTGCCCATTTGAGGAGAAAAGCACATAATCTTGAAGCTTGAAGCTTCCTCTTTCACCCAAGGTAAAAATATCCAAAGAAAAATACATTTTTCTTCACTTCCTTGTGTTGGCCGATTTTGGCATGTGTTAATGCCTTGCTTCTCTTTGTTTTGAGCTACTCTCCAAGTCTCCAATGGTGGGTTGGAGCTCCTCCTTTGATTCTTGGCAAATCAATTCTAGGGTTTCCAAAGGTAATGTTCAAATTTAATGCCTTGAGCCCTCCTCTTGAATTCATGAGTTTTTTCATAGTTAGGAGAACTAATGAGTACTCCTTATATCCATTGGTATATTGGTCTAGAGAATTGGGCTAGTGATTTGCCTTGACCGATTTTGGGTGAAGAAAAGAGGAGAAGAAGAGAAGAGTATTTAAAAGGAAACTTGAGAGAATCCAAGGTAAGAAACCAACCCTTAAGTAATTCTACATGTATTAGAATTTGGGAAGGGTTAATGAATAAATGAACCCCACTTGAGTTGTGGTAGCAATGTGCTTGTACAAAATAATGCAAGTGAGAAAACATTGTGAATTTAGTGTTTGATTAAGTGTTATGCATTTCATGAATTATGCATTGTATTGTATTGGAGAATTGATGAGTATTGGTGAACTTGTATGTGCTGGTAGAACCCATGATGGGTTTGGTTAGTTTTAGGTTGAATAATGTGATGAGATGAACTTTGGGAAATGTTAGAAAAATAGCCAAGTTATGGCAAAATTTGTGTAGAAACCTAAGTGGTTTAAGTGATGTTTGTGTGGAGAATAACCTAGGGTTAGCTAGGTGTTGTTGGAGTTTGAATTGGGTAAATGATCACCCAAGAATATGAGAGGATGTTTGTGGTGAGATGTGCAAAAATCTGTAGCAAAAGAGATTGTGTAAGTGCCTTAGGAGTTTTTAGAAAACAAAGAAGATTTTAGGCTTTAAGAGTGAGTCTTGGAACTTGGCATGAGGTGTGCATTATATCGGAAGTTTTGGAGGGTTAAATGAAGAGAGAACAATAATGCAAGTGTCAAGAGAGGTTAGAAATGCACAAGTGTGCATTAGTGTAAAATGAGAATGAAAAATGTGTGAACTTGAGCAAGAGTTTGAGTAAGGTTTGAGCCTATGATTTGAAGAGTTTTAGAGCATGTTTTTAAGGTGATTAAATATGTGGAAAACTTGTGGAAAGTTTATGGAAAGATTAAGGGTGGATTAAGGATTGAATTGGGGTTGAAAAATGATGTATGTTGCAGGTTTTAGCAGGGTCCGGGACCTAGTCCATGGACAAGGACCCGGACCACCCCATTTATTTAGGCCGAGAGTGCAAGCCGTGTTTGGTCCGGGACTTGGGATAGGGACAAGGTCCCGGACCAGTGTTGAAATTCCACCCGAGAGTTGTGATGAGTATTGGTCCGGGACTTAGGGTAAGGACCAAGTCCCGGACCACCCCCAGAATTGCCCCGTGAGTGTTTTAAAGGTTGCTAATGTGGGGGTTTGAATGTTAATGATGTTATAAGATGTTAAGGCCTGTTTGGTGACATGTAAAGGCCCTAGGAAGTGTAAGAAAGTGTTAGAAGTGATTGAGAAGTGAGAACTAATTAACAAGAGTGAAACCAAGATAACGGGATAACGGGGTAACTACGGGATTAACTTTTATTATGTTCCGTATGATGTTAGTATTAATAATAATGTTTGAAACATTATCAGAGGTCGTGCGTGACCCGAGCTTGGTGAGATGACACGGTAAAAGTAAAAACCCCGGTGAAAGGTATGATTTTCTCATGCCCCGTATGCTAACCGAGTTACTCTGATTTGTGTGTTTGTGTGCCGGCTTAATCAAGATTAAAGCATGAAAATAATCCCTTGTTTGATTATGTATGCCTTGATGTATGTTGAATGAGCTAACATACTTGTATGCCGGTGTGGTCTAACTTAGTGCATAGACCGACTCTTAGTGAGTACTGATTGACTAGAAACCCGAACGGGTAGTCACAAAACCAATGGTATATGCAAAACACACAAGCTATCGATTAAAGTATAACGATAACACAAACATATGAACTCCCTAAAATGCGAGGAGATGTACGGGTTGAGTATACCCGATAACGGTTAGAGAACCTTATTGAAACAATCCACGAAATAAATATGAGTGGAGAGATAAATGACCTCCATCGAGAGGATTGAAGTTAGTCCAATAATGTAAACATATAAGAAAGGTAAAAGAGACCTAAGGGACTATGTGACTCCCTTGAGATACGGTCGACCTCTTATATGAGGATTTTACCCGGTATAAGAAAATATCCTAATGTAATCATATGATTGTGAGGGTAACCCTTAAACCTAAGATTACCCGAATTTAAGTAAAGTTCCCAAAGTCATTAGAAACATCGAGAATGATGCTTCTAGACTAATATACATGATATTATTATAACTCCGAGAGAGGAGTGTATGGGAACGAGAGTAGTCCGAGAGTAGTCGGACCTAAGTAAAAGAGATAGGAACTAAGAGAGAGTTCCGTGAGCTAGTTGAACCTTCCCACCATGCTAGACCCAGAGTAGGGTCGAAACCGGGGAAGTAAGACTATGCTAGAGAGCCATGAGTTTTGGCTTAAGTATGTAAAGAGAGTAACAAGCGTGACGTAGGAGACCTGTAGTGTCTCGAGAATCTACAAGAGCTTGAGTATGAATAACCCAAGAGTGTGGGTGAGATAACGAGTATAAATAACCCGAGAGAAAGGGGTGAGAATATGTATGAGTAACCCGAGAGAATGGGTAAGTATAAGAATGAGTAGCCCAAGAGAATGGGTGTGTATACGAATAAGTAACCCGAGAGAGCGGGTGAGGTATTGAATAAGTAAACAAGGCATAGTGAGGAATAACCCTCAATGCCTAAGAGTAACCAGTTACCACTAACAACATTGTTATGTTAGTTAGGAATCGTGTTCCGTGTTGGATGTAGATTCCTTGTGTGATATACATATATATTGTATTGCCATGATGCATGTTGTTTGATTAAAATGAACTCCATGTATATCCGACCCAAAGTAGTCGGCGTACCGCGGTTAGCACGCGGTATATGCGAATTTCATGCGCAGCGAAAGCTGACCCCCTAGGGGGAACGTTTTTAGTGTGCAGGTACTTGAAGCTGACCACCGTTCGAGAGAGTAGGACGGGGACTGGTGAGCATGGGTAGTTAGATTGTAATTACTTATGTTTGAATGAGGTGTAAGTCCGAGTATGTTATCGGCATCCGAATATTGTAGACTCGGTATAGTGAGATATGAATTGAGTATGTATTTGTATGAAGTACTCGGTTGTTCCAGTTCATCAGACCGTTACGGTATGTAAGAAAGGCCTGGTTAGCCACATGGGTGGCTAACGGCGTTGTTTCACCCCTCGTTGTAATTAGAGTTCCGCTGTAAGTAGAGTAAGTAATTAGTAACAGTTTAAGAGGTAATGACGAGATTAACGGTTGGGGTGTTACAAAAATGGTATCAGAGCGAAGTATCGCTCTGATGACTGGAAATACCGAGCTTAGGAAATACCGAGTTAGGAATTAGAGACTTAGGGCTATGGGTTGAGTGGTAGCGTGAGAGATGCGCTAGTTAGGAACTTCCAGTATGATCTGGATACCTACAATACCAGACCCGCCCTCCACAACCCCCGCATTAAAAGCTCGGGAAAGAACGCCAGAGAGACGGGAAACCCGACCTGGCAGTTACTTAATAATATCAATATGAACCAGAATCTGTCATGCGGTGGACCTCGAGAACCGGAAACCCCGGTGACGGAGCCGCTGGAACGACAATAACTGCATGCAATGCGAAAGTTCGAGACATCCTATCCAAGGAGACCAGAATTTGTGGCAGCCTGGGGCGACATGCTTAGCAGTCGCGAGAACCTAGCTGGCCGAGCAGCAACAGCAAAGAGAAAGCACCAACCGTGCAACAAGGCGGACTCAATGATAATAACAAAAACCGGGACACATGTCTACGGACCGCCATAGTTAACTAATACCATCCATGGTATACATATTGACAGAGAATCTAGTCAAGAGTAGAGGCACCCACCCTGCCACACCCAGAGAGGTTGCAATACTTAACTGATACAACTTAGACAGCTACGAGCATTACTACGGGATATACCCGAATAGGACTACAGAAGTAGTACCTAAATAAGTTAAACCTCGGTAACCACAGTAAAGACGTGGGAACGAGAACGAGGTAAAGCATGGAATTAAAGTAATTAAGGAACTCCGAGAGTGGAGGAGCACCTAAATGAATGACAGTCATGTCAAGGTGAATGAGAATCAGCTCCAAGGAGCAGTCAGCATCATCAACTAGGGGATCAAGGAAGAGCCAACGAGGCTACCAATTACAATGTGAACAATACACGACCGGTATGAGTTAACCCAAAAAACCGCCCGTACCGCGCACTTGCCACGGCAAGTGCAGTAATAACGGGACCGTTAAAAAGAATCTTAACAAGTGACAAGTACTTAGCAAGTACCAAGACGGCAAGAGAAGCCAATATGACACCACAAACCTAAAAATTCTGAAATGAAACCTTGGAAAGGCCTAAAGGCCTGACCACTGTGTAAAAAAAATATACCGGTCAGCAAGAGGCAGACCTAGTAAGAAGCAACCGGCATTGAAATGCCGCAAGAGTTTACTTTCAAGACTCAAACTTTTCTTCAAACATGAAATTTCCAAAAACCCCCAAAGTTTTTAAAACCAAACCAGAGAATCACGGTAAGTCATTATAGGACCATATAAGAGGAGTTGGCAACAGAATACTTCACTTAGGCGTGACCGACACTACAAGTGTACACAAACGAGACATGGAACACCGCACTCCAAAGGAGCTTGCGGGCCTGACAGACCAGTTATGAGTTAGTTGGGTAAGTGGTAACGTATCAATAAGATACTCCATGTATGTATACAAGTAGAGTACGGTACACGGGAAGTAGCCCACTCCATACTACGGACGAAAGAGCCAATTCAAACCGAGACAGTTGGACACTCGAATGATCGAAGACATAAAGAGCTTACTAAGCTAAAGGAGTCAAGAATCCAGTAGGATGATGGACTAAGAACATAACGTTAAGAAGTGCGAGAAGCACAGAGTATTAAGTACAGACATTGGATATGTCTCAGGAAATACCTAATAACTGGGTGAATACCAGTGTAAATACTACGGCGAATGCCTAAATGAACTTATTAATGTACGATAAACGGGATAGAATTCCCACTTTATACCTCACTGAAGAGAATAATGACCAGACCTAGAAGGTATTAGAAGGTACCAAGGATCTACCCAATAATGGAGACATTACAACCCTAAACGGGATAGTCAAGGACATAGCCGCAAGGCGAAGTCACAACTGAACATAACCATGAGTACAAGCCAGATGTAATGGCATTACTCAGTAACACCCAGGAGCAATCCGAGAAGGGTGCCGGAGTCAACAGTAGTTGAACGAAACATCGTGTTGAGAACATAAGTGTTTAAGCAAACACTCGGGTAAACCCGAAGGGATCCCTGTAACACGGGATACCCTAAATTGCTAGAGGGCATGAATTAATACTAGTAAAAAAGGGTCTTCCATGTACGGAAGAGTGTGAACAACCATATCAAAACCCAGTAATACCTCCAAACCATTTAATGGATACGGAGGAAGAAACCTATATAAACAGCCCGCATGGAGCATGGCGAGGCAATGTGGCTTATAAGCCGGTAAACTAACTGCAACTTGTAGATCTAAACATTGTAAACCTATGCATAAGGCATAAGAGGAACAGTGGAGAAGAACCACTACCTTAGAGTGGGGATACCACTTGTTATTATGGGGCCTATGGAGCGGCATTTGCGTGAATCCTCCAGAGAAAGGCTACCACCTAAGTATGTAATGTGAAACCGCTAGAGCGGTGTAGTAAAACTTGAGCATGTGTATATTGCCAATGAGTATGAACTATAGTAAGTGTAAAGAACCTTGATGCAGTACAAAGGAACCGATAGAGTAATCGGATGAGTAGTGAACACTGTATGTGTACAGTATGAACTGCAGAGTAAGCAGTGCGCAACGCAGAGAGATTTAAAGAGTAACGTATTTTTGAGCCAAGTGAATGGCAAGCCATAGTATAAATGGCGGAGTACATGAGCAAGCTAAAGTAGTAGCGGATGCCATGAAAATGTTGAACGAGAAAGGTACGCAGTAAGCGACCATTGTAAGAGTATATTCGATAGTGATAGTTGATGAGAAATGTGGTAAGGAGACATGTCATTCCTATCTCATGAGAGATTTACTGTCAAGGGTTTACGCTTCTGCACTCTGTATGACTGAGTGTTTTGGTATTGCACTTGTGCGTAATGATCAGTGGGAGAGCCAGGAATTGAGAAATGTCAACGAAGCCTGTTGAGTGAGAATCTAGAGAGATAACCGTGCGGCCATTGGCCAAGATGCACAAAGAACGTGGGCAGTAACCCACAGGGCCCAGGATCGATATGTGGAAAATGCAGAGTAGTATGAATGAAGAACTCTGGTACACCAAGAAACAAACATAATCCATGAGCCACTATTAAACGAGGAAGCACTACATGCTAAGTAGTAGCTTGACCTCAACCGACAATAAGTCGGGAAAAGTAAGCGAATAACCACGAAGGTATACAGAGTTATACAAATAGATTTCCAGAGAGTTGGAGAGAAATCTATAACTCATCGAATTCGCATACGGTAAGAGATACCAAGCGACGATTGAATACATTGAGAATACCAAAGAGCGAATTAAGCTCTAGTTATCAGGTCACGCAGCAGAAGCTTGTGGACCGTGATTCAGGGTTAAGTATACCTATGTCATAAACCCCTTGAAGCCTTAGAGGCTAGAACCGAACCCGGTTATGAGTTAATTAACCGTACTGAAGTTAAAACACTTCATAATACTCGAATTAATGAACCAATGTTCAGTGATAACATATGGTTGGTTACGCGGGCGTAACCCCTTTTAAGGGGGGTAGGGCGAGAAACCGCTTAGAGTATGTTTTACGTATTGGTGCGTAAACTACTATGTGCATAGCACAAAAAGAAATTGTTTTGATGATTGGAACTTATGTTACATAAACATAGGTACCCATTCATTGTGTAATATGAGTATTATGCATGAGAGATGCAAGTAATGAGATGTAATATATGAAAAGAGGAGTAGAGAAACTCCTGGGAATGAGAATCCCTATAGTATATGTCTAGTGAGATTATGAGATATGAGTATGAATCGGCATGAAACCGATGTGTAACCTAAGAGGGAGTGAGTTCCCTAGGTGATTTTATTTGAGAATGATAGATGGAGTGAGTTCCATCCTTTGGAGTTGTATGTTATGTGTTTTAAATTGAGCAACAATTTGAGTAAAGAAGCCATAAGTATGGAATACCTAGGTAAGTAGTGAAGCAATGAGAATGACAAATGACCTAAGTACTAGGAACTAGAGATTAATTGAAACGAATTGTTTCGTGAATATACTAGAAAGAGTAAATAGAAAACAAAATGTTTGACTATCTGATTGTTTGAAACTGACGTGGGAGGTGGAACTTGATCTGCTAGCGATCAAGGGAAACCGAACACAAATTGGGGTGGAAGGATAGTTCAACACTGATGCTGATCACATCAGGGTTATATGATTCCTGAAGCTCCCTATAGTGGTCACAAGTAATCACGCTAAGAAAATACAGCTACCATAAATCTGATTTGGAGTTGTGTGATGTTTTAAAAGAATTTTCAAACAGATTTTGAAAAAGAATTTTCTTCAAGTATGAAGATGGAAACGAAAACTGGTTTTGAAACCGCTATCACCCGCCGATGGCTGAGCCTTAAGTCTTGATGACCGGTAGAACGGTGGGCGTGTATTAGTTTTGAAACCATTGCACCGTACGTGCGGCGGTCCTAAGTGACCGGTTGGGGCGGTGTCAGTGTGTGATTTTTCCAAAGGCAGCGGGACGGGGAGAGTACCCTGAGATGTTCCTGTGTTGAGTGAGTCAACCAGAGTGCCTGAGGATATGTATATGTGTAACGTTTTGATCAGAACCGAAGGGACCGTGGGCCAGAGAGAAGTGCCCATTTGTCATGAAACGGCCGTGAACCAGAAAGAGTAAGTGTTCAACGTGACCGGTACCTGAGGGATCAGTAGTATATACTCAACATGGATTCGAGGACTGTAGTGCCTTCTTGTCTTCGGACCGATTCCATGGAGAGAGTAAAAAGTATTTTTGATTGCTATACATGCTGTGATATGTGTGTGGTATGTGTAGTATGAAATGAGACAGACTTGTGGAGTCTGTAAGGTTATACATGTATTATAACCTTGGCATAGTACGCCATGAGAGTAACCATCTAGATTCACCAACTTTGAGGACAAAGTTCCTAAGGGGGGTAGATTTTAATACCGCGGATCTAAAAATGGTGATTAAATTACTCTAATAAAATTATTAAGGGCCTAATGGTGCCTAAAGAGTATTGGTAAAAAGAATAAAACCAAAAGAAAAGAGAAAACGCTTGAAAAGCGAAAACGCTAAAATGCGCGTTAAAGTATAAGAGATATATGATCTCGAGAGGGTCCGAGATGGATTCCTAAGGCTTAGTTAGGCCTAATTAGTATACGGGAATGATTCCCGAAGAAAACGGATCCAAATAATGGATTAAAACGATAACGGAGTTTTAAAGCACGTTTTTCGAGAAAACCCGAAAACGTGACTTTAAGTGGTCAAATGGACCCGTAAAAATTATAGTTGATTATATAACTATAATTAAGTATTAATGGAAGCTTAATAGCCATTAAAAATAAAGAAACGAGAAAAATCCGAAAAACGGGCCCGGTTAGTGAATAGTGCCAAACCGGGTAAAATAACGAGCGTTTTCTGTCAGAAACCGAAAAACGCTCAGTCTACAAGTATAAGTGGGGCCGGTTTTTATTATCCAAATCATCCCCTCTCTAATAATAGCTAGTTAGTAAATAAAGAAAGAAAATAAAAGGGAAGGAAAAGTAAAGTAGAAAAGGTAGGCTCTTCTCTCTCCTCCCTCACTTTCTTCTTTTCTTTCCCTCTTTCCTTTCTCCTTTCCCAGACGTTCTCCCCTTCCTCCAGCCTGGGACGATTTCTTCCCCCCTCATCCATGGCTTCTTCCCACTTCCCTTCCTTGCTCAAGCTTTGTTTAAGCTCCAAACTCAAAAATAACCACATATTTGTGATCCTCTCCTCACCCTCTATCATTCTCTCTTTTCAAAACTTGAAAATGATGAGTTTCATTTTCGTGGGTGTTGCCCATTTGAGGAGAAAAGCACATAATCTTGAAGCTTGAAGCTTCCTCTTTCACCCAAGGTAAAAATATCCAAAGAAAAATACATTTTTCTTCACTTCCTTGTGTTGGCCGATTTTGGCATGTGTTAATGCCTTGCTTCTCTTTGTTTTGAGCTACTCTCCAAGTCTCCAATGGTGGGTTGGAGCTCCTCCTTTGATTCTTGGCAAATCAATTCTAGGGTTTCCAAAGGTAATGTTCAAATTTAATGCCTTGAGCCCTCCTCTTGAATTCATGAGTTATTTTCATAGTTAGGAGAACTAATGAGTACTCCTTATATCCATTGGTATATTGGTCTAGAGAATTGGGCTAGTGATTTGCCTTGACCGATTTTGGGTGAAGAAAAGAGGAGAAGAAGAGAAGAGTATTTAAAAGGAAACTTGAGAGAATCCAAGGTAAGAAACCAACCCTTAAGTATATTCTACATGTATTAGAATTTGGGAAGGGTTAATGAATAAATGAACCCCACTTGAGTTGTGGTAGCAATGTGCTTGTACAAAATAATGCAAGTGAGAAAACATTGTGAATTTAGTGTTTGATTAAGTGTTATGCATTTCATGAATTATGCATTGTATTGTATTGGAGAATTGATGAGTATTGGTGAACTTGTATGTGCTGGTAGAACCCATGATGGGTTTGGTTAGTTTTAGGTTGAATAATGTGATGAGATGAACTTTGGGAAATGTTAGAAAAATAGCCAAGTTATGGCAAAATTTGTGTAGAAACCTAAGTGGTTTAAGTGATGTTTTGTGTGGAGAATAACCTAGGGTTAGCTAGGTGTTGTTGGAGTTTGAATTGGGTAAATGATCACCCAAGAATATGAGAGGATGTTTGTGGTGAGATGTGCAAAAATCTGTAGCAAAAGAGATTGTGTAAGTGCCTTAGGAGTTTTTAGAAAACAAAGAAGATTTTAGGCTTTAAGAGTGAGTCTTGGAACTTGGCATGAGGTGTGCATTATCTCGGAAGTTTTGGAGTGGTTAAATGAAGAGAGAACAATAATGCAAGTGTCAAGAGAGGTTAGAAATGCACAAGTGTGCATTAGTGTAAAATGAGAATGAAAAATGTGTGAACTTGAGCAAGAGTTTGAGTAAGGTTTGAGCCTATGATTTGAAGAGTTTTAGAGCATGTTTTTAAGGTGATTAAATATGTGGAAAACTTGTGGAAAGTTTATGGAAAGATTAAGGGTGGATTAAGGATTGAATTGGGGTTGAAAAATGATGTATGTTGCAGGTTTTAGCAGGGTCCGGGACCTAGTCCATGGACAAGGACCCGGACCACCCCATTTATTTAGGCCGAGAGTGCAAGCCGTGTTTGGTCCGGGACTTGGGATAGGGACAAGGTCCCGGACCAGTGTTGAAATTCCACCCGAGAGTTGTGATGAGTATTGGTCCGGGACTTAGGGTAAGGACCAAGTCCCGGACCACCCCCAGAATTGCCCCGTGAGTGTTTTAAAGGTTGCTAATGATGGGGGTTTGAATGTTAATGATGTTATAAGATGTTAAGGCCTTGTTTGGTGACATGTAAAGGCCCTAGGAAGTGTAAGAAAGTGTTAGAAGTGATTGAGAAGTGAGAACTAATTAACAAGAGTGAAACCAAGATAACGGGATAACGGGGTAACTACGGGATAACATTTTATTATGTTCCGTATGATTAGTATTAATAATAATGTTTGAAACATTATCAGAGTCGTGCGTGACCCGAGCTTGGTGAGATGACACGGTAAAAGTAAAAACCCCGGTGAAAGGTATGATTTTCTCATGCCCCGTATGCTAACCGAGTTACTCTGATTTGTGTGTTTGTGTGCCGGCTTAATCAAGATTAAAGCATGAAAATAATCCCTTGTTTGATTATGTGCTTGATGTATGTTGAATGAGCTAACATACTTGTATGCCGGTGTGGTCTAACTTAGTGCATAGACCGACTCTTAGTGAGTACTGATTGACTAGAAACCCTTGAACGGGTAGTCACAAAACCAATGGTATTATGCAAACACACACAAGCTATCGATTAAAGTATAACGATAACACAAACATATGAACTCCCTAAAATGCGAGGAGATGTACGGGTTGAGTATATCCCGATAACGGTTAGAACCTTATTGAAACAATCCACGAAATAAATATGAGTGGAGAGATAAATGACCTCCATCGAGAGGTTGAAGTTAGTCCAATAATGTAAACATATAAGAAAGGTAAAAGAGACCTAAGGGACTATGTGACTCCCTTGAGATACGGTCGACCTCTTATATGAGGATTTTCCCGGTATAAGAAAATATCCGAATGTATAAGCATATGATTGTGAGGGTAACCCTTAAACCTAAGATTACCCGAATTTAAGTAAAGTTCCCAAAGTCATTAGAAACATCGAGAATGATGCTTCTAGACTAATATACATGATATATTATAACTCCGAGAGAGGAGTGTATGGGAACGAGAGTAGTCCGAGAGTAGTCGGACCTAAGTAAAAGAGATAGGAACTAAGAGAGAGTTCCGTGAGCTAGTTGAACCTTCCCACCATGCTAGACCCAGAGTAGGGTCGAAACCGGGGAAGTAAGACTATGCTAGAGAGCCATGAGTTTTGGCTTAAGTATGTATAGAGAGTAACAAGCGTGACGTAGGAGACCTGTAGTGTCTCGAGAATCTACAAGAGCTTGAGTATGAATAACCCAAGAGTGTGGGTGAGATAACGAGTATAAATAACCCGAGAGAAAGGGGTGAGATATGTATGAGTAACCCGAGAGAATGGGTAAGTATAAGAATGAGTAGCCCAAGAGAATGGGTGTGTATACGAATAAGTAACCCGAGAGAGCGGGTGAGGTATTGAATAAGTAAACAAGGCATAGTGAGGAATAACCCTCAATGCCTAAGAGTAACCAGTTACCACTAACAACATTGTTATGTTAGTTAGGAATCGTGTTCCGTGATTGGATGTAGATTCCTTGTGTGATATACATATTTATTGTATTGCCATGATGCATGTTGTTTGATTAAAATGAACTCCATGTATATCCGACCCAAAGTAGTCGGCGTACCGCGGTTAGCACGCGGTATATGCGAATTTCATGCGCAGCGAAAGCTGACCCCCTAGGGGGAACGTTTTTAGTGTGCAGGTACTTGAAGCTGACCACCGTTCGAGAGAGTAGGACGGGGACTGCTGTGAGCATGGGTAGTTAGATTGTAATTACTTATGTTTGAATGAGGTGTAAGTCCGAGTATGTTATCGGCATCCGATATTGTAGACTCGGTATAGTAGAGATATGAATTGAGTATGTATTTGTATGAAGTACTCGGTTGTTCCAGTTCATCAGACCGTTACGGTATGTAAGAAAGGCCTGGTTAGCCACATGGGTGGCTAACGGCGTTGTTTCACCCCTCGTTGTAATTAGAGTTCCGCTGCGTAAGTAGGAGTAATTAGTAACAGTTTAAGAGGTAATGACGAGATTAACGGTTGGGGTGTTACAAAAATGGTATCAGAGCGAAGTATCGCTCTGATGACTGGAAATACCGAGCTTAGGAAATACCGAGTTAGGAATTAGAGACTTAGGGCTAGGGTTGAGTGGTAGCGTGAGAGATGCGCTAGTTAGGAACTTCCAGTATGATCTGGATACCTACAATACCAGACCCGCCCTCCACAACCCCCGCATTAAAAGCTGGGAAAGAACGCCAGAGAGACGGGAAACCCAATCTGGCAGTTACTTAATTAATTATCAATATGAACCAGAACCTGTCATGCGGTAATCCCGAGAACCGGAAACCCGGAGACGGATCCCGCTGGAACGACAATAACCGCATGCAATGACGAAGTCGAGACATCCTAATCCAAGGAGACCAGAATTGTGGCAGCCTGGGGCGACATGCTTAGCAGTCGCGAGAACCTAGCTGGCCGAGCACAGCAAAGAGAAAGCACCAACCGTGCAACAAGGCGGACTCAATGATAATAACAAAACCGGGACACATGTCTACGGACCGCCATAGTTAACTAATACCACATGGTATACTATTGACGAGAATCTAGTCAAGAGTAGAGGCACCCACCCTGCCACACCCAGAGAGGTTGCAATACTTAACTGATACAAGCTTAGACAGCTACGAGCATACTACGGGATATACCCGAATAGGACTACAGAAGTAGTACCTAAATAAGTTAAACCTCGGTAACCACAGTAAAGACGTGGGAACGAGCAACGAGGTAAAGCTAGAATTAAAGTAATTAAGGAACTCCGAGAGTGGAGGAGCACCTAAATGAATGACAGTCATGTCAAGTGAATGAGAATCAGCTCCAAGGAGCAGTATCCAACTAGGGGATCAAGGAAGAGCCAACGAGGCTACCAAATACAATGTGAACAATACCGTGACCGGTATGAGTTAACCCAAAAACCGCCGTACCGCGCACTTGCCACGGCAAGTGCAGTAATACGGGACCAAAAGAAGCTTTGACAAGAAGTACTTAGCAAGTACCAAGACGGCAAGAGAAGCCAATATAGCACCACAAACCCTAAAATTCTGAAATGAAACCTTGGAAAGGCCTAAAGGCCTGACCACTGTAAAAAATACCGGTCAGCAAGAGGCTAGACCTGGTAAGAAGCAACCGGCATTGAAATGCCGCAAGAGTTTACTTTCAAGACTCAAACTTTTCTTCAAAACATGAAATTTCCAAAAACCCCCAAAGTTTTAAAACCAAACCAGAGAATCACGGTAAGTATTATAGGACCATATAAGAGGAGTTGGCAACAGAATACTTCACTTAGGCGTGACCGACACTACAAGTGTACACAAACGAGACATGGAACGACCGCACTCCAAAGGAGCTTGCGGGCCTGACAGACCAGTTATGAGTTAGTGGGTAAGTGGTAACGTATCAATAAGATACTCCATGTATGTATACAAGTAGAGTACGGTACACGGGAAGTAGCCCACTCCATACTACGGACGAAAGAGCCAATTCAAACCGAGACAGTTGGACACTCGAATGATCGAAGACAAAAGAGGCTTACAAGCTAAAGGAGTCAAGAATCCAGTAGGATGATGGAGCTAAGAACATAACGTTAAGAAGTGCGAGAAGCACAGAGTATTAAGTACAGACATTGGATATGTCTCAGGAAATACCTAATAACTGGGTGAATACCAGTGTAAATATACGGCGAATGCCTAAATGAACTTATTAATGTACGATAAACGGGATAGAATTCCCACTTTATACCTCACTGAAGAGAATAATGACCAGACCTAGAAGGTATTAGAAGGTACCAAGGATCTACCCAATAAGGAGACATTACAACCCTAAACGGGATAGTCAAGGACATAGCCGCAAGGCGAAGTCACAACTGAACATAACCATGAGTACAAGCCAGATGTAATGGCATTACTCAGTAACACCCAGGAGCAATCCGAGAAGGGTGCCGGAGTCAACAGTAGTTGAACGAAACATCTGAGAACACAAGTGTTTAAGCAAACACTCGGGTAAACCCGAAGGGATCCCTGTAACACGGGATACCCTAAATGCTGGAGGGCATGAATTAATACTAGTAAAAAGGGCCTTCCAGTACGGAAGAGTGGTGAGACAACCATATCAAAAGCCCAGTAATACCTCCAAACCATTTAATGGTATACGGAGAGGAAGAAACCTATATAAACAGCCCGCATGGAGCATGGCGAGGCAATGTGGCTTATAAGCCGGTAAACTAACTACAACTTGTAGATCTAAACGTTGTAAACCTATGCATAGAGGCATAAGAGGAACAGTGGAGAATGAACCACTACCTTAGAGTGGGGATACCACTTGTTATTATGGGGCCTATGGAGCGGCATTTGCGTGAATCCTCCAGAGAAAGGCTACCACCTAAGTATGTAATGTGAAACCGCTAGAGCGGTGTAGTAAAACTTGAGCATGTGTATATTGCCAATGAGTATATGAACTATAATGTGTAAAGAGGAACCTTGATGGCAGTACAAAGGAAACCGATAGAGTAATCGGATGAGTAGTGAACACTGTATGTGTACAGTATGAACTGCAGAGTAAGCAGTGCGCAAGCGCGCAGAGAGATTTAAAGATAACGTATTTCATTGAGCCAAGTGAATGGCAAGCCATAGTAAATGGCGGGAGTACATGAGCAGAAGCTAAAGTAGTAGCGGATGCCATGTAACAAATGTTGTAACGAGTAGAAAAGGTACGCAGTAAGCGACCATTGTAAGAGTATATTCGGATAGTGATTAGAGTTGATGAGAAATGTGGTAAGGAGACATGTTCATTCCTATCTCATGAGAGATTTACTGTCAAGGGTTTACGCTTCTGCACTCTGTATGACTGAGTGTTTTGGTATTGCACTTGTGCGGTAATGATCAAGTGGGAGAGCCAGGAATTGAGAAATGTCAACGAAGCCTGTTGAGTGAGAATCTAGAGAGATAACCGTGCGGCCATTGGCCAAAGATGCACAAAGAACGTGGGCAGTAACCCACAGGGCCCAGGATCGATATGTGGAAAAATGCAGAGTAGTATGAATGAAGAACTCTGGTACACAACCAAGAAACAAACATAATCCATGAGCCACTATAAAACGAGGAAGCACTACATGCTAAGTAGTAGCTTGACCTCAACCGACAATAAGTCGGGAAAAATAAGCGAATAACACGAAGGTATACAGAGTTATACAAATAGATTTCCAGAGTTGGAGAGAAAATCTATAACTCATCGAATTCGCATACGGTAAGAGATACCAAGCGACGATTGAATACATTGAGAATACCAAAGAGCGAATTAAGCTCTAGTTATCAGGTCACGCAGCAGAAGCTTGTGGACCGTGATTCAGGGTTAAGTATACCTATGTCATAAACCCCTTGAAGCCTTAGAGGCTAGAACCGAACCCGGTTATGAGTTAATTAACCGTACTGAAGTTAAAACACTTCATAATACTCGAATTAATGAACCAATGTTCAGTGATAACATATGGTTGGTTACGCGGGCGTAACCCCTTTTAAGGGGGGTAGGGCGAGAAACCGCTTAGAGTATGTTTTACGTATTGGTGCGTAAACTACTATGTGCATAGCACAAAAAGAAATTGTTTTGATGATTGGAACTTATGTTACATAAACATGTACCCATTCATTGTGTAAGTATGAGTATTATGTGCATGAGAGATGCAGAGTAATGTGTATGTAATAAATATGAAAAGAGGAGTAGAGAAACTCCTGGGGAATGAGAATCCCTATAGTATATGTCTAGTGAGATTAGACATGATAATGAGTATGAATCGGCATGAAACCGATGTGTAACCTAAGAGGGAGTGAGTTCCCTAGGTGATTTTATTTGAGAATGATAGATGGAGTGAGTTCCATCCTTTGGAGTTGTATGTTATGTGTTTTAAATTGAGCAACAATTTGAGTAAATGAAGCCATAAGTATGGAATACCTAGGTAAAGTAGTGAAGCAATGAGAATGACAAATGACCTAAGTACTAGGAACTAGAGATTAATTGAAACGAATTGTTTCGTGAATATGACTAGAAAGAGTAAAAGATAGAAAACAAAAATGTTTGACTATCTGATTGTTTGAAACTGACGTGGGAGGTGGAACTTGATCTGCTAGCGATCAAGGGAAACCGAACACAAATTGGGGTGGAAGGATAGTTCAACACTGATGCTGATCACATCAGGGTTAGATGATTCCTGAAGCTCCCTATAGTGGTCACAAGTAATCACGCTAAGAAAAGATACAGCTACCATAAATCTGATTTGGAGTTGTGTGATGTTTTAAAAAGAATTTTCAAACAGATTTTGAAAAAGAATTTTCTTCAAGTATGAAGATGGAAACGAAAACTGGTTTTGAAACCGCTATCACCCGCCGATGGCTGAGCCTTAAGTCTTGATGACCGGTAGAACGGTGGGCGTGTATTAGTTTTGAAACCATTGCACCGTACGTGCGGCGGTCCTAAGTGACCGGTTGGGGCGGTGTCAGTGTGATTTTTCCAAAGGCAGCGGGACGGGGAGAGTACCCTGAGATGTTCCTGTGTTGAGTGAGTCAACCAGAGTGCCTGAGGATATGTATATGTGTAACGTTTTGATCAGAACCGAAGGGACCGTGGGCCAGAGAGAGTAAGTGCCCATTTGTCATGAAACGGCCGTGAACCAGAAAGAGTAAGTGTTCAACGTGACCGGTACCTGAGGGATCAGTAGTATATTACTCAACATGGATTCGAGGACTGTAGTGCCTTCTTGTCTTCGGACCGATTCCATGGAGAGAGTAAAAAGAGTATTTTTGATTGCTATACATGCTGTGATATGTGTGTGGTATGTGTAGTATGAAATGAGACAGACTTGTGGAGTCTGTAAGGTTATACATGTATTATAACCTTGGCATAGTGCCATGAGAGTAACCATCTAGATTCACCAACTTTGAGGACAAAGTTCCTAAGGGGGGTAGATTTTAATACCCCGGATCTAAAAATGGTGATTAAATTACTCTAATAAAATTATTAAGGCCTAATGGTGCCTAAAGAGTATTGGTAAAAAGAATAAAACCAAAAGAAAAGAGAAAACGCTTGAAAAGCGAAAAACGCTAAAATGCGCGTTAAATGAGTATAAGAGATATATGATCTCGAGAGGGTCCGAGATGGATCCTAAGGCTTAGTTAGGCCTAATAGTATACGGGAATGATTCCCGAAGAAAACGGATCCAAATAATGGATTAAAACGCTAACGGAGTTTAAAGCACGTTTTTCGAGAAAACCCGAAAACGTGACTTTAAGTGGTCAAATGGACCCGTAAAAATTATAGTTGATTATATAACTATAATTAAGTATTAATGGAAGCTTAAAGCCATTAAAAATAAAGAAACGAGAAAAATCCGAAAAACGGGCCCGGTTAGTGAATAGTGCCAAACCGGGTAAAATAACGAGCGTTTTCTGTCAGAAACCGAAAAACGCTCCAGTCTACAAGTATAAGTGGGGCCGGTTTTTATTATCCAAATATCATCCCCTCTCTAATAATAGCTAGTTAGTAAATAAAGAAAGAAAATAAAAGGGAAGGAAAAGTAAAGTAGAAAAGGTAGGCTCTTCTCTCTCCTCCCTCACTTTCTTTTTCTTTCCCTCTTTCCTTTCTCCTTTCCCAGACGTCTCTTCCTCCAGCCTGGGACGATTTCTTCCCCCCTCATCCATGGCTTCTTCCCACTTCCCTTCCTTGCTCAAGCTTTGTTTAAGCTCCAAACTCAAAAATAACCACATATTTGTGATCCTCTCCTCACCCTCTATCATTCTCTCTTTTCAAAACTTGAAAATGATGAGTTTCATTTTCGTGGGTGTTGCCCATTTGAGGAGAAAAGCACATAATCTTGAAGCTTGAAGCTTCCTCTTTCACCCAAGGTAAAAATATCCAAAGAAAAATACATTTTTCTTCACTTCCTTGTGTTGGCCGATTTTGGCATGTGTTAATGCCTTGCTTCTCTTTGTTTTGAGCTACTCTCCAAGTCTCCAATGGTGGGTTGGAGCTCCTCCTTTGATTCTTGGCAAATCAATTCTAGGGTTTCCAAAGGTAATGTTCAAATTTAATGCCTTGAGCCCTCCTCTTGAATTCATGAGTTATTTTCATAGTTAGGAGAACTAATGAGTACTCCTTATATCCATTGGTATATTGGTCTAGAGAATTGGGCTAGTGATTTGCCTTGACCGATTTTGGGTGAGAAAAGAGGAGAAGAAGAGAAGAGTATTTAAAAGGAAACTTGAGAGAATCCAAGGTAAGAAACCAACCCTTAAGTATATTCTACATGTATTAGAATTTGGGAAGGGTTAATGAATAAATGAACCCCACTTGAGTGTGGTAGCAATGTGCTTGTACAAATAATGCAAGTGAGAAAACATTGTGAATTTAGTGTTTGATTAAGTGTTATGCATTTCATGAATTATGCATTGTATTGTATTTGGAGAATTGATGAGTATTGGTGAACTTGTATGTGCTGGTAGAACCCATGATGGGTTTGGTTAGTTTTAGGTTGAATAATGTGATGAGATGAACTTTGGGAAATGTTAGAAAAATAGCCAAGTTATGGCAAAATTTGTGTAGAAACCTAAGTGGTTTAAGTGATGTTTTGTGTGTGGAGAATAACCTAGGGTTAGCTAGGTGTTGTTGGAGTTTGAATTGGGTAAATGATCACCCAAGAATATGAGAGGATGTTTGTGGTGAGATGTGCAAAAATCTGTAGCAAAAGAGATTGTGTAAGTGCCTTAGGAGTTTTAGAAAACAAAGAAGATTTTAGGCTTTAAGAGTGAGTCTTGGAACTTGGCATGAGGTGTGCATTATCTCGGAAGTTTGGAGTGGTTAAATGAAGAGAGAACAATAATGCAAGTGTCAAGAGAGGTTAGAAATGCACAAGTGTGCATTAGTGTAAAATGAGAATGAAAAATGTGTGTGAGCAAGAGTTTGAGTAAGGTTTGAGCCATGATTTGAAGAGTTTTAGAGCATGTTTTTAAGGTGATTAAATATGTGGAAAACTTGTGGAAAGTTTATGGAAAGATTAAGGGTGGATTAAGGATTGAATTGGGGTTGAAAAATGATGTATGTTGCAGGTTTTAGCAGGGTCCGGGACCTAGTCCATGGACAAGGACCCGGACCACCCCATTTATTTAGGCCGAGAGTGCAAGCCGTGTTGGTCCGGGACTTGGGATAGGGACAAGGTCCCGGACCAGTGTGAAATTCCAACCCGAGAGTTGTGATGGTATTGGTCCGGGACTTAGGGTAAGGACCAAGTCCCGGACCACCCCCAGAATGCCCCGTGAGTGTTTTAAAGGTGCAATGGGGGTTTGAATGCTAATGATGTTATAAGATGTTAGCCTTGTTTGGTGACATGTAAAGGCCCTAGGAAGTGTAAGAAAGTGTTGGAAGTGATTGAGAAGTGAGAACTAATTAACAAGAGTGAAACCAAGATAACGGGATAACGGGGTAACTACGGGATTAACATTTTATTATGTTCCGTATGATGTTAGTATTAATAATAATGTTTGAAACATTATCAGAGAGTCGTGCGTGACCCGAGCTTGGTGAGATGACACGGTAAAAGTAAAAACCCCGGTGAAAGGTATGATTTCTCATGCCCCGTATGCTAACCGAGTTACTCTGATTTGTGTGTTTGTGTGCCGGCTTAATCAAGATTAAAGCATGAAAATAATCCCTTGTTTGATTATGTATGCCTTGATGTATGTTGAATGAGCTAACATACTTGTATGCCGGTGTGGTCTAACTTAGTGCATAGACCGACTCTTAGTGAGTATGATTGACTAGAAACCCATTGAACGGGTAGTCACAAAACCAATGGTATTATGCAAACACACACAAGCTATCGATTAAAGTATAACGATAACACAAACATATGAACTCCCTAAAATGCGAGGAGATGTACGGGTTGAGTATACCCGATAACGGTTAGAAACCTTATTGAAACAATCCACGAAATAAATATGAGTGGAGAGATAAATGACCTCCATCGAGAGGGTTGAAGTTAGTCAATAATGTAAACATATAAGAAAGGTAAAAGAGACCTAAGGGACTATGTGACTCCCTTGAGATACGGTCGACCTCTTATATGAGGATTTTCCCGGTATAAGAAAATATCCTAATGTAATCATATGATTGTGAGGGTAACCCTTAAACCTAAGATTACCCGAATTTAAGTAAAGTTCCCAAAGTCATTAGAAACATCGAGAATGGTGCTTCTAGACTAATATACATGATATTATTATAACTCCGAGAGAGGAGTGTATGGGAACGAGAGTAGTCCGAGAGTAGTCGGACCTAAGTAAAAGAGATAGGAACTAAGAGAGAGTTCCGTGAGCTAGTTGAACCTTCCCACCATGCTAGACCCAGAGTAGGGTCGAAACCGGGGAAGTAAGACTACGCTAGAGAGCCATGAGTTTTGGCTTAAGTATGTAAAGAGTAACAAGCGTGACGTAGGTGACCTGTAGTGTCTCGAGAATCTACAAGAGCTTGAGTATGAATAACCCAAGAGTGTGGGTGAGATAACGAGTATAAATAACCCGAGAGAAAGGGGTGAGAATATGTATGAGTAACCCGAGAGAATGGGTAAGTGTAAGAATGAGTAGCCCAAGAGAATGGGTGTGTATGAATAAGTAACCCGAGAGAGCGGGTGAGGTATTGAATAAGTAAACAAGGCATAGTGAGGAATAACCCTCAATGCCTAAGAGTAACCAGTTACCACTAACAACATTGTTATGTTAGTTAGGAATCGTGTTCCGTGGTTGGATGTAGATTCCTTGTGTGATATACATATGTATTGTATTGCCATGATGCATGTTGTTTGATTAAAATGAACTCCATGTATATCCGACCCAAAGTAGTCGGCGTACCGCGGTTAGCACGCGGTATATGCGAATTTCATGCGCAGCGAAAGCTGACCCCCTAGGGGGAACGTTTTTAGTGTGCAGGTACTTGAAGCTGACCACCGTTCGAGAGAGTGAGAGAGTAGGACGGGGACTGCTGTGAGCATGGGTAGTTAGATTGTAATTACTTATGTGTTCGAATGAGGTGTAAGTCCGAGTATGTTATCGGCATCCGAATATTGTAGACTCGGTATAGTAGAGATATGAATTGAGTAATGTATTTGTATGAAGTACTCGGTTGTTCCAGTTCATCAGACCGTTACGGTATGTAAGAAAGGCCTGGTTAGCCACATGGGTGGCTAACGGCGTTGTTTCACCCCTCGTTGTAATTAGAGTTCCGCTGCGTAAGTAGGAGTAATTAGTAACAGTTTAAGAGGTAATGACGAGATTAACGGTTGGGGTGTTACAAAAATGGTATCAGAGCGAAGTATCGCTCTGATGACTGGAAATACCGAGCTTAGGAAATACCGAGTTAGGAATTAGAGACTTAGGGCTATGGGTTGAGTGGTAGCGTGAGAGATGCGCTAGTTAGGAACTTCCAGTATGATCTGGATACCTACAATACCAGACCCGCCCTCCACAACCCCCGCATTAAAAGCTCGGGAAAGAACGCCAGAGAGACGGGAAACCCGACCTGGCAGTTACTTAATTAATGTATCAATATGAACCAGAATCTGTCATGCGGTGGACCTCGAGAACCGGAAACCCCGGTGACGGAAGCCGCTGGAACGACAATAACTGCATGCAATGATGAAAGGTCGAGACATCCTAGTCCAAGGAGACCAGAATTTGTGGCAGCCTGGGGCGACATGCTTAGCAGTCGCGAGAACCTAGCTGGCCGAGCAACAGCAAAAAGAAAGCACCAACCGTGCAACAAGGCGGACGCAATGATAATAACGAGAACCGGGACACATGTCTACGGACCGCCATAGTTAACTAATACCATCCATGGTATACATATTGACAGAGAATCTAGTCAAGAGTAGAGGCACCCACCCTGCCACACCCAGAGAGGTTGCAATACTTAACTGATACAACTTAGACAGCTACGAGCATTACTACGGGATATACCCGAATAGGACTACAGAAGTAGTACCTAAATAAGTTAAACCTCGGTAACCACAGTAAAGACGTGGGAACGAGCAACGAGGTAAAGCATGGAATTAAAGTAATTAAGGAACTCCGAGAGTGGAGGAGCACCTAAATGAATGACAGTCATGTCAAGGTGAATGAGAATCAGCTCCAAGGAGCAGTCATCCAACTAGGGGATCAAGGAAGAGCCAACGAGGCTACCAATTACAATGTGAACAATACCACGACCGGTATGAGTTAACCCAAAAACCGCCCGTACCGCGCACTTGCCACGGCAAGTGCAGTAATAACGGGACCGTTAAGAAGAATCTTAACAAGTGACAAGTACTTAGCAAGTACCAAGACGGCAAGAGAAGCCAATATGACACCACAAACCCTAAAAATTCTGAAATGAAACCTTGGAAAGGCCTAAAGGCCTGACCACTGTGTAAAAAAAATATACCGGTCAGCAAGAGGCTAGACCTAGTAAGAAGCAACCGGCATTGAAATGCCGCAAGGAGTTTACTTTCAAGACTCAAACTTTTCTTCAAAACATGAAATTTCCAAAAACCCCCAAAGTTTTAAAACCAAATCAGAGAATCACGGTAAGTCATTATAGGACCATATAAGAGGAGTTGGCAACAGAATACTTCACTTAGGCGTGACCGACACTACAAGTGTACACAAACGAGACATGGAACAACCGCACTCCAAAGGAGCTTGCGGGCCTGACAGACCAGTTATGAGTTAGTTGGGTAAGTGGCAACGTATCAATAAGATACTCCATGTATGTATACAAGTAGAGTACGGTACACGGGAAGTAGCCCACTCCATACTACGGACGAAAGAGCCAATTCAAACCGAGACAGTTGGACACTTCGAATGATCGAAGTACACAAAGAGGCTTACTAAGCTAAAGGAGTCAAGAATCCAGTAGGATGATGGAGCTAAGAACATAACGTTAAGAAGTGCGAGAAGCACAGAGTATTAAGTACAGACATTGGATATGTCTCAGGAAATACCTAATAACTGGGTGAATACCAGTGTAAATACTACGGCGAATGCCTAAATGAACTTATTAATGTACGATAAACGGGATAGAATTCCCACTTTATACCTCACTGAAGAGAATAATGACCAGACCTAGAAGGTATTAGAAGGTACCAAGGATCTACTCAATAAAGAGAGACACTGCAACCCTAAACGGGATAGTCAAGGACATAGCCGCAAGGCGAAGTCACAACTGAACATAACCATGAGTACAAGCCAGATGTAATGGCATTACTCAGTAACACCCAGGAGCAATCCGAGAAGGGTGCCGGAGTCAACAGTACTTGAACGAAACATCGTGCTGAGAACACAAGTGTTTAAGCAAACACTCGGGTAAAACCCGAAGGGATCCCTTGTAACACGGGATACCCTAAATTGCTGGAGGGCATGAATTAATACCTAGTAAAAAAGGGTCTTCCAAGTACGGAAGAGTGGTGAGACAACCATATCAAAAAGCCCAGTAATACCTCCAAACCATTGAATGGAATACGGAGAGGAAGAAACCTATATAAGCAGCCCGCATGGAGCATGGCGAGGCAATGTGGCTTATAAGCCGGTAAACTAACTGCAACTTGTAGATCTAAACATTGTAAACCTATGCATAGAGGCATAAGAGGAACAGTGGAGAACGAACCACTACCTTAAGTGGGGGATACCACTTGTTATTATGGGGCCTATGGAGCGGCATTTGCGTGAATCCTCCAGAGAAAGGCTACCACCTAAGTATGTAATGTGAAACCGCTAGAGCTGGTGTAGTAAAACTTGAGCATGTGTATATTGCCAATGAGTATATGAACTATAATGTGTAAAGAAGTACCTTGATGGCAGTACAAAGGAAACCGATAGAGTAATCGGATGAGTAGTGAACACTGTATGTGTACAGTATGAAACTGCGAGAGTAGCAGTGCGCAAGCGCACAGAGAGATTTAAAGAGTAACGTATTTCATTGAGCCAAGTGAATGGCAAGCCATAGTATAAATGGGGGGAGTACATGAGCAGAAGCTAAAGTAGTAGCGGATGCCATGTAAACAAATGTTGTAACGAGTAGAACAAGGTACGCAGTAAGCGACCATTGTAAGAGTATATTCGGATAGTGATTAGAGTTGATGAAGAAATGTGGTAAAGGAGACATGTTCATTCCTATCTCATGAGAGATTTACTGTCAAGGGTTTACGCTTCTGCACTCTGTATGACTGAGTTTTGGTTTTATGCACTTGTGCGGTAATGATCAAGGGGAGAGCCAGGATTGAATTGAGAAATGTCAACGAAGCCTGTTGAGTGAGAATCTAGAGAGATAACCGTGCGGCCATTGGCCAAAGATGCACAAAGAACGTGGGCAGAAACCCACAGGGCCCAGGATCGATATGTGGAAAAATGCAGAGTAGTATGAATGAAGAACTCTGGTACACAACCAAGAAACAAACATAATCCATGAGCCACTATAAAACGAGGAAGCACTACATGCTAAGTAGTAGCTTGTCCTCAACCGACAATAAGTCGGGAAAAGTAAGCGAATAACCACGAAGGTATACAGAGTTATACAAATAGATTTCCAGAGAGTTGGAGAGAAAATCTAAACTCATCGAATTCGCATACGGTAAGAGATACCAAGCGACGATTGATATACATTGAGAATATCAAAGAGCGAATTAAGCTCTAGTTATCAGGTCACACAGCAGAAGCTTGTGGACCGTGATTCAGGGTTAAGTATACCTATGTCATAACCCCTTGAAGCCTTAGAGGCTAGAACCGAACCCGGTTATAAGTTAATTAACCGTACTGAAGTTAAAACACTTCATAATACTCGAATTAATGAACCAATGTTCAGTGATAACATATGGTTGGTACGCGGGGCGTAACCCCTTTTAAGGGGGGTAGGGCGAGAAACCGCTTAGCTTAGAGTATGTTTTACGTATTGGTGCGTAAACTACTATGTGCATAGCACAAAAAGAAATTGTTTTGATGATTGGAACTTATGTTACATAAACATAGGTACCCATTCATTGTGTAAGTATGAGTATTATGCATGAGAGATGCGAGTAATGTGTATGTAATAAATATGAAAAGAGGAGTAGAGAAACTCCTGGGGAATGAGAATCCCTATAGTATATGTCTAGTGAGATTAGACATGAGACATAATGAGTATGAATCGGCATGAAACCAATGTGTAACCAAGAAGAGTGGAGTGAGTTCCCTAGGTGATTTTATTGAGAATGATAGATGGAGTGAGTTCCATCCTTTGGAGTTGTATGTTATGTGTTTTAAATTGTGCAACAATTGAGTAAATGAAGCCATAAGTATGGAATATCTAGGTAAAGTAGTGAAGCAATGAGAATGACAAATGACCTAAGTACTAGGAACTAGAGATTAATGAAACGAATTGTTTCGGGAATATGACTAGAAAGAGTAAATGATAGAAAAAAAAAATGTTTGATATCTGATTGTTTGAAACTGACGTGGGAGGTGGAACTTGATCTGCTAGCGATCAAGGGAAACCGAACACAAGAATTGGGGTGGAAGGATGGTTAACACTGATGCTGATCACACAGGGTTAGATGATTCCTGAAGCTCCCTATAGTGGTCACAAGTAATCACGCTAAGAAAGATACAGCTACCATAAATCTGATTTGGAGTTGTGTGATGTTTTAAAAGAATTTTCAAACAGATTTTGAAAAAGAATTTTCTTCAAGTATGAAGATGGAAACGAAAACTGGTTTTGAAACCGCTATCACCCGCCGATGGCTGAGCCTTAAGTCTTGATGACCGGTAGAACGGTGGGCGTGTATTAGTTTTGAAACCATTGCACCGTACGTGCGGCGGTCCTAAGTGACCGGTTGGGGCGGTGTCAGTGTGTGATTTTTCCAAAGGCAGCGGGACGGGGAGAGTACCCTGAGATGTTCCTGTGTTGAGTGAGTCAACCAGAGTGCCTGAGGATATGTATATGTGTAACGTTTTGATCAGAACCGAAGGGACCGTGGGCCAGAGAGAGTAAGTGCCCATTTGTCATGAAACGGCCGTGAACCAGAAAGAGTAAGTGTTCAACGTGACCGGTACCTGAGGGATCAGTAGTATATACTCAATATGGATTCGAGGACTGTAGTGCCTTCTTGTCTTCGGACCGATTCCATGGAGAGAAAAAGAGTATTTTTGATTGCTATACATGCTGTGATATGTGTGTGGTATGTGTAGTATGAAATGAGACAGACTTGTGGAGTCTGTAAGGTTATACATGTATTATAACCTTGGCATAGTGCGCCATGAGAGTAACCATCTAGATTCACCAACTTTGAGGACAAAGTTCCTAAGGGGGGTAGATTTTAATACCCCGGATCTAAAAATGGTGATTAATTACTCTAATAAATTATTAAGGGCCTAATGGTGCCTAAAGAGTATTGGTAAAAAGAATAAAACCAAAAGAAAAGAGAAAACGCTTGAAAAGCGAAAAACGCTAAAATGCGCGTTAAATGAGTATAAGAGATATATGATCTCGAGAGGGTCCGAGATGGATTCCTAAGGCTTAGTTAGGCCTAATTATTATACGGGAATGATTCCCGAAGAAAACGGATCCAAATAATGGATTAAAACGCTAACGGAGTTTTAAAGCACGTTTTTCGAGAACCCGAAAACGTGACTTTAAGTGGTCAAATGGACCCGTAAAAATTATAGTTGATTATATAACTATAATTAAGTATTAATGGAAGCTTAATAGCCATTAAAAATAAAGAAACGAGAAAAATCCGAAAAACGGGCCCGGTTAGTGAATAGTGCCAAACCGGGTAAAATAACGAGCGTTTTCTGTCAGAAACCGAAAAACGCTCAGTCTACAAGTATAAGTGGGGCCGGTTTTTATTATCCAAATATCATCCCCTCTCTAATAATAGCTAGTTAGTAAATAAAGAAAGAAAATAAAAGGGAAGGAAAAGTAAAGTAGAAAAGGTAGGCTCTTCTCTCTCCTCCCTCACTTTCTTCTTTTCTTTCCCTCTTTCCTTTCTCCTTTCCCAGACGTTCTCCCCTTCCTCCAGCCTGGGACGATTTCTTCCCCCCTCATCCATGGCTTCTTCCCACTTCCCTTCCTTGCTCAAGCTTTGTTTAAGCTCCAAACTCAAAAATAACCACATATTTGTGATCCTCTCCTCACCCTCTATCATTCTCTCTTTTCAAAACTTGAAAATGATGAGTTTCATTTTCGTGGGTGTTGCCCATTTGAGGAGAAAAGCACATAATCTTGAAGCTTGAAGCTTCCTCTTTCACCCAAGGTAAAAATATCCAAAGAAAAATACATTTTTCTTCACTTCCTTGTGTTGGCCGATTTTGGCATGTGTTAATGCCTTGCTTCTCTTTGTTTTGAGCTACTCTCCAAGTCTCCAATGGTGGGTTGGAGCTCCTCCTTTGATTCTTGGCAAATCAATTCTAGGGTTTCCAAAGGTAATGTTCAAATTTAATGCCTTGAGCCCTCCTCTTGAATTCATGAGTTATTTTCATAGTTAGGAGAACTAATGAGTACTCCTTATATCCATTGGTATATTGGTCTAGAGAATTGGGCTAGTGATTTGCCTTGACCGATTTTGGGTAAAGAAAAGAGGAGAAGAAGAGAAGAGTATTTAAAAGGAAACTTGAGAGAATCCAAGGTAAGAAACCAACCCTTAAGTATATTCTACATGTATTAGAATTTGGGAAGGGTTAATGAATAAATGAACCCCACTTGAGTTGTGGTAGCAATGTGCTTGTAAAAAATAATGCAAGTGAGAAAACATTGTGAATTTAGTGTTTGATTAAGTGTTATGCATTTCATGAATTATGCATTGTATTGTATGGAGAATTGATGAGTATTGGTGAACTTGTATGTGCTGGTAGAACCCATGATGGGTTTGGTTAGTTTTAGGTTGAATAATGTGATGAGATGAACTTTGGGAAATGTTAGAAAAATAGCCAAGTTATGGCAAAATTTGTGTAGAAACCTAAGTGGTTTAAGTGATGTTTTGTGTGGAGAATAACCTAGGGTTAGCTAGGTGTTGTTGGAGTTTGAATTGGGTAAATGATCACCCAAGAATATGAGAGGATGTTTGTGGTGAGATGTGCAAAAATCTGTAGCAAAAGAGATTGTGTAAGTGCCTTAGGAGTTTTTAGAAAACAAAGAAGATTTTAGGCTTTAAGAGTGAGTCTTGGAACTTGGCATGAGGTGTGCATTATCTCGGAAGTTTTGGAGTGGTTAAATGAAGAGAGAACAATAATGCAAGTGTCAAGAGAGGTTAGAAATGCACAAGTGTGCATTAGTGTAAAATGAGAATGAAAAATGTGTGAACTTGAGCAAGAGTTTGAGTAAGGTTTGAGCCTATGATTTGAAGAGTTTTAGAGCATGTTTTTAAGGTGATTAAATATGTGGAAAACTTGTGGAAAGTTTATGGAAAGATTAAGGGTGGATTAAGGATTGAATTGGGGTTGAAAAATGATGTATGTTGCAGGTTTTAGCAGGGTCCGGGACCTAGTCCATGGACAAGGACCCGGACCACCCCATTTATTTAGGCCGAGAGTGCAAGCCGTGTTTGGTCCGGGACTTGGGATAGGGACAAGGTCCCGGACCAGTGTTGAAATTCCACCCGAGAGTTGTGATGAGTATTGGTCCGGGACTTAGGGTAAGGACCAAGTCCCGGACCACCCCCAGAATTGCCCGTGAGTGTTTTAAAGGTTGCTAATGTGGGGGTTTGAATGTTAATGATGTTATAAGATGTTAAGGCCTGTTTGGTGACATGTAAAGGCCCTAGGAAGTGTAAGAAAGTGTTGGAAGTGATTGAGAAGTGAGAACTAATTAACAAGAGTGAAACCAAGATAACGGGATAACGGGGTAACTACGGGATAACATTTATTATGTTCCGTATGATTAGTATTAATAATAATGTTTGAAACATTATCAGAGAGTCGTGCGTGACCCGAGCTTGGTGAGATGACACGGTAAAAGTAAAAACCCCGGTGAAAGGTATGATTTTCTCATGCCCCGTATGCTAACCGAGTTACTCTGATTTGTGTGTTTGTGTGCCGGCTTAATCAAGATTAAAGCATGAAAATAATCCCTTGTTTGATTATGTATGCCTTGATGTATGTTGAATGAGCTAACATACTTGTATGCCGGTGTGGTCTAACTTAGTGCATAGACCGACTCTTAGTGAGTACTGATTGACTAGAAACCCATTGAACGGGTAGTCACAAAACCAATGGTATTATGCAAACACACACAAGCTATCGATTAAAGTATAACGATAACACAAACATATGAACTCCCTAAAATGCGAGGAGATGTACGGGTTGAGGATATACCCGATAACGGTTAGAGAACCTTATTGAAACAATCCACGAAATAAATATGAGTGGAGAGATAAATGACCTCCATCGAGAGGTTGAAGTTAGTAATAATGTAAACATATAAGAAAGGTAAAAGAGACCTAAGGGACTATGTGACTCCCTTGAGATACGGTCGACCTCTTATATGAGGATTTTCCCGGTATAAGAAAATATCCTAATGTATAATCATATGATTGTGAGGGTAACCCTTAAACCTAAGATTACCCGAATTTAAGTAAAGTTCCCAAAGTCATTAGAAACATCGAGAATGATGCTTCTAGACTAATATACATGATATTATTATAACTCCGAGAGAGGAGTGTATGGGAACGAGAGTAGTCCGAGAGTAGTCGGACCTAAGTAAAAGAGATAGGAACTAAGAGAGAGTTCCGTGAGCTAGTTGAACCTTCCCACCATGCTAGACCCAGAGTAGGGTCGAAACCGGGGAAGTAAGACTATGCTAGAGAGCCATGAGTTTTGGCTTAAGTATGTAAAGAGAGTAACAAGCGTGACGTAGGAGACCTGTAGTGTCTCGAGAATCTACAAGAGCTTGAGTATGAATAACCCAAGAGTGTGGGTGAGATAACGAGTATAAATAACCCGAGAGAAAGGGGTGAGAATATGTATGAGTAACCCGAGAGAATGGGTAAGTGTAAGAATGAGTAGCCCAAGAGAATGGGTGTGTATGAATAAGTAACCCGAGAGAGCGGGTGAGGTATTGAATAAGTAAACAAGGCATAGTGAGGAATAACCCTCAATGCCTAAGAGTAACCAGTTACCACTAACAACATTGTTATGTTAGTTAGGAATCGTGTTCCGTGTTGGATGTAGATTCCTTGTGTGATATACATATGTATTGTATTGCCATGATGCATGTTGTTTGATTAAAATGAACTCCATGTATATCCGACCCAAAGTAGTCGGCGTACCGCGGTTAGCACGCGGTATATGCGAATTTCATGCGCAGCGAAAGCTGACCCCCTGGGGGAACGTTTTTAGTGTGCAGGTACTTGAAGCTGACCACCGTTCGAGAGAGTAGGACGGGGACTGCTGTGAGCATGGGTAGTTAGATTGTAATTACTTATGTTGAATGAGGTGTAAGTCCGAGTATGTTATCGGCATCCGAATATTGTAGACTCGGTATAGTAGAGATATGAATTGAGTATGTATTTGTATGAAGTACTCGGTTGTTCCAGTTCATCAGACCGTTACGGTATGTAAGAAAGGCCTGGTTAGCCACATGGGTGGCTAACGGCGTTGTTTCACCCCTCGTTGTAATTAGAGTTCCGCTGCGTAAGTAGGAGTAATTAGTAACAGTTTAAGAGGTAATGACGAGATTAACGGTTGGGGTGTTACAAAAATGGTATCAGAGCGAAGTATCGCTCTGATGACTGGAAATACCGAGCTTAGGAAATACCGAGTTAGGAATTAGAGACTTAGGGCTATGGGTTGAGTGGTAGCGTGAGAGATGCGCTAGTTAGGAACTTCCAGTATGATCTGGATACCTACAATACCAGACCCGCCCTCCACAACCCCCGCATTAAAAGCTCGGGAAAGAACGCCAGAGAGACGGGAAACCCAATCTGGCAGTTATATTAATTATCAATATGAACCAGAACCTGTCATGCGGTGGACCCGAGAACCGGAAACCCGGACGGAAGCCGCTGGAACGACAATAACTGCATGCAATGACGAAAGTCGAGACATCCTAATCCAAGGAGACCAGAATTTGTGGCAGCCTGGGGCGACATGCTTAGCAGTCGCGAGAACCTAGCTGGCCGAGCAACAGCAAAGAGAAAGCACCAACCGTGCAACAAGGCGGACTCAATGATAATAACAAAAACCGGGACACATGTCTACGGACCGCCATAGTTAACTAATACCATCCATGGTATACATATTGACAGAGATCTAGTCAAGAGTAGAGGCACCCACCCTGCCACACCCAGAGAGGTTGCAATACTTAACTGATACAAGCTTAGACAGCTACGAGCATACTACGGGATATACCCGAATAGGACTACAGAAGTAGTACCTAAATAAGTTAAACCTCGGTAACCACAGTAAAGACGTGGGAACGAGCAACGAGGTAAAGCAGAATTAAAGTAATTAAGGAACTCCGAGAGTGGAGGAGCACCTAAATGAATGACAGTCATGTCAAGGTGAATGAGAATCAGCTCCAAGGAGCAGTTATCCAACTAGGGGATCAAGGAAGAGCCAACGAGGCTACCAAATACAATGTGAACAATACCGTGACCGGTATGAGTTAACCCAAAAAACCGCCGTACCGCGCACTTGCCACGGCAAGTGCAGTAATACGGGACCTTAATAAGAAATTAACAAGTGACAAGTACTTAGCAAGTACCAAGACGGCAAGAGAAGCCAATATGACACCACAAACCCTAAAAATTCTGAAATGAAACCTTGGAAAGGCCTAAAGGCCTGACCACTGTAAAAAAATATACCGGTCAGCAAGAGGCTAGACCTAGTAAGAAGCAACCGGCATTGAAATGCCGCAAGAGTTTACTTTCAAGACTCAAACTTTTCTTCAAACATGAAATTTCCAAAAACCCCCAAAGTTTTAAAACCAAACCAGAGAATCACGGTAAGTCATATAGGACCATTAAGAGGAGTTGGCAACAGAATACTTCACTTAGGCGTGACCGACACTACAAGTGTACACAAACGAGACATGGAACAACCGCACTCCAAAGGAGCTTGCGGGCCTGACAGACCAGTTATGAGTTAGTTGGGTAAGTGGTAACGTATCAATAAGATACTCCATGTATGTATACAAGTAGAGTACGGTACACGGGAAGTAGCCCACTCCATACTACGGACGAAAGAGCCAATTCAAACCGAGACAGTTGGACACTTCGAATGATCGAAGTACACAAAGAGCTTACTAAGCTAAAGGAGTCAAGAATCCAGTAGGATGATGGAGCTAAGAACATAACGTTAAGAAGTGCGAGAAGCACAGAGTATTAAGTACAGACATTGGATATGTCTCAGGAAATACCTAATAACTGGGTGAATACCAGTGTAAATATACGGCGAATGCCTAAATGAACTTATTAATGTACGATAAACGGGATAGAATTCCCACTTTATACCTCACTGAAGAGAATAATGACCAGACCTAGAAGGTATTAGAAGGTACCAAGGATCTACTCAATAAGAGACATTGCAACCCTAAACGGGATAGTCAAGGACATAGCCGCAAGGCGAAGTCACAACTGAACATAACCATGAGTACAAGCCAGATGTAATGGCATACTCAGTAACACCAGGAGCAATCGAGAATGAGAAGGGTGCCGGAGTCAACAGTACTTGAACGAAACATCGTGCTTGAAACACAAGTGTTTAAGCAAACACCGGGTAAACCCGAAGGGATCCCTTGTAACGGGATACCCTAAATTGCTGGTAAGGGCATGAATTAATACCTAGTAAAAAGGGTCTTCCAAGTACGGAAGAGTGGTGAGACAACCATATCAAAAGCCCATAAATACCTCCAAACCATTGAATGGAATACGGAGAGAAGAAAACCTATATAAGCAAGCCCGCATGGAGCATGGCGAGGCAATGTGGCTTTATAAGCCGTAAACTACTGCAACTTGTAGATCTAAACATTGTAAACTATGCATAGAGGCATAAGAGTAACACGTGGAGAACAACCACTACCTTAAGTGGGGGATACCACTTGTATTATGGGCCTATGGAGCGGCTTTTGCGTGAATCCTCCAGAGAAAGGTACCACCTAAGTATGTAATGTGAAACCGCTAGAGCGGTGAGTAAAACTTGAGCATGTGTATATTGCCAATGATATGAACTATAGTAATGTGTAAAGAAGTACCTTGATGGCAGTACAAAGGAAACCGATAGAGTAATCGGATGAGTAGTGAACACTGTATGTGTACAGTATGAACTGCGGAGTAAGCAGTGCGCAAGCGCACAGAGAGATTTAAAGAGTAACGTATTTCATTGAGCAAGTGAATGGCAAGCCATAGTATAAATGGCGGTGAGTACATGAGCAGAAGCTAAAGTAGTAGCGGATGCCATGAAACAAATGTTGTAACGATAGAACAAGTACGCAGTAAGCGCCCATTGTAAGAGTATATTCGGATAGTGATAGAGTTGATGAAGAAATTGGTAAAGGAGACATGTTCATCCTATCTCATGAGAGATTTACTGTCAAGGGTTTACGCTTCTGCACTCTGTATGACTGAGTGTTTTGGTATTGCACTTGTGCGGTAATGATCAAGTGGGAGAGCCAGGAATTGAGAAATGTCAACGAAGCCTGTTGAGTGAGAATCTAGAGAGATAACCGTGCGGCCATTGGCCAAAGATGCACAAAGAACGTGGGCAGTAACCCACAGGGCCCAGGATCGATATGTGGAAAAATGCAGAGTAGTATGAATGAAGAACTCTGGTACACAACCAAGAAACAAACATAATCCATGAGCACTATAAAACGAGGAAGCACTACATGCTAAGTGTAGCTTGTCCTCAACCGACAATAAGTCGGGAAAAGTAAGCGAATAACCACGAAAGGTGTCCAGAGTTATACAAATAGATTTCCAGAGAGTTGGAGAGAAAATCTTAACTCATCGAATTCGCATACGGTAAGAGATACCAAGCGACGATTGAATACATTGAGAATACCAAAGAGCGAATTAAGCTCTAGTTATCAGGTCACGCAGCAGAAGCTTGTGGACCGTGATTCAGGGTTAAGTATACCTATGTCATAAACCCCTTGAAGCCTTAGAGGCTAGAACCGAACCCGGTTATGAGTTAATTAACCGTACTGAAGTTAAAACACTTCATAATACTCGAATTAATGAACCAATGTTCAGTGATAACATATGGTTGGTTACGCGGGCGTAACCCCTTTTAAGGGGGGTAGGGCGAGAAACCGCTTAGAGTATGTTTTACGTATTGGTGCGTAAACTACTATGTGCATAGCACAAAAAGAAATTGTTTTGATGATTGGAACTTATGTTACATAAACATAGGTACCCATTCATTGTGTAAGTATGAGTATGTGCATGAGAGATGCAGTAATGTGTATGTAATATTTAAAAGAGGAGTAGAGAACTCCTGGGAATGAGAATCCCTATAGTATATGTCTAGTGAGATTAGACATGAGATATGAGTATGAATCGGCATGAAACCGATGTGTAACCTAAGAGGGAGTGAGTTCCCTAGGTGATTTTATTTGAGAATGATAGATGGAGTGAGTTCCATCCTTTGGAGTTGTATGTTATGTGTTTTAAATTGAGCAACAATTTGAGTAAATGAAGCCATAAGTATGGAATACCTAGGTAAGTAGTGAAGCAATGAGAATGACAAATGACCTAAGTACTAGGAACTAGAGATTAATTGAAACGAATTGTTTCGTGAATATGACTAGAAAGAGTAAAAGATAGAAAACAAAATGTTTGACTATCTGATTGTTTGAAACTGACGTGGGAGGTGGAACTTGATCTGCTAGCGATCAAGGGAAACCGAACACAAATTGGGGTGGAAGGATAGTTCAACACTGATGCTGATCACATCAGGGTTAGATGATTCCTGAAGCTCCCTATAGTGGTCACAAGTAATCACGCTAAGAAAATACAGCTACCATAAATCTGATTTGGAGTTGTGTGATGTTTTAAAAAATTTTCAAACAGATTTTGAAAAAGAATTTTCTTCAAGTATGAAGATGGAAACGAAAACTGGTTTTGAAACCGCTATCACCCGCCGATGGCTGAGCCTTAAGTCTTGATGACCGGTAGAACGGTGGGCGTGTATTAGTTTTGAAACCATTGCACCGTACGTGCGGCGGTCCTAAGTGACCGGTTGGGGCGGTGTCAGTGTGTGATTTTTCCAAAGGCAGCGGGACGGGGAGAGTACCCTGAGATGTTCCTGTGTTGAGTGAGTCAACCAGAGTGCCTGAGGATATGTATATGTGTAACGTTTTGATCAGAACCGAAGGGACCGTGGGCCAGAGAGAGTAAGTGCCCATTTGTCATGAAACGGCCGTGAACCAGAAAGAGTAAGTGTTCAACGTGACCGGTACCTGAGGGATCAGTAGTATATTACTCAATGGATTCGAGGACTGTAGTGCCTTCTTGTCTTCGGACCGATTCCATGGAGAGAGTAAAAAGAGTATTTTTGATTGCTATACATGCTGTGATATGTGTGTGGTATGTGTAGTATGAAATGAGACAGACTTGTGGAGTCTGTAAGGTTATACATGTATATAACCTTGGCATAGTGCGCCATGAGAGTAACCATCTAGATTCACCAACTTTGAGGACAAAGTTCCTAAGGGGGGTAGATTTTAATACCCCGGATCTAAAAATGGTGATTAAATTACTCTAATAAATTATTAAGGCCTAATGGTGCCTAAAGAGTATTGGTAAAAGAATAAAACCAAAAGAAAAGAGAAAACGCTTGAAAAGCGAAAAACGCTAAAATGCGCGTTAAATAGTATAAGAGATATATGATCTCGAGAGGGTCCGAGATGGATTCCTAAGGCTTAGTTAGGCCTAATATATACGGGAATGATTCCCGAAGAAAACGGATCCAAATAATGGATTAAAACGCTAACGGAGTTTAAAGCACGTTTTTCGAGAAAACCCGAAAACGTGACTTTAAGTGGTCAAATGGACCCGTAAAAATTATAGTTGATTATATAACTATAATTAAGTATTAATGGAAGCTTAATAGCCATTAAAAATAAAGAAACGAGAAAAATCCGAAAAACGGGCCCGGTTAGTGAATAGTGCCAAACCGGGTAAAATAACGAGCGTTTTCTGTCAGAAACCGAAAAACGCTCAGTCTACAAGTATAAGTGGGGCCGGTTTTTATTATCCAAATATCATCCCCTCTCTAATAATAGCTAGTTAGTAAATAAAGAAAGAAAATAAAAGGGAAGGAAAAGTAAAGTAGAAAAGGTAGGCCTCTCTCTCCTCCCTCACTTTCTTCTTTTCTTTCCCTCTTTCCTTTCTCCTTTCCCAGACGTTCTCCCCTTCCTCCAGCCTGGGACGATTTCTTCCCCCCTCATCCATGGCTTCTTCCCACTTCCCTTCCTTGCTCAAGCTTTGTTTAAGCTCCAAACTCAAAAATAACCACATATTTGTGATCCTCTCCTCACCCTCTATCATTCTCTCTTTTCAAAACTTGAAAATGATGAGTTTCATTTTCGTGGGTGTTGCCCATTTGAGGAGAAAAGCACATAATCTTGAAGCTTGAAGCTTCCTCTTTCACCCAAGGTAAAAATATCCAAAGAAAAATACATTTTTCTTCACTTCCTTGTGTTGGCCGATTTTGGCATGTGTTAATGCCTTGCTTCTCTTTGTTTTGAGCTACTCTCCAAGTCTCCAATGGTGGGTTGGAGCTCCTCCTTTGATTCTTGGCAAATCAATTCTAGGGTTTCCAAGGTAATGTTCAAATTTAATGCCTTGAGCCCTCCTCTTGAATTCATGAGTTATTTTCATAGTTAGGAGAACTAATGAGTACTCCTTATATCCATTGGTATATTGGTCTAGAGAATTGGGCTAGTGATTTGCCTTGACCGATTTTGGGTAAAGAAAAGAGGAGAAGAAGAGAAGAGTATTTAAAAGGAAACTTGAGAGAATCCAAGGTAAGAAACCAACCCTTAAGTATATTCTACATGTATTAGAATTTGGGAAGGGTTAATGAATAAATGAACCCCACTTGAGTTTGGTAGCAATGTGCTTGTACAAAATAATGCAAGTGAGAAAACATTGTGAATTTAGTGTTTGATTAAGTGTTATGCATTTCATGAATTATGCATTGTATTGTATGGAGAATTGATGAGTATTGGTGAACTTGTATGTGCTGGTAGAACCCATGATGGGTTTGGTTAGTTTTAGGTTGAATAATGTGATGAGATGAACTTTGGGAAATGTTAGAAAATAGCCAAGTTATGGCAAAATTTGTGTAGAAACCTAAGTGGTTTAAGTGATGTTTTGTGTGGAGAATAACCTAGGGTTAGCTAGGTGTTGTTGGAGTTTGAATTGGGTAAATGATCACCCAAGAATATGAGAGGATGTTTGTGGTGAGATGTGCAAAAATCTGTAGCAAAAGAGATTGTGTAAGTGCCTTAGGAGTTTTTAGAAAACAAGAAGATTTTAGGCTTTAAGAGTGAGTCTTGGAACTTGGCATGAGGTGTGCATTATCTCGGAAGTTTTGGAGTGGTTAAATGAAGAGAGAACAATAATGCAAGTGTCAAGAGAGGTTAGAAATGCACAAGTGTGCATTAGTGTAAAATGAGAATGAAAAATGTGTGAACTTGAGCAAGAGTTTGAGTAAGGTTTGAGCCTATGATTTGAAGAGTTTTAGAGCATGTTTTTAAGGTGATTAAATATGTGGAAAACTTGTGGAAAGTTTATGGAAAGATTAAGGGTGGATTAAGGATTGAATTGGGGTTGAAAAATGATGTATGTTGCAGGTTTTAGCAGGGTCCGGGACCTAGTCCATGGACAAGGACCCGGACCACCCCATTTATTTAGGCCGAGAGTGCAAGCCGTGTTTGGTCCGGGACTTGGGATAGGGACAAGGTCCCGGACCAGTGTTGAAATTCCACCCGAGAGTTGTGATGAGTATTGGTCCGGGACTTAGGGTAAGGACCAAGTCCCGGACCACCCCCAGAATTGCCCCGTGAGTGTTTTAAAGGTTGCTAATGGGGGGTTTGAATGTTAATGATGTTATAAGATGTTAAGGCCTCGTTTGGTGACATGTAAAGGCCCTAGGAAGTGTAAGAAAGTGTTGGAAGTGATTGAGAAGTGAGAACTTTAATTAACAAGAGTGAAACCAAGATAACGGGATAACGGGGTAACTACGGGATAACATTTTATTATGTTCCGTATGATTTAGTATTAATAATAATGTTTGAAACATTATCAGAGAGTCGTGCGTGACCCGAGCTTGGTGAGATGACACGGTAAAAGTAAAAACCCCGGTGAAAGGTATGATTTTCTCATGCCCCGTATGCTAACCGAGTTACTCTGATTTGTGTTTTGTGCCGGCTTAATCAAGATTAAAGCATGAAAATAATCCCTTGTTTGATTATGATGCCTTGATGTATGTTGAATGAGCTAACATACTTGTATGCCGGTGTGGTCTAACTTAGTGCATAGACCGACTCTTAGTGAGTACTGATTGACTAGAAACCCATTGAACGGGTAGTCACAAAACCAATGGTATTATGCACACACACAAGCTATCGATTAAAGTATAACGATAACACAAACATATGAACTCCCTAAAATGCGAGGAGATGTACGGGTTGAGTATACCCGATAACGGTTAGAAACCTTATTGAAACAATCCACGAAATAAATATGAGTGGAGAGATAAATGACCTCCATCGAGAGGATTGAAGTTAGTCTAATAATGTAAACATATAAGAAAGGTAAAAGAGACCTAAGGGACTGTGTGACTCCCTTGAGATACGGTCGACCTCTTATATGAGGATTTTACCCGGTATAAGAAAATATCCTAATGTATAATCATATGATTGTGAGGGTAACCCTTAAACCTAAGATTACCCGAATTTAAGTAAAGTTCCCAAAGTCATTAGAAACATCGAGAATGGTGCTTCTAGACTAATATACATGATATTATTATAACTCCGAGAGAGGAGTGTATGGGAACGAGAGTAGTCCGAGAGTAGTCGGACCTAAGTAAAAGAGATAGGAACTAAGAGAGAGTTCCGTGAGCTAGTTGAACCTTCCCACCATGCTAGACCCAGAGTAGGGTCGAAACCGGGGAAGTAAGACTATGCTAGAGAGCCATGAGTTTTGGCTTAAGTATGTAAAGAGAGTAACAAGTGTGACGTAGGACCTGTAGTGTCTCGAGAATCTACAAGAGCTTGAGTATGAATAACCCAAGAGTGTGGGTGAGATAACGAGTATAAATAACCCGAGAGAAAGGGGTGAGAATATGTATGAGTAACCCGAGAGAATGGGTAAGTAAGAATGAGTAGCCCAAGAGAATGGGTGTGTATATAAGTAACCCGAGAGAGCGGGTGAGGTATTGAATAAGTAAACAAGGCATAGTGAGGAATAACCCTCAATGCCTAAGAGTAACCAGTTACCACTAACAACATTGTTATGTTAGTTAGGAATCGTGTTCCGTGGTTGGATGTAGATTCCTTGTGTGATATACATATGTATTGTATTGCCATGATGCATGTTGTTTGATTAAAATGAACTCCATGTATATCCGACCCAAAGTAGTCGGCGTACCGCGGTTAGCACGCGGTATATGCGAATTTCATGCGCAGCGAAAGCTGACCCCCTAGGGGGAACGTTTTTAGTGTGCAGGTACTTGAAGCTGACCACCGTTCGAGAGAGTAGGACGGGGACTGCTGTGAGCATGGGTAGTTAGATTGTAATTACTTATGTGTTCGAATGAGGTGTAAGTCCGAGTATGTTATCGGCATCCGAATATTGTAGACTCGGTATAGTAGAGATATGAATTGAGTAATGTATTTGTATGAAGTACTCGGTTGTTCCAGTTCATCAGACCGTTACGGTATGTAAGAAAGGCCTGGTTAGCCACATGGGTGGCTAACGGCGTTGTTCACACCCCTCGTTGTAATTAGAGTTCCGCTGCGTAGTAGGAGTAATTAGTAACAGTTTAAGAGGTAATGACGAGATTAACGGTTGGGGTGTTACAGCATCACTCATTCCCAGCCTTACCAAATAACTTGTCTCCTATTACGGTTACACAATGTATCAAATATGGTTTAAATTTAGTGATGTATTTTAATTTGTAACTCTTTGGACCAGACTTGTTTTAATTTACTTAGTCAATTATTGAATAGCCTTTATGTGGTTAATTCAATTATATATTCATGTTTGGCTTGTGCGTACTTCGGGCCTAGCCCACCATTGAGCTAGGATCCTTTTAAATTAATAAAGGTTAGTTCGTTACTACCATCTCATTCTTAAGGAGTTTGTTCCTTAGACCTTCGGGTTAGCCCACCTTTATACGTAACCCCCTTTCAACTAGATTAAGACATTCAATTTAAACCAAATTAGCATAAATTGTATCTTGATTTACATTGAACGACTCTTTATTTTTTTTTATTGAATTTGGGCACATTATGGTCTACTTATTATAAGCATTCTTTCTGACTCGGACTAATCCCAAGTCAATCCTCCCCTTAAGTTTTATGTTTTAAAAGCCCATTAAGTAGACCCAAATATTATATATTTTTTTCTTTTCATTCTTGGTCTAATTAGTAGCATAAATTGGGCTTGGCCCAATCCCATCTTCTCAAAAAAAAATATTCCATAATTTTCTTTGACTGATCCACGTATCTTTATCTTCCTAACCCAACACCTAAAGCCCACATTTGTCCTAAGTCAAACTTTAAGCCTAAGCTGATCACTTCTATTCACTCCAACCCAAATTAAGGCTTACTCATAAAGCTAAGTTTCCATCTTAATATGAGCTGATTTGTAACACCCCTCTCCATAATCACGATATAATCCCTCACGTAGCAATAAATAAAACGTCTCACAGCGGAAAAATAAATAAGAATTACAAAACTCACTCGGGTGTCACCGGCCGTTACTCGCCCATGCGAGCAACGCAGCCAAACTACATCCACTTCCAATACAAATAAACTGCTAACCGCAGTGATAACGAGAACTCCTATACATCACACTATGTCCATAAACCATAAACATCGACAAGTGAGTGTCTACCCAATCCTGAATACACAACCTTACCATAATACAATTCACCATCTTCATTGCTATACAACATCTCCAATTACTCTGTTCCTGCTCTTCAGCTCCGACAATGATCAACAACCTGTAATGGTGTAGTATCAGCGATAGACGCTGAGTATGCCGGGCCTGGACCCTAATGGTCACTTGTCATTTTAACCATCTTATTATTAGATCGGTTGCATGCTTTACCATTTATAGTTATAAACAATATTGTAATAAACATGTACAATACACTTATTCATCCATCCAAATATTCATAGATATTCAGCCATCCATCCAATCTAGAATCATTTAATAACACAATCCACAATTATATATCGAACGTATCGAACAATAACAATATAATGTACAATGTACATTCGCCGTAGCGTACAGTGTTCATATTTAATTTACCTTAGCCTTGTAAGCTCCATCCAACCATCAACACACCATAAAATAACCACAAGTATAACCAATGAACAACAAAGCGAAACAACGAGAATAATAAACAAGTATTAAGTCTCGTCCATGGTATTGTTCGCCACTGTATAAGTCTCAATTGTTTTAGTTGTTCAGTTATACCTAGTGACAATGTCTCGTTAATACGACATGTCTCTAGTTACCCATATATTATGGCGGGTCACCCACGGCAGTAGCCACTCCAACGGTAGAGTCTCCGACCAACGAGCCATTCTAGCTCACGGGAAATTTTCTTGATACTTACGGACCCGTACGCGGACATCCTGGTATCGTTTTTGTGATCACAGCGCGCACCAAGAGCCACATCCTCTTGGCTTTACTTCCATTCCATTAATTAATTAATTATACCATCGCATCGCATTACCAAATTTTCTAACACAGCAGACTGATAAGTGTCTAAATGAGCATGTTTTATAGGTGTATTTCATATATAATATTAGCACTTTTCTTGCTCATTTCTCCACTTCGGTTAGTTTTCCTCTAGTTTATGTTTTATTGTTTATCTCACAAATTTATTGGTTTAACATGAGTAAAACCAAGCTGGAATTAAAGAAGGCAAAGAGACGAACGCATTGACACAAACGGCTCAGAAAACGGACTTATAACGAAGAATGTAGAGCCGGTTGAAGATTGTTATATATATATGTATATAATATACATAATATCGCATGAGAAGGCTGAGACGTCCGCGAGTGGGCATGCAACCGCCCATAAGGGGGGCGGACACCACACACAAGACCGCCTGGCGGTCAATGTGGCGGACGGTGGAGGAGGCTACCGCCTCTTAAGTGGCGGACAAGAGAGTAGCAACCGCGAGGCGGACACAATAGGAGAGGACCGCCCCGTAGCTGGCGGTAGAGGAGGCGGACGGCAAGGGGAGACCGCCACTTATCAGGCGGTCAAGGAGGCGGTTGTGAAGGCGCCCCGGATTCCTTCTGCGCCCGTCGTCTCTGCAACTTGGCTCCGCCGACTGTCTGCAACTCGTCCACTGCCATATCTATCTACTCCGCCTACCTTAATTCACGCGGCTGTGTTCAGCTGTCTGTCCCCTGCAATCAATGAGAGCAATCAACGAGCTCAATCTTCCACCGCCTCACGCGTCTGTCTATCTTCTCTGCTTTCTTCTTCTTTTCTTCTATAAAAGCCACGAGCTTCTGCTCAAAAAGAAGAAGTCCCTTCCACGAAAAACACTACTGATCCATTATCCCTTCCTCCCGTCTTCTCCATTTTATTTTCTCTTCATTCCACAAAATCCACCTCTAGCCTACGTATACAAAATAGCAGAGCGAGACGGAGTGATTACGGATGATTTCTATCATTCTTGTTCCTGTTATTCTATTTAATATGTTAGGCTAGTTTACGTACACTCTGGGAATGGTTATTATATGTTTGTATTAATTATGCTATATTTTTACTGGTTTTAATTATATACAGTTTGTTACGCTTAAAGGTTATCACGCACCTTTTTAATAAATGTCATGAGTCTATTAAATTGCTTTCCTAAGTCTATTTTGATCAGACCAGGTGATAAATAGACAGGTTAATTAAGGCGTAAAACTGGAGGAAACTTGTTATGATTTAATAAGTTAGTATTCAGTTGCAAATGTAATTCCTCAATACTCCTCTGCCGTTCGCAGGCTTTTGCTTGAACCTTGATTAGAACCTTGCATTACAGGTGAACGAGTTCTTATGAGGCTATGACTTAGTCCTTAAGATAATTACAGGAACCTTGCCAAATTATTAAACCAGTAGAGATAGCTTAATTATGCAGATTATATTAACCTGACCCAAAGTTCCATTTTATTTATCTGTCAACTTAGTTTATTTATTCTTTCTTTTTATTTATTTTACAAGTCAATTAATCCACCCCCTCTTGTGACAGCTTAGGTAATAATATATATTAGTCCCACGGTTCGACATCAGTTGCTTACATTTTCATATACTACTGCGACGGGATTTATTTGCAGCCCGACGGATATTGGGTTTAATTTCTTTTCTTTAATTTAATTAACCACTTTAAACCATCACGGATTATAACGTCTGCAAAATGGCGCCGTTGCCGGGGACTAGTTTATTCTAGTCCCTAAGCCCCGGATTATTCACTTGTTATATTAGAATATTTTGTTTATATTATTTTTGTTTGTTGTTTATATTAATAGTCTTTATATTTTTGTCTATTTTTTTGTTGTTTATATTTATTATCTTTTATATTTTGTTTATATTATTATTATGTTTGTTTCTAATCATTTTATTTTCTAATCTTTTTCAGTAGTTTTGTTTTAAGAAAAACACAAAAAAAAATCTGTACACGGCAAATGGAAGAAGCGTTTGAATTTTGGCAGGATTTATACTGCTCCGTATGTGGGGGAGCTCATGATTATGAGGATTGTCTCATATTTCAAGAGCAGCTCTGGTTAGAAGATCAACCAGACTACCTGGAGAGAATCGCTCAACTACTAGAGCAATCAATGAGCGAAACAGTTCAAGAGGTAGAACACCCCACTACAAACGAGCCACTCATAGAAACCCCTCCCTCTAAATTCAATTACCGCTATTTTCCCTCCTTCTCTATAATATACCCAGACAATGAGGATACTTTTATCCTCGAAAATGAAGAGAAGGAATTGCCATCACCTCCCGCCAATATATCCAAACAAAACGCCAATATCACCTTTAAAGAATTAACTTTCTCTGAAGATGATATTGAACAGCGTTCTTTCTGTAAGCCTCAACAACAAGAGGAGGATTTTTACATCCTCCAATTTGAGGAAGAAAATCTGCACCGCCGGGTCTTCTGTTAGAACTACGTTCCCGGCACTACCTCCTCAAACACCAGATTTTGTGGAGTATTAATTTTCTTATTTTATATGCCGAGGTAACATTTTGTTTTGATCCAGGATAACGAGCAGGCGTCTAGCCAAAGACGTTAAAGAAGGGCAGCTTCTCGGGAGGCAACCCGGGTGTACTTTTATTTTATTTTGCTTTTATGCTCTTTTTAATTTTCAGGTTCTCTTTAAATTTTATTTTGCTAACTTTTAACCCCGTTTATAGTATGGTTGCTTCTAGTGTCTTATGCAGGTGCACCTTCATGTGGACACCCAACCAAGCTACGCTACTTGAGGCTGAAGCTCAAGTGTGGGGGAATTCCTATAAACGCAAGCAAAAATAAAATCAGGGGAGTACCAGTTTCTTTAAATTTGCTTTTAAATAAAAATTGCAGAGGAGCGTTTTGTGCTTAAATGTTTATTTGTGATCTTTGTGTCTCTCTATTTTATCTACTTACCGAAAAGGTCTTTGAAACCTTCCCTTGTTTTTTCTGGTGAACAATGAGGACATTGTTCAATTTAAGTGTGGGGGAGTGTGCCCTTTTCGGTGACATTTTGTGCTTAAATGTTTAATCTCTCTCCTTATCTTTCGTTTGTCCAATTCAATCGTGGACCCTTTATATGTGGGTTTTCTCTTTAAGAATGAATACTGTTATGAATTGTAGGATAAATGTACAAATTTTAAAATTTTGATTACTTTTGAGGAGCACTTTATGTGCGGTGTGACCAAATAATCTGCAAATGGTTGGATTTTATTGCTCAGGGTTTCTTTCTGTCTTCTCTCTTAGGGATTGCTAAGGGGTACTTCTCTGTTAAAAAAGAAAAGAAAAAAAATAGGGACTTACGAGACACCATTGGTAACCAACAAAGAGAGTTGAGTGTTCTTAAATACAAAGGCGTGATGCTACATTTTCTCATCTCTTATGCAAAAGTGAAACAAATGCATAAATCTATCTTTCCTTTTGTTTTCTCCTCAATGCCCGTTCTTGAGAGAAGTTGGCCATGGTAAAAGTTCTCAAAGTCACCTAAAAGAAACATTGAAGTACCTTAGATCATACCCCGAAACTCTATATTTTATTTTTACCATGAGCACACCTATGCCACCAGCAGTTAATTTTTCACACTCCTCAATAAGTTAAAAAGATCATGTTTATCCTACCCTTCATAATAATATTTGTTAGTATTGAGCATTCCCTACTTGGGTACGTAGTTTTGCTTGAGGACAAGCAAAAAGATAAGTGTGGGGGTGTGATAAGTGTCTAAATGAGCATGTATTATAGGTGTATTTCATATATAATATTAGCACTTTTCTTGCTCATTTCTCCACTTCGGTTAGTTTTCCTCTAGTTTATGTTTTATTGTTTATCTCACAAATTTATTGGTTTAACATGAGGAAAACCAAGCTGGAAGTAAAGTAGGCAAAGAGACGAACGCATTGACGCAAACGGCTCAGAAAACGGACTTATAACGAAGAATGTAGAGCCGGTTGAAGATTGTTATATATATACATGTATATAATATACATAATATCGCATGAGAAGGCTGAGACGTCCGCGAGTGGGCATGCAACCGCCCATAAGGGGGGCGGACACCACACACAAGACCGCCTGGCGGTCAATGTGGCGGACGGTGGAGAGGCTACCGCCTCTTAAGAGGCGGACAAGAGAGTAGCAACCGCGAGGCGGACACAATAGGAGGACCGCCCCGTAGCTGGCGGTAGAGGAGGCGGACGGCAAGGGGACCGCCACTTATCAGGCGGTCAAGGAGGCGGTTGTGAAGGCGCCCCGGATTCCTTCTGCGCCTGTCGTCTCTGTAACTTGGCTCCGCCGACTGTCTGCAACTCGTCCACTGCCATCTATATCTACTCCGCCTACCTTAATTCACGCGGCTGTGTTCAGCTGTCTGTCCCCTGCAATCAATGAGAGCAATCAACGAGCTCAATCTTCCCCGCCTCACGCGTCTGTCTATCTTCTCTGCTTTCTTCTTCTTTTCTTCTATAAAAGCCACGAGCTTCTGCTCAAAAAGAAGAAGTCCCTTCCACGAAAAACACTACCGATCCATTATCCCTTCCTCCCGTCTTCTCCATTTTATTTTCTCTTCATTCCACAAATCCACCTCTAGCCTACGTATACAAAATAGCAGAGGCGAGACGGAGTGATTACGGATGATTTCTATCATTCTTGTTCCTGTTATTTTATTTAATATGTTAGGCTAGTTTACGTACGCTCTGGGAATGGTTTTATATGTTTGTATTAATTATGCTATATTTTACTAGTTTTAATTATACACAGTTTGTTACGCTTAAGGTTATCACGCACCTTTTTAATAAATGTCATGAGTTTATTAAATTGCTTTCCTAAGTCTATTTTGATCAGACCAGGTGATAAATAGACAGGTTAATTAAGGCGTAAAACTGGAGGAAACTTGTTATGATTTAATAAGTTAGTATTCAGTTGCAAATGTAATTCCTCAATACTCCTCTGCCGTTCGCAGGCTTTTGCTTGAACCTTGATTAGAACCTTGCATTACAGGTGAACGAGTTCTTATGAGGCTATGACTTAGTCCTTAAGATAATTACAGGAACCTTGCCAAATTATTAAACCAGTAGAGATATCTTAATTATGCAGATTATATTAACCTGACCCAGAGTTCCATTTTATTTATCTGTCAACTTAGTTTTTATTTTATCTTTCTTTTTATTTATTTTCAAGTCAATTAATCCACCCCTCTTGTGACACGCTTAGGTACTATAATAATATATTAGTCCCACGGTTCAACATCCGGTTGCTTACATTTTCACTATACTACTACGACCGGGATTTATTTGCAGCCCGACGGATATTTTGGGTTTTAATTTCTTTTCTTTAATTTTAATTACACCACTTAAACCACTCAGATTATAACGTCTGCACAGACTAAGGTCATAGTCCAATCCGGAGTCTGTAAACTCGGGATCCAGTGCTAGATACGAGAGCGGCGTATAGAAAAGGCCAATGCTCCGTACAAAAGTCTCGGATAATATGTATATCTTATTATCCTAGTGCTACAACGTTTTTCTGACGATCCTTATATTTCATATAGATAGCACCATAGCCGCAAGTTCGTTTTATATATATATTGGTTCATATATACGAACCGGTACTGTTACTCAACAACAGTAATAATGAAGCTATAAATATACAGTTCATGCATATTTAATTAAACATTCAACAAACAATCTTATCACAGATCACACAGAAGTCTGAACTGAGGAAGCCCTCAGAGACAATCAGAGACACATAAACATACAAGTTATATCAACCAAATCCGAGCCCAAGGAACAACCTTAGGACAACTCGGATCAAACCCCTTTACATACCGTTCACCCTGATCGTATTACGGTGGAGTATGAATCAGCAAGATCCTATGCTCCGTGTAGTCCGCTAGCTTGTCAAGCCTCCTTGTCAGAAGTATAATCTAAACGGTATCAAAACTATAAGTCAGTCTCCATGACTAACTACATCCGGTATTCCGAATAATAAGTAACCCCGACAGTTCACCCCTGTTTTCTACAGTTGTTTGTTACAGGTTCTCTAAAACAGTTGGCTTTGTTACTTAAAACGCGTACGTCAAAATTCAACTGTTAAGTTTAATTCCTTATATTTCTTTAATCTTATCCACATCTAGTTTAGGTACGTAACCTATAGTTGCATGTATGCATGTATTCTTATATTATATTGCATCTACAATTCATAACTTATAGTTCGTAACTATATATATATATATATATATAATATAGATATATATATATATATATAATAATTATTTTTAAAAATACCACCACCATTAAGTCATATGGTTTTCAACCAAAATATATATCCACCTTTATACATTATTCTCGTGTATGTATATATTTACCACGTAGGTAATTCCCATGAGTTTAATAAACTCTTATATCTTATGTTACATTTTAATCATCTTTTATTAGATGATTACTCCCATTAGTTGTTTATTTTATACAACTTATATTAAGATTTATCCTAATATTATGTAACATTTTATGTTGTATAATTACAACTCCTAAGGTTTATTCCATAAATACCTTAGTTTATAAATCCCATTCATTTATAGTTTGTCACATTATTTTATGTGAGTACCCTTCCTTATATTAATTCCATCTAAACCATATAATTGTTATATCATTATAACATTATAGACCTTAGTCTAAAATTCATTTTCCAACTCTTATTAACTCGGTATAGCCCTTAACTTTATTTAAATTCCGTTTGACCACATAACATTATGTAATGTTATACCATATCCTAATATCATTTGATATGATATTTTTATTTCCCTTAACTTATAACCTATAGTTTTTATACAAAACTATTTATTATTGCCACATAGACACATATATTAAACCTTATTCTTTTCATAAACCATAGTCTCCTTTATTTACAAAATCATCCCATAACTTATACCATGTTAATATTCCATTTAATAAACATTTCTAGCTTATAAAAATGTATAACCAATGGTTACCTTATTTATTAACCAAATAAACCTCAATATATATCTTATATTGCCATTTGCCCCTTTTTATAACATATAGTTTAATAATTCATTAAAACCATATATTATACGCATATCTTATTAAATACTCTTATACAATTCTAAAAGTCTCCAAATTCCACTAAAGGGTTATAAATATCCTTATTAACCCATATACTTTCATATTTACCATTCCACCATTCCACCATCTATTTTTTCTCCAAAGTGTCATAATGACATAATAACTATATATTTTACATATATATTTATATTAATTCCAAAATCCACCAAATAAATTCCTAAAAATTCCTAATAGCCCATGGGTGTTTAAAATACCATTTTACACCCTTAATTTTCGGTAATAACATATTCACCATATATGTCATAAAAAATATTACCATAAGATACTTATCTTATTATAAAACCTAATAAGTTATCTAACTTATCAATTTGGTCAAAACCTACATATGGTCAAGGTTGACCACCTTAATATTTCCTTGACCATTAATTCCTTTATTCACGGTTTGTACCCATACTTTTAAAAATTACCATTTACCCCAAAACTTTATAAAATCTTATAAACTTTATTTTAACTCCTTTTTAACTCTAATTGTCGGCCTTATTATTCTAAAGCCCTTAAATTTAATTTAATTACACCTAATACCCCATTTATTTTCGGTAATGCATTTATACTACTTAAACTTAATTAAAAGCTTGTAAATGCATAAATAAAATGGCCTAAAATACATGGCCTTATTACAAACATTGTCTTGCAAAATAAATTACACATAAATGTCCCAAAAATACATATAAATTTCGGCCTCACCATATACTTTCCATTTAATTACCAAACTTCCACATAATGTCTTAAATTTGACAATTATGCTTGTTTATTTAGTTATAAAATTTCTTAAACATTTTAAGGTCAAACAAGACCTTGTTTTTCTCCTTCACTCACGGCAATTAATATACACACACTTAAACTTGTGTTAATGTATCAAGTTAAGGTTTTAAGTGATTTATACCTTGATTTAGCTTGGGTAAAGCCTTGTTTGGGTTCGTCACCTTAAGGAGAAAATCTCCACAGCTTGTTTTACATGTTTTCAACAGAAACCAAGGCCTAGTTAGTCTCCAAGAAAGATCTAACCATAAGAAGTAATTTAATGTAAGATTTAAGGCAAAAATCACCTTAAGAATGCAAGGAGAGTTCAAGATGGTTTCGACCTGAATCAAACACCACAAGGTGTTAGATCTACTATATTGACATAGGAAATAGCTAGATCTCAACAAGCTGCCTTGTTATTAGGTTTTACCTTGGAAAATGCCTTAAAAGAGGGTATTTCCTTTGGATCTCGGCCATCCTTGCTCCAAATGGCTAACCAACAGATTCCACATGAAAAGGAGAAGAAGATGAGGCTATGACCAAAGTTTCACAGCCGAACTTGAAGGGAATCAAAAGTTATGAGCTTAAAGCACATTTTTACCTTAAATGGTCAAGACTTGAACTTCCCTCCTTAGATCTGGTTATGTACGAAACCAACACTTCCTTTAACCTCCAAATCACTCTACATAGATGTATAGAAGAGGTTGGAGTGTAGATCAATCGAAAAAGGAAAGAAAGATGAAGAAAATGGGCATTTTTATGCCTTAAGAGCTTACCTAGAGCTTGAGATCTCATCAATGGTGCTTGGGAACCTTACCTACGGTGGAGGGGAGCCAAAGAGAGCTCTAGGAAGGAGCCATCTTGGCTGAAGAGGAGAAATGAAGGAGAATGACCTAATTTAGACTTAAGCACATTTTTGCATTTTTTTTATGATTTTATTGCTTTGATGACTCACCAAGGCTGATTGTAATTGATAAATTCGTGGAGAAACAGCAAGGGGCAGCTGGCCATGATAGGAAAGGTGGGTGAATTATTTGTACATAATTGATTCCAATTTGATTGAATAATGGAGTAATAATGTTACTTTTAGCAATTAATGAATAAGTGACTCATCTCCTTTGTCTTGTACCAGCTTGGAGCCACAAAATGCAAGGGAAAAGAAGAGCAATTGGAGGCTCCAAATCGGTTGGCTCACATGGGAAAGGTAAGTGGAGCCCATTTTTTTGTTTTATAAGGTAAAGTTTGTCTTTTTTGTTATTTTATGTAAAAGTAAAGGTATATTATTAATTGTCACATGTCTCTTGTCTCTTGGTCTGTTAAAAGACTTAATTATCTGATTTTATGTAGTCCATTTCGTGGTCAATGGTCAACATTGACCAACTTAGTCAATGTTGACCTAAACGGGCCCCACTTTAGGGTTTTATAAATATTTTAATATTAAATTTGTAAAAATTCATAAATTTCTGGAATTAAATTCCTAATATCATATAATATGATATTTTATTATATTTAAAGGTAATTATAACCTTTTAGCCCATTTAAAACCAATTTAGAAGGCGATTACACAAAAACGTGCTTTAAGGAGTTTTAGTGCACATTTTGTGTCGCAAGGTGTTTCTGAGCTTGGTTTTCTTTGACAACGGTTTTGTTGTGTTCCTTACATGATATTTGATCATGGTATCCAATTTTATATCATTTAGAGGTCATTAGACCTTTAAGGTTTCTTAGAGCACATATTTACCCTTTTTGACCTTGAAGCATGAAAGTGCTTGTTCTTTGTGTTGGAGTGTTTTCCAACGATTGTAATGTGTTTAGTAATGTGTTAATATACTTAGGACAAATATTTAGGTCCTAATAAGTTCATTTGGGTATTTATTTACCCTTAACAGTCAAAGGGTGCAACATCTTGATTGTGTTGACCACTGTTGTGCTCAGTTGACTTTTAAGGCATGTTTAGGCCTTGGTTAATGTGATTAGATATTTAATCCATGTTGATTAATTCTGGGTATTCAGTCTACCCCCCTTAAAAAGACTTCGTCCCGAAGTCTCTTAATCAAATAGGTAAGGTATATAAATGTATAAACTACCCATTATTCCCATAATGTATATCTATGTGATATATCATTTTCACACATCATATTGCGCTTTACAACACAGCCATCACGTTGTGGTGTTAGTTCAATCACATATGGATATAGGTGATCCATCAGCACCATCATTTCCTATCAGTTCTACCCACCCTGACAACCTTCCTGAGGTGTCCATATCATTCCATTGTTCCACATTCCATATCTAATGATTCATTTCGTATCTAGGCGATGCCATATGTAATCATTCTATAAAGCATATGATACATATCACAAATAGCGTAAGAAAAGTGGTACACACATGGTGTACATACAATCATTCAAACAAGTATCCATAAGATACATACATTCAAGTGTACATCACACAAAACAAACCAAACACGCATGCCCCGCGTACCAACCATAACCATCAAAACCAGTTCACTGTATGCTATGCATACTAAATAATTCACATACTAACCAAACAAACCCCGTATGCCCCGCACACCACCAATTCTCTTTTTTTTGTATGCAACGCATATCAACAGCCAAAACATAGTGCACACATGTGCACAACCAAGAGGCTCTACCCCCCTTAAAAAGGGTTACCCCCCGTACCCCACAAGTTACCACACGCCGCTCAACAAGGGCGCTGGATACTTGGCTCTCAAAGAGTTTCACCAATTCGTGGGTTATCCTCATATCAGAGAGAGGGGTATGACTCAGCCCTTCTGGGTTCCGCAATATATAAAGGTTGAGGCACTAACTATTTTTGCTCTCTCTAAGTTCGTTCTTATGGGCCCACTCGCTCCGTATGAGGTGCATACCAATGAATCATAGGCCAATTTGCCTCTTTTTTTTTCATTGCTGTGAATCCTTGTTTGGATCACTAGCATACATGCGTGTGTCTTTTCTCTCACTGATATTCAGTTTTGAGATGTAATATGACATTGGCTACTGTTAGTACTTAGTGCTTTTTGCACTTGTCTTTGTAATACTAAGACGTACCAGCCTAAATGTCCCACAAGATGATGTTTGTCATCCATGTCTCCTGGTGGTTTTGCTCCGGAGTAACACACTGTTATAGTTTTTTTTTTACACTCTCGTGTTGATATCCACTTTATATTTCTGCATTCCTACTAGATTAATAACTGCATGAGTGCAATACCAAAACACTCAGTCATACAGAGTGCAGAGGCGTAAACGCTCAACAGCTAATATCTCATGAGTCAAACAGATAAGATGTGCGAATTATCCTATGAGTGGTACATTCCAATCCATTGTTCTTTGCTTAAGGTATCTGCTATCATATAGCTTTATCTTTTCTCCTTACGTAGTCACGCGTTTATATCCATATCATCTGGTAGATTTCCTCTGGCTTGCAAGCATTTGCTTGATCCTTATGAGGCTTGTACATATTATTTGTCCATTTGGGTTTTCCTGTTTTTTTTTTTTCGTCCTTGAAAGGTTTCTCTGTCTTCTCTGTATACTGTCCACTGTTCTCTATGAAGGTTCTTGATTTCTTTAGCCCGTTGGTTTAACTGTGGCTCTTCTCGTCCATCTTCGAGGTAATCTGTCTTACTGTCCGTAGAATGGAGTTGACTACTTAGTGTTCCTAACACTACTTGTCTACTTGCATGGGGTACCGTACTGATACATTACTACTTACCCGACTAACTCATAAATAAGTCTTTCAGGCCCACATGCTCCTAACGGAGTGCGGTCGTCCCATGTCTCGTTTAGTAAACTGGTAATGTCCGTCACACGGTTGTTGTGAAGTATTCTTTTGTCAATCTCCCTTTGATGGATATCCCTTTTCTTTTTTTTTGTTCTTCTTCTTTTTTTTTTGTCTTCTTTTTGCTTCTGCTTTTTTTTGTCTTCTTTTTGCTTCTGCTTCTTTTTTTTTGTCTAATACTTCGTGTTATCGGTTATCCTGTAATAAGTGTTATTGCCTTTGTGGCATCCGTTGTAATTTGTGCCATAGACTGGTATTATTCACTCGGTGCAAGTAAAATCCGTGCTATATTAGCAAACTTGTTCCTCCCTTTTTTTTTTGATCTCATTGAGTACAACACATTTTCCTTTTTCTCCCTTTTTTCCTGATCATATCTCATCCATAGTTCATATTCGTCCCCTCATCCATGTAATTGGATGTATTGCAGATTGCATAATAGCTTAAGCAACTTGGCTCTTCACTTCCCAACCATCCTCACTGACGGTGGTGCACCTACAAAGGGTATGCTTGTCCATAAGGACTAAACATTCATCACTAGTGGTGACTAGCATCAAATGCGGGTATACACTGACGGTATTGGCTAATAAGCCCTGTCTGAAAATTCCCAACAATTTAAACTGGTGTGGTTTACAGTCATAGTGGCTGTATAGTTTCCCCAGTTGCAGTGGTTGGACTAACGGTCCTTCCAACGTTGCATGGGTTTCTAATCTCAAAGTTTGTATGAAAAAGTTTGAAAAACAGTTTTTTTTTATAAAAGGTCAAAAAGTAGTAGTTGTATTTGCAGTAGCTGTTACTGTTGCTGTCGCTGCACTTGCTGTAGCAAGTGCGCAAGGCAGATAGAAATTTCAGTAGTTTATTGTCATAGCGCTTGCAATAGCAAGTGCGCCATGCAGGTGGAAATTTTGGTTCAGTAATTCCCGGTCTCATTAACTCTTCGTCATTTGAGTATTGCTACATGATAATGTAAGCATTAACATCCTGTTCATATATTGTATCCGTCAAGGTTTAAAGCTTATTGGTACTGAGTACACACAACTAATCCCAAAAGTCATACACAAAGAGGCAAGTGGTCAATGACACACTCCCACATTCTTATAACATAGCTCCTTCTAACATCCAAAGTAAGTACTCAATATAGTAAGTAAAAAGTCTTCCACCAGCGGTCTCACGGAGTTCAGGGTATTCATGCCCTATCTACTCCCTAGCCTCTCTGGGCTCCAGCATTAGTAGATGTCTGGCCATCCTGACCGCCTCGTGGTACTCCAGATCCTCCAGCTGAGGTCTTCTGAGTATTCTTTGGTGGCCTGTAATTACGGCGCTCAGGGTTCATCCAACATTGGAATTCCCTGTGGCCCTCTTTCTTGCAGCACCGACAGACAACTTTGCAGCCTTCGCAATCGACCCCTGGATGGTCTTTCCCACAACGCTTACAATAGGAGTGGCGCTGGGGCTGTCCGGTGCCTAATGGTAGTAATTAAGTTTAGGTTAAAATCTGGTGGTATAAAGGTTAAGGTCACAGTTAAATTTAAGAGGTAGGTGTTCTCACCCTTAGGAGGTGCTGGGCCGGTCAACCGAAGGATGGGCTCTTTTCCCTTTGCTCCCTGGTGACCCTGTTGTCCTTTCTTTGGAAAGAATTTCCGGTTTAAGGTTTCGGGTCAGCATTCATAAGGTATTTAATATGATAAATAATCTGAAATGGGATAAGTCCTTACTTTCCCTTCTTTTGGCTTTCGCCTGGAGATGCTCCTCCCCCCTCAGACTCTCCCTCAGGGTTCTTCCTTTTCTTTATCCCGAGAGTCTCTTCCCGAGTCTGGAGCATTAGCTCCGTCCTCGAGGCAGCCTCATAACACTCCTGGAATCTCATTGGTAAGTTCTCACAAGGTCAATTTGGTAGTGTGGTAAGTAAAGAATTTTTTTTTTCTCTGGCTTTCATGTTAGTACCTGAATGGTAGTGTAGGGGGTAGCACCCATCGCCATCTGGATGCGAAACAATAGTCCTCCCCGGAACTTCTCGACCTTCACGGTCTCTGAGTAGTCCACACCGGGGATGAAGTCCAACAGACCAATGAATCGAGCGTAATATCATCCACGGTCAGACCTCCTTGGGTCAATGTTTCAAACTCATGGTGCTTCTTCTGTTTAAGATGAGCTGGGTAGTACTTCCCTCTCAGTAACTCGACAAAGGCAGCCCACGAAAAGTCGGGCGTAGCCAGGTGCTGGTCCTTGACCAACCTCCACCAGGTGCTGGCTGCGTTCTTCAGATGGAAGCAGCAATTGCGACCTTCTTGTCGTCAGGTACTTGCAAAGCTTCATAGGCCTTCTCATGTTCAACAATGTAACGCTCCAAAGCTACGGGGTCTGGTTCCCCTGAATATGTAGGTGGTCGGGTCTCGCCAACTGACTTCAGCCAGTTCGTTTCCCTGGGCTGTGGCGGGTGGGCTGGTGCTCCTCCTATTTGGGTACCCAGCTGTGCAAGAACGGCTGCAACCGTCTCAGCAACTCCTGGAATGCCGGGGTCACCGCCTCCACCTCTATCAGTACCATGCCCTCTAGTTCCACCAGACATCTGTAGTACAGTATGTCACATAAATACTCGGTAATTTACCGTACACACCAATAGATATTAAGTTGCCTTAAGGCTAACCTGTCACGCAATTTGCGTTACTAGACACAGTACCCTTTTAAGACGAATCTTCTCGTTCCTCCAAATGTTTCCCATAATTTCCCAAGTCCTAAGCTCACTGTCTTAACCTATTGTCTCGTCGTCAGAGCGGTACTCCGCTCTGATACCACTTTTGTAACACCCCTCTCCATAATCACGATATAATCCCTCACGTAGCAATAAATAAAACGTCTCGCAGCGGAAAAATAAATAAGAATTACAAAACTCACTCGGGTGTCACCGGCCGTTACTCGCCCATGCGAGCAACGCAGCCAAACTACATCCACTTCCAATACAAATAAACTACTAACAGCAGTGATAACGAGAACTCCTATACATCACACTAAGTCCATAAACCATAAACATCGACAAGTGAGCGTCTACCCAATCCTGAATACACAACCTTACCATAATACAATTCACCATCTTCATTGCTATACAACATCTCCAATTACTCTGTTCCTGCTCTTCAGCTCCGACAATGATCAACAACCTGTAATGGTGTAGTATCAGCGATAGACGCTGAGTATGCCGGGCCTGGACCCTAATGGTCACTTGTCATTTTAACCATCTTATTATTAGATCGGTTGCATGCTTTACCATTTACAGTTATAAACAATACTGTAATAAACATGTACAATACACTTATTCATCCATCCAAATATTCATAGATATTCAGCCATCCATCCAATCTAGAATCATTTAATAACACAATCCACAATTATATATCGAACGTATCGAACAATAACAATATAATGTACAATATACATTCGTCGTAGCGTACAGTGTTCATATTTAATTTACCTTAGCCTTGTAAGCTCCATCCAACCATCAACACACCATAAAATAACCACAAGTTTAACCAATGAACAACAAAGCGAAACAACGAGAATAATAAACAAGTATTAAGTCTCATCCATGGTATTGTTCGCCACTGTATAAGTCTCAATTGTTTTAGTTGTTCAGTTATACCTAGTGACAATGTCTCGTTAATACGACATGTCTCTAGTTACCCATATATTATGGCGGGTCACCCACGGCAGTAGCCACTCCAACGGTAGAGTCTCCGACCAACGAGCCATTCTAGCTCACGGGAAATTTTCTTGATACTTACGGACCCGTACGCGGACATCCTGGTATCGTTTTTTGATCACAGCGCGCGCACCAAGAGCCACATCCTCTTGGCTTTACTTCCATTCCATTAATTAATTAATTATACCATCGCATCGCATTACCAAATTTTCTAACACAGCAGACTAAGGTCATTAGTCCAATCCGGAGTCTGTAAACTCGGGATCCAGTGCTAGATACGAGAGCGGCGTATAGAAAAGGCCAATGCTCCGTACAAAAGTCTCGGATAATATGTATATCTTATTATCCTAGTGCTACAACGTTTTTCTGACGATCCTTATATTTCATATAAGATAGCACCACAGCCGCTAGTTCGTTTTATATATATATTGGTTCATATATACGAGCCGGTACTGTTAACTCAACAACAGTAATAATGAGCAGCTATAAATATACAGTTCATGCATATTTAATTAAACATTCAGACAAACAATCTTATCACAGATCACACAGAAGTCTGAACTGAGGAAGCCCTCAGAGACAATCAGAGACACATAACAACATACAAGTTATATCAACCAAATCCGAGCCCAAGGAGCAACCTTAGGACAACTCGGATCAAAACCCTTTACATACCGTTCACCCTGATCGTATTACGGTGGAGTATGAATCAGCAAGATCCTATGCTCCGTGTAGTCCGCTAGCTTGTCAAGCCTCCTTGTCAGAAGTATAATCTAAACGGTATCAAAACTATAAGTCAGTCTCCATGACTAACTACATCCGGTATTTCCGAATAATAAGTAACCCCGCAGTTCACCCCTGTTTTCTACAGTTGTTTGTTACAGGTTTCTCCAAAACAGTCGGCTTTGTTACTTAAAACGCGTATGTCAAAACATTCAACTGTTAAGTTTAATTCCTTATATTTCTTTTAATCTTATCCACATCTAGTTTAGGTACGTAACCTATAGTTGCATGTATGCATGTATTCTTATATTATATTGCATTCTACAATTCATAACTTATAGTTCGTAACTATATATATATTTAAAAATAACCACCACCATTAAGTCATATGGTTTTCAACCAAATATATATCCACCTTATATACATTATTCTTGTGTATGTATATATTTACCACGTAGGTAATTCCCATGAGTTTAATAAACTCTTATATCTTATGTTACTTTTTATCATCTTTTATTAGATGATTACTCCCATTAGTTGAATTATTTTATACAACTTATATTAAGATTATTATCCCAATATTATGTAACATTTTATGTTGTATAATTACAACTCCTAAGGTTTATTCCATAAATACCTTAGTTTATAACTCCCATTCATTTATAGTTTGTCACATTATTTTATGTGAGTACCCTTCCTTATATTAATTCCATCTAAACCATATAATTGTTATATCATTTATAACATTATAGACCTTAGTCTAAAATTCATTTTCCAACTCTTATTAACTCGGTATAGCCCTTAACTTTATTTAAATTCCGTTTGACCACATAACATTATGTAATGTTATACCATATCCTAATATCATTTGATATGATATTTTTATTTCCCTTAACTTATAACCTATAGTTTTTATACAAAACTATTTATTATTGCCACATAGACACATATATTAAACCTTATTCTTTTTCATAAACCATAGTCTCCTTTATTTACAAAATCATCCCATAACTTATACCATGTTATATATTCCATTTAATATAACATTTCTAGCTTATAAGAATGTATAACCAATGGTTACCTTATTTATTAACCAAATAAACAATATATATCTTATATTGCCATTTGCCCCTTTTTATAACATATAGTTTAATAATTCATTAAAACCATATATTATACGCATATCTTATTAAATACTCTTATACAATTCTAAAAGTCTCCAAATTCCACCAAAGGGTTATAAATATCCCTATTAACCCATATACTTTCAATATTTACCATTCCACCATCTATTTTTCTCCAAAGTGTCATAATGACATAATAACTATATATTTTACATATATAGTTTATTTTAATTCCAAAATCCACCAAATAAATTCCTAAAAATTCCTAATAGCCCATGGGTGTTTAAAATACCATTTTACACCCTTAATTTTCGGTAATAACATATTCACCATATATGTCATAAAAATATTACCATAAGATACTTATCTTATTATAAAACCTTAATAAGTTATCTAACTTATCTAATTTGGTCAAAACCTACCATATGGTCAAGGTTGACCACCTTAATATTCCTTGACCATTAATTTCCTTTTCCTTCACGGTTTGTACCCATACTTTTCAAAAATTACCATTTAACCCCAAAACTTTATAAAATCTTATAAACTTTATTTTAACTCCTTTTTAACTCTAATTTTCGCTTATTATTCTAAAGCCCTTAAATTTAATTTATTACACCTAATACCCTTATATGCGGTAATGCATTATACTACTTAAACTTAATTAAAGCTGTAAATGCATAAATAAATGGCCTAAAATACATGGCCTTATTACAAACATTGTCTTGCAAATAAATTACACATAAATGTTCCAAAAATACATATAAATTTCGGCCTCACCATATACTTTCCATTTAATTACCAAACTTCCACATAATGTCTTAAATTTGACAATTATGCTTGTTTATTTAGTTATAAAATTTATTAAACCATTTCTTAAACATTTTAAGGTCAAACAAGACCGTTTTTCTCCTTCACTCACGGCAATTAATATACACACACTTAAACTTGTGTTAATGTATCAAGTTAAGGTTTAAGTTATTTATACCTTGATTTAGCTTGGGTAAAGCCTTGTTTGGGTTCTCCACCTTAAGGAGAAATTCTCCACAGCTTGTTTTACATGTTTTCAACAGAAACAAAGGCCTAGTTAGTCTCCAAGAAAGATCTAACATAAGAAGTAATTTAATGTAAGATTTAAGGCAAAAATCACCTTAAGAATGCAAGGAGAGTTCAAGATGGTTTCGACCTGAATCAAACACCAAACACCACAAGGTGTTAGATCTACTTTATTGACATAGGAAATAGCTAGATCTCAACAGCTGCCTTGTTATTAGGTTTTACCTTGAAAAATGCCTTAAAAGAGGGTATTTCCTTTGGATCTCGGCCATCCTTGCTCCAAATCTAAACAACAGATTCCACATGAAAAGGAGAAGAAGATGAGGCTATGACCAAAGTTTCACAGCCGAACTTGAAGGGAATCAAAAGTTATGAGCTTAAAGCACATTTTACCTTAAATGGTCAAGACTTGGACTTCCCTCCTTAGATCTGGTTATGTACGAAACCAACACTTCCTTTAACCTCCAAATCACTCTAAATAGATGTATAGAAAAGGTTGGATTGTAGATCAATCAAAAAAGGAAAGAAAGATGAAGAAAATGGGCATTTTTATGCCTTAAGAGCTTACCTAGAGCTTGAGATCTCATCAATGGTGCTTGGGAACCTTACCTACGGTGGAGGGGAGCCAAAGAGAGCTCTAGGAAGGAGCCATCTTGGCTGAAGAGGAGAAATGAAGGAGAATGACCTAATTTAGCCTTAAAGCACATTTTTGCATTTTTTTAATGATTTTATTGCTTTGATGACTCACCAAGGCTGATTGTAATTGATAAATTCGTGGGAGACAACAGCAAGGGGCAGCTGGCCATGATAGGAAAGGTGGGTGAATTATTTGTACATAATTGATTCCAATTTGATTGAATAATGGAGTAATAATGTTACTTTAGCAATTAATGAATAAGTGACTCATCTCCTTTGTCTTGTACCAGCTTGGAGCCACGAAATGCAAGGGAAAAGAAGAGCAATTGGAGGCTCCAATCGGTTGGCTCACATGGGAAAGGTAAGTGGAGCCCATTTTTTTGTTTTATAAGGTAAAGTTTGTCTTTTTTGTTATTTATGTAAAAGTAAAGGTAGTATATTAGATTGTCACATATCTCTTGTCTCTTGGTCTGTTAAGAGACTTAATTATCTGATTTTATGTTGAAATACCCCAAACCTTGGTATATTGATTAAACATTAAACATGATTTACTAAGACTAAAAAGAGTCTTAGAAACATTAGTAAACAATTTAAACAAAAGAAAACACAAAATGTGCTTAAGTCAATAAGAGCTAAAATGTGCTCTAAGCTTGGGATAAGCTTGGTTAAGAGCTATTAACTTACCAAGACCTCATTTATATACTAATGAACATATTTAATCAATTACCAAAGAAAACCAAGCTTGAAACAAGTAAAACACAAAATGTGCTTTAAGAAGCCTTAAAGCACATTTTTGAAAAATTGTCTTGTAAATGAGTTTTGAGTGGCTAAATGTCCATCATTACTCTTAAATATATATGTTACTATATAGTATCACATTGGGTGGCTATATTAATGGGAAATAAAAATTTCACTTCTAAGTGCCTTGTTTTGGTGAATAGTGCTTTGTATAAGCTAGTTTATAACATATGTTGTATTAAGTAATTAAATTGACACAAAGACTAAAGTACCCTCATATTAAAAAGGGGGCCGGTTTTCTTAAGTGTGGTGACTCACCACCACTTGTGTATTTTGTTAAACAAGTAAAGAGAACTAATTAAAACTACTTTTACTTTATAAGCATAAATATCTCCTTAAAGCAATCTTATCTCACTCTCTCTTTCCTTCCTTCATTTCCCACGGTTCCAAACACCATCTTCCTCCCTTCTTGCTGTTCTCTCACGGTAATACCACCACCACTATTAAAACTCTAGCTTTGACCACTTGCTAAATCAAGCTCACTTGTCCAAATCAAATTCTAAGACCACCAATCTCTTCCTCTCATCAAGCTCTTCATTTCTATCTTCTCAAAACTTCAAGAGCCCCATTTTGGTGCCATGGAGTTCTACCATTGAAGGAGCTTGAGCTGTATTTTGACATATTATTACTCTCCTTGCTTCTAGGTAAGGAATCTCAAAGAAATCATGTTTCCTCATGTTTTTACCTTGACTGAAAATACACATTGATATAGCTCTTTGGTGACTTTGTTCTAGCTTCATTCAACTCTTCATGGACTAGGTGAGTCCTCTTTTGTTATATTTCAAACTCTCTTCAAAATCAAGGTAAAAACAACTACATTAATGTTTTTGAAACAATGTAAAAATTAGGTTGCAATGAATGAAGCTTAAGCTTGAATACTCATTATGATGTTTGTATATTGTTTAGAACTTGCAGGAATCAATTACCTTACCGTTTTATAAGTGTAACACCCCAACCGCTAATCCTTCCATTATCCTCTAATCCTTCCCACAACTACCTTACTCGCAGCGGAATACTTACCTACTCCCGGCGGGTGATACAATGCCGTTAACCATCCAAGGTTAGCAAGGCTACTACTGCTTACTGTATCGGTCTGATGATTAGGATGAATACATACATACTACTTACTTTACAATACCAATTACTTAATTACATTTGATTACCGAGTCTAAAGTATACAAATTACATTCCATGTCTACTTCCCAAAAATGATGAGTTTATACAACTACTCCTTCCATCCAATCAAGAGTTCAATATCCCAAAAAGGTATACCACATGGTACACCGGCTACCCAAAAGCTCTAGCCGTGTACAACTCGGTACACTATTCCAATTCCTACTAACTACTCCAAAAGAATTACATGCTGCCCTTACTCTACCTTCACGCCTCGCGGGTACCTGTGGAGTAAAAAATTCCCCCTAGGGGGTCAGCTTACGCTGCATATGATAACCGCATACCCCGCGTACTAGCGAGGGTACGCCAACTATTTGGTCGAGTACATGCTGTTCGTTTCATTCATACATACATACATGCTTATTACAATACATACAATACATTCATTTTACCAAGCATACATACATACAATACATACAAGGAATACAATACAAGTCATTCATTCATACTTACCATACTCACCGCATCACGGAGATACAATTCTCCAATACATACAAGGTCTTGTTAGCCTTATTACACACCCGGGTTAATCGGGTGTTCAATACTTTTACTCCGGTCAATGACTTACAATAGTCAAGACCAATACAATACAATACTTCTTACATACTTTACTTCCAGTTAAGTCGGTATGACCTCCGGGCAGGGAATACTACTTCCCACCACCGGGCTTTAGGGTGGCCCACTAATCCAGGATGCTACCCATACAAAGGGAATTGGTCCAAGGAAAAGATCATAGCCAGGATTCGGTTCCAACCTCTTGTGGTTCCTTATCCTCACGCGTGGCCGAAACTATATCGGGCTTCTACTCATTCCATTTTACTCATTACTCATGTTAGAGTTAGGTTGTTAGGAATTAGTAGAAGTCCATACTTACTTCCATACATACATACATACACAAGTACTCATACTTACACATACACTTCATTTCCATTCATTCATTTCATGAATTATACAAACTAAATGTTCCAGAGCATAACAAGAACAATATAGTTCAAACACATAAGTGCAATATAAATCCGATTCATGCATTTATCTTGTTGGTGATCACATAAGCACACAAATCGGGGTAACCAAGTTAGGATACAGGGCATGAGGAAATCATACCGTTCACCGTCGTATACGTACTACCGGGTCCTTTGGACGATCAACTATTTGATTCCTATACATACATGGAGTAATATGATCAATGATCTATTATTGACCTAACATACTCCTTCATTGATACCTTCAAGGCATACTTACTACTTCATTACTCCCTTACTTGATTATAAACCCTCTTTTCCTTACTACTACTTAAACTTGTTTCCTTACACATTTACTTACTTTCTTACCATTATTACTTCATTAATGACAAACTACTACTTACATATGCATATCTGTGTATAAGCATATATATACATACTTATGATTACTATAATCATATCTTAAAACATTTTTTTTTGTTTGACCCGACCGACCCACCCTGGGTCGGTCCCCTGGGTCGGTCGGGTGCAGAGACTCGATTACAGAAAATTTCAGACCGACCGACCCAGCCAGGGTCGGTCCACTGGGTCGGTCGGTTACAGAAAGAATCCGACTCAAAATTTCTTCTCGACCGACCCAGGCAGGGTCGGTCCCTGGGTCGGTCGGCTGCAGGACATTTCCAACCAAAAATTCCCACTCGACCGACCCAGACAGAGTCGGTCCTCTGGGTCGGTCGGATGCAGAAGCTTTCGAGATTACAGATTTTCGGGTCGACCGACCCTGCTAGGATCGGTCCTAGGGTCGGTCCAGCCCAGTACTCATTTTAATTACTTATTTTGAATCCCAAACTCTACTCAATTCACACCCAATCTTTTCCTACTCATTTCCACATGTTTTAAACACCATTTAAATCCTCTAATTCACCTTCGTTCATCCATCAAACTCATTGCTAAATCCATCAATCCACTTACACCATTTTCCTCCCTTCATTCCAGCACTTATACCAATTTTCTTTCTTCATTGCTACAGATTTTCATTCAAACTTCTAACCTTCATTACTCTCTCAACTAATGCTACTCTTGGCATCTCAAATTCATTACTCACATCCTAGTTCCATTCCCTTAACCTACTCTTTTCCCAATCTGTTTCAAAATACAAACCACTCCTCTTAGACTCTCCAAATACTTCCTCATCTTAACAACTTAAGTCCTCTCATTCCTACACAAAATTTGACATAGTCTCCCCTATATTTTTAACATTCTCCACACCATATTCAGCTCACATAATCTCATTCTCACAACCTGTTTATACCACACATTATATACACAATTCAACACTACTACAACAACATAATTTCCTGCACACATACCCATTCAATACCCAATGTTGTCCCAAGTCTTACACATCATTTAAAACTTCAGAAACTGTTACATTCTCTTCTCCAATACACTACTACATTACCACTACTCATTACTCAAATACATTACTCACTTTACTACTTAAAATCTGTTACACTACTACATACAAAACTAGTTCAAGGTGAGAGCAATTACCTTGTCTTGCTAGTTTTTTCTTTCCTTCTTTTCCTTCTTCTTTCTTTCTTCTCCTTGTTCTTGGTTCCAATGAGATTCACACACACACACAAGTGCTACAGCACATAACCCATACACAATACCATTTAGCATTTCATCTTTATACTAACCCTAGAATTCAAGTTTTAGGTTTGAAAAGAGCCAAAGTTCACAAACATGGAAATTCTTATATGCTAATGAGGGCTAGAAACGATGGATTTTCGAACTTCTTTTTACCTCAAGATGACAAGGAGGTGAAGGTGCTTCTAATGGTGGCTTCAAATCTCCAAATGGTGAACACCCATAAAATGAAAGTGGAGGTTTCGGATTTTTGAAAGGAGGGAAATGTTCTCCTTTGCGAGGGGATTCCAATGTTGTTTTTATAATTTTTGGACAAGTATTGAGCTAGACAAGAAGAGAGAAGGAGGGAGTTTTGTGGTTTCTTTCATTTCTCCATGGCTGTCGTGAGGTAGAAGAAATAGAGAAGAGAGAATAGAGAGGAGGGCTACGTGAGTGAAGAGGAAAAGTGAGGTTTAGGAGAGAGAGTGTGTTAGTTTTTTACTTATTTCTTTGTCTTCTAGCTAATAAGAAAGAAATAAAGAGAGTGGGAGAGAGTGCTGTCCGCCCCCACACCCACACACAATCAGATTTTTACATTTTATTTGTAAAGTGGACACACTAAGTTTGTTTATTTGCATTCTTACCCCACAACTTACCGGTTGTTACAGTTTTCACTAACCGGTACCCGTTTTCCGGAATTTTCTCGTTTAATTAATTTTATTGGTTCTAAAGCTTCACTAATATTTATTAGTGACTATTTAGTTGACCAAAATTGTTACGAGTCTGTTTGACCCGCTTAAAGTCACGTTTTCCCGGATTCCTCGAAAAACGCGCTTTAAGGTCCGTTTATGCTCTTAACCCATTTTAAAGGTCCGTTTTTTCGGGATTTGTTCCCTCATATTTATTTTAGTGTAATTAAGCCTTTAAAAATATAATTAGCCTAATTAATCACTGTTTTTAATTACGGGGTATTTCAATCTACCCCCCTTAAGAAACTTTGCCCTCAAAGTTGCTCAAGGTTACCGTTTACCATTTCTACTCATTTGGCAATTCAATTGCCACAATACATTCTACTACCACCTTACAAGGTGTTCACAATTCTTACACTGCCAGCATACACAATTCAGATACCAAGCCACATACTTATTCAAATACTATACGCAATACTCAATCCATACATAATACTTCATTCAGTTCATACATTCCACAATACATTCACAATACTTCACAATGTCACTCGTGTCGTATACCGTACAACACAGATGCATTGCTCATTACATACATACCATACACATCGTACTACATACCAAATACTACTAGCACTACTTTGTGCCAATACAATACACTTAGCACTACATGTGCCAACCAAAATACAATTACATACATACATACTATGCAATGCTAACCCGAAGCAATGCAAAAGCAAAAAGGCTCTACCCCCCTTAAAAGGGGTACGCCCCGTACCCTCCGTGCTATACGGATACTAGACATCTAGTCTACAAATAAATTCGGGTACTTCGCCTTCATGGCGTCTTCTAATTCCCAAGTCGCTTCCTCGACGTCGTGGTTAGACCACAAGACCTTCACCATTCGTACAGATTTATGGCGAGTGTCTCTTGTCTTGGTATCAAGGATTCGCAGTGGAGTCTCGACATATCTCATCGTCGGCTCTAGGGATAGATGTTCGGGTTCTAATACATGAGAGGGATCGGCTATGTATTTCTTGAGTTGTGATACATGAAAGACATCATGAACACGCCCCAATTCTTCAGGCAATGCTAGCCTATAAGCTACGGCTCCAACCCTCTCGGTAATGGCATACGGGCCAACGAATTTCGGGCTCAGTTTGCCCTTCTGGCCAAATCGAAAGACACCCTTCATAGGTGAGACACGCAGGAACACTTGGTCGCCCACGGCGAACTCAAGGTCGCGTCGTCGCACATCCGCATAGGATTTCTGTCTATCTTGGGCTGCCTTCATATTGGCTCGGATTTGTTGTACCTCAGCTTGTACTTGTTCCAAATACTCCGGTCCTATGATGACCGCTTCGCTTGACTCATCCCAACACAACGGGGTACGGCAAGGTCTACCATACAAAGCTTGGAATGGCGACATCTTAATCGAAGCATGGTAGCTATTGTTATACGAAAACTCGATAAGATGAAGCTTCTCTATCCAGCTCCCCTGGAAGTCTAAGGCACATGCCCTTAGCATATCCTCTAGTGTTTGGATGGTCCTTTCTGTCTGACCGTCGGTCTGTGGATGGAAGGCGGTGCTAAGCTTCAACTCAGTACCAAGCGCTTCCCGTGTTGCTCTCCAGTATCTCGAAAGAAATCTGGTGTCGCGGTCAGATACAATGGTTTAGGGACTCCGTGGTGTCGGATGATCTCCTTGTCGAATAGCTCTGCGAGCTTCGCCACCTTCCAGGTGTCCTTCATCGGTATGAATCGGGCAACCTTGGTGAGGCGATCGACTATTACCCAGATCATGTTGAGTCCTCCCCTAGCAGGTGGGAGTCCAACACAAAAAGTCCATGGAGATGTCATGGAATTTCCACTCCGGAATGGGCATCGATTGCACCATTCCTCCCGGTCTTCGGTGCTCAAACTTCACCTTCTGGCATGTGAGACACCTCAGAACATACTCAGTCACGTCTGACTTCATCCCTGACCACCAGAAGTACCTCTTCATGTCCTTGTACATTTTAGAGGCTCCCGGATGGACATGCAATGTCGAACAATGTGACTCACGCAGAATGCGATCCCTTAGCTCAGCATTGCTTCGGGGGACGCATAATCTGCCATTCAAGCGGATCAGACCATCTTCATGCAGTTTGAAGTCGTACTTTCGGCGCTCGAAGGTACCATCTGTAATTTTCTGTCTGATCTCTGTGAAGTAAGGGTCGCTCAACTGAGCGTCTCGCACCTCGTCAACCAAGCTAGAAGAAGCGAGTAGCGAATGGAGCGAGTGTGCTCGACGACTCAGGGCGTCGGCTACTACGTTTGCCTTCCCTTCTTTATACTGGAGGTTGATGTCGTAATCCGAGAGGAACTCCATCCACCTCCTCTGCCTTAGGTTCAATTCTTTCTGGGTGAATACGTACTGTAAACTTTTGTGGTCGGAATAGATGGTGATGCTTACCCCATAGAGATAGTGTCGCCATATCTTCAAGGCGAAGACAATGGCTCCTAACTCTAGATCATGTGTCGGGTAATTCTCCTCATGCTTTTTCAGCTGGCGAGAAGCGTAGGCTACTACCTTGCCATGCTGCATGAGTACGCATCCCATGCCCTTGCCCGATGCATCACAATACACCTCAAATCCCTCTGTGCCCTCTGGAAGTGTGAGAATTGGCGCTGAGGTCAATGAGTCTTTTAATCTCTGAAAGGATACTTCGCACTCCTTTGTCCATACAAAGGGTGCATCTTTCTTCATCAATGACGTCATGGGCTTAGCGACTTTTGAGAAGTCCTTACAAACCTCCGGTAATAACCGGCTAAACCAAGAAAGCTCCGGATGTCGGTAACAGTCTTAGGTCTAGGCCATGATCGCACTGCTTCAATTTTGGATGGATCTACTGAAATGCCCGCGCTCGAGATGACATGACCGAGGAATGATACCTGATCTAGCCAAAACTCGCATTTGGAGAACTTCGCATACAGCTTGTTCTCGCGCAGTGTCTCAAGTACTTTTCTCAAATGGTTTTCGTGTTCTTCTGGTGACTTCGAATACACAAGAATGTCATCAATGAATACTACTACTGAAGTGTCCAGCTGATCACTGAATAACCGATTCATTAGGTCCATGAATTTGGCTGGTGCATTAGACAAACCGAATGGCATCACCGTGAATTCGTAGTGGCCATATCTTGTTCGGAATGCCGTTTTCTGAATGTCTTGCTCTTTGATAGCAATTTGGTGGTAACCGGATCGGAGATCAATCTTAGAAAAGACGGATGCTCCCTTCAACTGATCGAACAGGTCGTCGATGCGTGGCAATGGGTACTTATTCTTTACAGTGACCGCATTCAATTCGCGGTAGTCGATGCAGAGGCGGAGGCTACCGTCCTTCTTCTTCACGAAGAGGACCGGTGCTCCCCAGGGTGATACGCTCGGGCGTATAAACCCTTTGTCGAGAAGATCATGTAGCTGTTCTTTGAGTTCTGCCATTTCTGCCGGTGCCATACGGTATGGTGCCCTAGCGATGGGACCAGTACCCGGTACAAGATCGATTTCAAATTCTACCGCCCTCTGTGGTGGCATACCAGGTAGCTCTTTCGAAAATACATCGGGGAATTCTGAGACTACTGCTACCCCGTCACTGAACTCTGGATCTCTCTCCAGGTCTTGCACGTGACATAAATACACTTCATGCCCTTTTTTGAGCTCCCGATACATTGCCATGGCGGAGATGACTGTAGTTGAAGGCTCTCTCGGTCTCTGGCGGTATGAAACAGTGACCCCAGATGGACTCTTGAGCAGCAATCGGTGCTCGGCGCATAGGATTCTCCCCTTGTGCCGCTCCAACCAGTTCATTCCAATAATTAAGTCGAATCCCAATCCGTTGAATTCGATGAAGGAAATGGGAAACGCTTCACCTTTGATTTGAATGGTGGCTGATTTGTAATACTTGGTACATTGTACCCGCTCCTTTGATGGGAGAGTAACCAGGAAGTTCGGTAGCTCATCCGCATCTAGCCCCAACTTCTTCGCAAGAGATGGCGATATGAAGGTGTGAGAGGCGCCGGAGTCGAATAATACTGAGGCTTCGATGCCGTTTACTGGGAAGGTTCCCGTTAGTATGGTGCCGCTCTTGCCGGCTTGTTCTTCGGTGAGGATGCTCAGGTTACCTTCGGTACCGAGTCCACAACCTATTGATTCATGAGATTATAAGTAAAGATGGTGGAACGCAAGTGGAATTTAATAACCAACACTGCTTTTATGAATAACCAACCATCATACATACTGTGTCTCTAATACACGTTACTACTGGATTACATGCTACTACAAGATTAATACTTCCTAAAGGTAAGGTTCAGGCGTCCTGGTATCATGTGTGTGGCATTGATTATTGCCGGTGGTGCCGTATTCAACTTGATCTTCTGGATCCCGTGATACAGCAACCTTGATTTTCCACCCATGATTAGAACATCTCCTGATCTCAATACCAATTTTTCTGCGAGGTCCACACGCTTCCGCTCGCTATACAGGAATACGGCGTCGTCACCAATGGACCAAGACACTACGGGCACTCCTAGTTCAAGAGATTCCGCTGTCTCGTCCTTGTCTTGGTGTAAGCCAAGTCGTCCTTCTTTCTCATAGAAGTTGACGATACACAATCTGCTTCAAGTGCAGGGATTGGTTCATCTTCACATTGTTGTGCAATTTCTACAGCTTGTGTGACAAGCGTTTGGAATTCTGGGGGTATTGCTGGAGGTGTTGCTCCGTCTCCTGCTCGCGTTGTTTGGTATGTCTTGGTATAAGGGTTCCAGTCCTTTCCCAAGCACATCATTTTCAGCTTCATTGTAGCTCCACCGGGGAATTCGGGTGTATAAAATCCTCCTGGACCCGTTCCTAACTCGTTGCATCGTCGGATGATTGAAATTTGTGCTTCGGGTGTCAGGTATCCTTTTAATAAAATCATACCTGGGCGGATGACCTGACACTGTTCGTTGTTGAAGTGGTGATTGGCGATGTCGATCTCTTCATGAGGTGAGTTTGAAGGTATTGGGTAACAGATATGGAGTTTCCCTAAGGTGGTAAATTCATCTAGAATGAGTTCTAGGCTTACTAATTCATTTCATGCTCAATACATACTTCCATGTCACTTATTCATGCTCAATTTCATACTCCAAATACTTACGCATTCATGCTTTCATTCATACTATTACTTTAATACTTAGTCATGCTCTTCAAGGATTAAGAGTTACAGTGGTTACCTG